>CAUJNA010003871.1:142500-342500 GCA_963377175.1 Effrenium voratum
TTACATACATACATACATACATACATACATACATACATGCATACATACATACATGCATACATACACACATACATGACATGACATGACATGACATGACATGACATGACATACATACATACATTACATACATACATACATACATACATACAGACATACATTACACTACACTACACTACACTACACTACACTACACTACACTACACTACACTACACTACACTACACTACACTACACTACATACATACATACATACATACATTGCATACATACATACATTCATACATACACATATATATATATATATACTTATTTATATATATATATATACACATATGAATACATATTTACATATTCGGCCAAACTTCTAAATCCAAGCTCAATATTGAATTTGTTGCAGCTGGAATGCTACCATGGTGAAATCAAGCTGATATTCGCAGAGGTCCGTGCGGCCAAAATTTGGGCACGTCATGTGCCTCTTAATTTGAGTAAGCAACCAAAGTGGACAAGGAACGCACACCGATGTTGTTTTGAGTTTTCAGTGTTCTCGAGAGCCAGCTGATACTCAGTCAAGCTTGAGCCTTCAACCCACCCCTTGAGATCCTCGATTCTGCCTGGCAGCAAGCCAAAGCACAACAAAGGCAAAGATCAGCCAGGCCAGAAACCACACAGCAAACCAACCAATCCCACGGTAGGCTCAACTTGATGCCAAGCCTAAGTTCCACGGCTCGCTCAGTCTTTTTGCAAGCAGCCAGCTCGAGCGTTAGGCGGCCGCTGGCAAACCTGATGCAACCAATCCCTCGCGCTGCATCTGATTGGTTTTTCGTGCAATCTGCGCAGCTTGCTGAAGCTTTCCAGGCTGGACAAAATAGAACCCTTACTTTGTAAAGGGCCATCATCCTGGATGAGCTTGTTTACCATCCACATTTGCTTGCTATCGCAGTCGCAACGGTGACAGGAGCCAAGTCATTGTTGTTTGCTTTTCACCGGGATGAATCTTTTGAGTCACCTGGCCGCAGGGCTCATGTTCTTCCCCTTGCCATGCAAACAGGGCAGTACAAATGGCAAACTCAGGCCGGCCTCTGTTACGATGGGTTCCTCAAATATAGCACGCAAATCAACCGCATGAAAAACCACAACACCCTGGTGCATCGACGCAACTTGGGGTAAATCACGGGGTTTCCCTTGCTCCCCGACTTGCAGCATGTATTTGGGGCCTCCACAGTACCTCACATTGCGGTCCCTGAGCACGGTAACTGAAATGGGTCCCCCAATCCTAGGTGCCAAATTTCATGGGTCAGGTCAGTTCGTTCGGGATTTATGTGTTTTAAGGTCCTAAAAACGAATAATGGTTTTTTACTCAAACTTAAGGGTTTGACAAAACCAAAAAAACAAAAACAGGGATTTTGCAGCAAACCTCAAAGTGTACTATTGATGCCAGTTTCCTCGAAACAAGAATCAATTTGCTTGTTTCCCAGCGGACCCCGCCGTTTCTGCGCGCTAAGCCTTAGGGGTAAGACAGCTTGACGCGCCTGCTGAAAGGGGTTTGGGGTCATCTAAACAGAAATGAGTCTTGGCCGCCAAGAGGAAAGGGCTTGAACTGCTTTTGGGGAATAACTTAACTATGAAACCGCCTCTTCTGTACGAGCAAAATGCGTTGTTCTTGAGCCCAAATTCTGCTCGCATTTTGGCTAGATTGGGCTTGCAATTGCAAGTGTTCACAAAGAAAGCAGTGACCTGCAACAAATCCTGCATGGACACATTGTTTGGGTTTTGGCCACACACTACATAAAACGGAGCAGAACTGTTTTTCTTGGTAGGCGTTTCTCAGAGGCCCCAGGTTCCCCGCGAACCAACTCCGAACAAACTCCGAACGAACTCCGAACTCCGAACGAACTCCGAACGAACTCCGAACAAACTCCGAGCAAACTCCGGACAAACTCCGAACGAACTCCGAACGAACTCCGGGCGAGCTCGGAACAAACTCCGAACAAGCGAACAAGCTCCGAGCGAACTTTGTCATTGGTTGATTTCCGAACAAACCCCCGAGCCAACTCCGAACACACTTTGGCCATAAGTACGTGTTTGAGCAAAAGTATTTTGGTGGTTTAAACTGTTTTTTGGCTTTTTTCGGGATTACCAAAAGTTGCCAAGTGATTACAGGGGCCAGTTTCAACAAGTGGCCTGGGAAGGCGTTCAGGGCTGGATTTGTAGGACTTGAGAGCTGCGGAGGGCTAAAATCGCTACCGGGGTGATCTCGCAGCTTGGTTGGCGCTGAGGCTCGCTGTTGAAGCTGAAACAAAGTTTAATCTGCTTGACCAAGGCTTAATCCGAAAAAAAAACCTTATTCCAAAAAAAAAAGCTTGTTGGCGCTGAGGCTCGCTGTTGAAGCTGAAACAAAGTTTAATCTGCTTGACCAAGGCTTAATCCGGAAAAAAAACCTTATTCCAAAAACAAAAAGCTTAAGTTCAACACCGGTGTTGAACTTAAGGTTTTGCCCGATTTTGGTCGTATGAAATAGCTGTTTTTTTGCCTGAACAACCTGGATTAAGCATTTTTCAAGGTTTTTTTTACCTTGGTAACACTGAATTTGTAGACAAAACGCGTGAACAAGCTGTAATTCCAGTGTTTTTGTACGACCAAAACCCGAAAAGTTCAACACCAAAAAAAAACTTAAGGCCAAAAAAAAACTTAAGGCCAAAGTTCGTTCGGAGTTCGTTCGGAGTTCGTTCGGGGCAAGAATTATGCCCCCCGCCCCCCCCAAAAAAAAACTAAGCACAAATCATAGCCTGAAAGCAAAAACAAGCAAACAAAAACAAAACAAAGCTGAAAAACAAAAACTTAAGGCAAAAACAAAATAAAACAGCTCCCCAGACCAAATCCCGAAAAGTTCAACACCAAAAAACAAATAAGCTCCAAAAACAAACTTAAGGCCAAAGTTCGTTCGGAGTTCGTTCGGAGTTCGTTCGGGGCAAGAATTAAGCCCCGAAAAAAATATCAAGCACAAATCACAGCCTGGAAAAAAACACGAGCAAAAAGACAAAACAAAGCCGAAAAACTAAAACTTAAGGCCAAAACACAAAAATCAGCCCCCCAAAGAAAAATATGGCCAAAAAATGTTTGGCGCTTGTCCGGGAAGTAAATCCAGCCCGGAAAATGCATAACAGGAAAATCAAGTGACCAAAAGAACTAATTTCAACACGTGGCCTGAGAACATGTTTGTTTGCCTCCAAAAACGCCTTCCCAGGCCACTTGTTGAAACTGGCCCCTGTAATCACTTTACCTCTTTTGGTAAGCTCGAAAAAAAGCAGTTTGACCAAAGTGTGTTCGGAGTTGGCTCGGGGGTTTGTTCGGAAATCAACAAATGCCAAAGTTCGCTCGGAGCTTGTTCGCTTGTTCGGAGTTTGTTCCGAGTTCGCCCGGAGTTCGTTCGGAGATTGTCCGGAGTTTGCTCGGAGTTTGTTCGGAGTTCGTTCGGAGTTTGTTCGGAGCTTGTTCGGAGTTGGCTCACGGCCACTGAGAAATGCCTACTAAGAAAAAAACGTTCTGCTCTGTATTCTAGAGTGTGTGACGGTGTGTGGCCAAAACCCCCAAAAATGTGCCCATGCAGAATTTGTTGCAGGTCACTGCTTTCTTTGTGAAAACTCGCAATTGCAAGCCCAATCTAGCCAAAATGCGAACAGAATTTGGGCTCCAGAACAACGCATTTTGCTCGTACAGAAGAGGCGGTTTCATAGTTAATATTCCCAAAAAACCAGTTCAAGCCCTTTCCTCTTGGCGGCCAAGACTCATTCCTGCTTAGATGACCCCAAACCCCTTTCAGCAGGCGCATCAAGCTGCCTCACCCTTAAGTTTTTTTTGGTGTGGAACCGAATTTCCCACGCAAATTGGCAATCCTAGGGCTTCGCAATCACCAGCTGCGCTGGCCGGTCGGACAGCTGAGATGGGGAGCACTAAGAGGAACCCTGTTTAGGCGGGACCTGGTTTCAGAGCCTGACATCCGGACATGCTCCGTGCAGAACCTCCTCCGGACACATCCCTCCCACCCACCCACGCCGCCCGCGACCCACACAGCACGCCCACCCAAGCACGCGCTCGCTGCGAGCCCACACGCGCAAAAGGCCGCAAGGTTGCTTGCCCAACCCCCCTGACACTGAGCACGCACTCACCCACCCGAGCTTGAGTGCATGTGTGCCTGCTTGTGTTTGGCGCTTGCGTCCGGCCGCACGGGCCTCACATCGAAAGCCAATCAGACCAAAAAATGCATCCCCGGCAGCCCGTCCCAGCCCCCCAGAAACCCGTGGGAACATGAAGAAAAACACGGTATGTGCGATGTTTTCCGCACAGCGGCGGCGGCCGCGCTTGCGCAAGGAAAGCAGCTCGAGACTTGAGCGCCATGTCCGCCTACCGCCAAAACCTACTCTCAAAGGGAAAATTTTGGGGGATGCAGGGGATGTAAGGGATGCTGGAACGCCCAGATGCTGGTGATGCAGGAATGCCGGGGATGCTGGCGAAGTTTGCGAGGATGCAGAGGATGTTGGCGGGGATGCTGGCGACTGTCCGGGGCGATTTGCTCAGTATTTGCAGGTGTTTTTTGAAGGTCGGGCAACGTGGCATCAGAAGTTCGTCGCAAGGCCAGGGATGTCGGGGATGTTTTGGGCTCCAAATGTTTGGGCTGCCTGTCTGGGTGATGCTGGGAATGCTGAGGAGGAGCTTCTGGTGCAACAAGACACGTCAGCGGTATATCCAACGCGTAGGGTTGCCCTCGCTCTTCGAGCTCGAAGACACACAGAGCAGCTGGATTTTCCCCCCGATCCGCCCTCCCAACAAAAACGAGTGTTTTGTTGCATGGCACATTTCCGCGCAAGAATTTACAGAGTGCTGGAACATGTGGGTCCTCAGTCTAGGCTAATCGTGGAGTCTTGGAGGCCCTTAATTGTTCCCAAGGGTTTTGAACAAGGCAAACATGTATGCCGAATAGTCATACCCCAAATTTGCTTGAAGCCTCAACCGGTCTGACAACAATAGCCTGCAAACACAGACACCAAATGTGGGCATTGCTATAATCCAGAGAAACACACACACACATCCACCGGACATGCGGAACCCCCTTTTGTGAGGTGGTCATCATCCCAGAAACATGGCCAAACAGCTGAAAGAACCCTAGGTCAACTCCGGAAGTGGAGCGTGGCTACCCGTCAGTGCGCAAAGCAAGGTTCCACCCCAAACATTTCACCATTTGAAATGAAATGAACGTGCAACAGCCTCACCTCTGCAAGAGGGCAATCTACCATTCCTTTTTGATTCAGGCAACACATGGAAAAAGAACATCTATTAAACCAGTCCCACTAAACCAGGGTAAGAGAACCAATTACCGGCCCACCAAATGAAATCAACAATTGCCAGTGCAAAAAAAACACAAAACAATAGCTAATTCAGAAAATGAACAAACACACACAATTTCATATTTCTTCAACCTTATATGGGAGGAGACCCGGACAAAAGCTACCCCATACCTACAGGATTCACTCCCATCCACTCGGCCCGGCCCCTCGAGGCCCCTCGGGGCCCGGGCTCTTCTACCAGGAAGGCCTCAGCCTGCCGGCTACTGGTGCCAAAGGCGGGTCTTGAGGTATGAGCCATGGACGAAGTTACTTGTTTCCACGAAAGGACATGGGCGAATCAATGGGTCCCCTGGCTTGGTGGACATTTTAGTCCGTGCCCAGTTCCAAGCGCATTCGACCTTGGGACCGTTGATTGGCTGGGAAAACCAACACAGAATGTGATTCGTGACGGCTTTCTTTTGAGATCCCAACTCTTTGAGTGGGAAGGCCCCAGACTCCACTGACTCGGAAGGCGCCGGGTTCCGGGTCCCGCCTCCGGCATCAATAGCTTCACCTACCCGGGTCTTCCGACAAGGAATCGCTGGTTGGTTCTCTCGTTGGTTGGTCGGTGGCCTACGGGCAACTTTCCAATGTGTGCTTCTGGGTCAAGCATCCGGGTTGGACAGGTTTGCGACGGCTTTTTGCTTTTAAAACAACGATACTTGAAAAGAACGGGGCATCAATCCCCAGAAAAGTTTGCCCCTTTGGGATGATGCAAGCATCACCTGTTGGGGCAGCAGAAGTGTTGCGCGGGGACATAACCAGGGCGATGCAAACCAATGCTTCAACTTAAAGGGAACAATAGGAGCGAACCCAGTTGATGAAGCAGAACTCCTGGTTGATCCTATGACCTGCTGGCAAAAGACTTTTAATGCTTGCAGCCCCTTGAACACGAGCAAATCACACTGACACGTGGCACAGTTCGTTCAGAAACCACGCGAACCCGAATGCAAATCATCGGATTCAGGAAAGTCGATTAATTTCGTGAAAACTTTACCTCATCAATATGTCAAGTTCACTTCTATTGCCAAGCCCCGCAAATGACGGTGTATATGTTCTCTCTTCTGCCTCTCTCTGTCTGGCTTCCTCCTAAGGCCTAGTAACCTCCGAGCGCCGTGCCTGAGAATCAAGCAGCCCGACAGTCGATTTGGCAACCTGAACCATCTGAAAGCATCTCACGACACAACGTTCATTTCCCTTGGTGAAGTTCGTCTGAATTGACACCCTTTCGAAATTCTAGGTGCCCTATCCATCTTTTGACACCCTTCTGGAGAAAGGTGTCCCGTCCGTAGAGTCATAGACAATCCGGGGCTCGGCATTTCCCCATAAATCTCGCAGAGACATCCTTGTCAAACGACCGATGCCCCAAATGGCTCGCCGGGGAGTCAAGGTCTTGCTGGATCTTTGGAACCGCAAGCTCTCATGCCAACTGTGCCCGGCCGGTTCGGGCCCTTCCGAAAACCTGAAGGAACATTACTACTTGGCCTTTCTGCAGATCTTTCAAATAGGGGGAAAATCTAGTTGGACCCCGGCAAAACGTGCGGGGAGTACAATGATCTACCCTCTTGCCAACGAATGTAGACCGAAGTCTTGCTGTTCAAGATGTTTGTTGTCTAAGACTCGTCTGTTGGCTGCCGTGACTGGTCCAGATTCCCTCTTGAATGTGACACCCCGAATCCGCGAATCCCCCAACGAATCGGGAAGCTCGCCATAGAGCAGCAGATTGGATCCAAACACATCCAGCAGCAAGTTTTCGGTAGGTTAAATCATTCAAATGTTTCCCTTGTTTCTCCCTTTGCAATATTTCTGGCATACGTCCCATGGGAGTGGGACCCCAAATCGGACACCCTGATAACTGGGAAACAAAGAGTAGCACCTGCGGTCCAATTCCTGGCGGCTAAGTTTGACCCCTACCCATCCGTCCCACGAGATCTGCTGCCCAAACCGCGCGCCTCCCAAAGGCTGCCATGGCGCGTGCCACACCGCCCTCCAGTTGAGTGCTTCCGTTGGGGGGAACAGGGCTCCCTGCATTTCCCCGTTGAGAATCCACCCCAAAGTGGAAACTCAGACCGAAATGTCATGGCAGCCCTGCATTGACGCAGTCGCCGAGCTTTGCAACAGACCCTCTTTTGCAAGAGAGGGTAAAGAACTCCTCAATGGTCAAAAGGTCAATCCTGGCAACCACTCCCCGTGGTTTTGAACATGGGCCCTAGTCGATCCGAATACGCGCGAGGCCGGGCTACAATGCCCGAAAAGGCAATACCATTTATTAAACTGCATGGTTTGTTCCATTCCACTCCACGATGTTTTGTTTGATTTCCGTTTATTCCATGTCATTTCATGTCAACTCATATCACGTCATGTCATTTCATTCCAATTCATGTCATGCCGTGTCATGTCATTTCATGTCATGTCCCGTCATTTGATGTCAAAGTCACGTCATGTCACGCCGTTTCAGTTCATGTCAGAGTCATGTCCCATCATTTGATGTCAGGGTCACGCTCGACTTTCTGTCCCACCATTTTTGAGGGTTCCAAGTCTTCCCAAAGCTCCATGGATAACAAGACCTCACCCAGCACAAACCAAAGGACACCACTGGAGGTCGCAAGCAAGCACCGACTGGCTCTGCCAGC
Organism: Effrenium voratum; assembly: GCA_963377175.1. Lineage (NCBI taxonomy): Eukaryota > Dinophyceae > Suessiales > Symbiodiniaceae > Effrenium > Effrenium voratum. The sequence continues at coordinate 150,514 of CAUJNA010003871.1, forward strand.
CAATCTCAGCCTCGGACCCATGCCTTGACAGACCTGGCACTCTGGTCTTCGTGACAGCCACGGGAAGAGCCGAGGTGCGTAATTGGATGATTCCCAACGAGCTGGTCAATCGCTAATGCGTCTCCTTCGGACTCCCTTATACTCAAGTCAGCAAGTCGCAAGTGTTCGGATAAATCAATGGGCCAAACACTGCGAGCCCTAAGCCCTTGTGTAGTCAAGCCGCACAAGCAAAGCATGTCCATTCAAATGGGTTATTAAAAGGTCCTACGTTTCCGATGTGGCTTCGTCCATCTTGCCGAAGCCAAACACAACAAAACACAACCCTGCACCATCCCTAGCCGCAAATCGCCAGGTGTCTTGACTTCAGCTGTACAGCCACTATGATGGGCGTGGGGTTGTAGCGAAAAAATGCCCTCCAGTGGGTGGCCGCAAGGTGCATCCAAACGCCCAGAGCAACGGAACCAAAGAGCAACTGAACGATAAAACGTCACATCCTCATGGGGCTTGAGCCAGAACCAGCCAGGAAGCCCACAACTTATCAGGATCTTCAGCTCATGGAGATGGGGCATCCGATGTCCATCCAGCTGTCCTACACGTATGAACCGCTCTGCCTGGGGTTTGAAAAAGAACAAAACTGCCGATCCCTTGTTGGTTGCCCTTAGGGAAAGTTAAGCATCCGGGGCTGTCGATGCACATGAAAGCAACTCATTTCCCACAACCAAGAGCGCGCCCCTCTTTTCCAACTCTGGTAAATATGCCCCTCTCCATTAAAAAACATCGCCTGGTACAGCCCGTTCCTAGACTGACCCCACAATCGTGATAGAAAAAAGTCTGGAAGTAACACAGCTGAGACTGGTTTAGTATTGGCTTGGTATTGGTTTAGTATTGCTTCCAAAGTGTCCCCTACTACGACTGGGGTTGGGGTCGGCGGGAAATTGGCTGGCTGGTTTTGAACCGGTGGAACTCCTTGTTGACTCAAACTTCTGTTTTGGGAGAGTGGGGGTCTGGAAAAACAACATTTACAAAGGCCATTATAAGGGGAAGGTGTCAGTGCCCTCAGGGCCGGAAAGTGAGTAACTGTATGCCGGATTGTGTTTGAAGATAGAAGCGTTTTCCACCAACAAGACGAAGGCTGGTTCGATCCAATCAAAAAGCGTCAAAAAGCCTGCCACTCACGCAGCAAAGTTCTTTTCTTCCTTCTCCTTCTTCTCTTTTCCGCGCCCTCCGCGAGATGGGTCCTGCAAAGGCATCTCGCAAACTGAAATGACCGTCACCTCTGCTTTAAAGTGTCTCCTCCAGCGTGCTGGTTCCACTGAGCGCTCGTCGTTTTATTTCTTATTTTTGCCGGACAAAGGTTTGGCCAACAAAAATCGAAGGCCAAGGAGGACACAGAAAACTAGGAAATGAGTCTCCCTCCTGCAGCTTCACTTGGGACACCCGTGCTGTGTTGCGATACTCCGCGGAGAGCTTTTCGCCCGAAGTTGCTTGACCCAGGGGTGTGCTCGCAAGTGGTGACGGCAAGGCATTGTTTGACAAACACATAGCGGCACTCAGCTTTTGGAAGGCCTGATCCTGGGGGCATCTGAGTGGGGGCAGGCTTGTGCATAATGAGAGGTTTGCTGGTCATATGCGACGTCTTGGTTCATACTGGATTTGGCTACAGGGCAGGACGCTTTGACCGCGGCCTTTCGCAATGAAAGGGCCCCCTAGAAGTGCAGGAGCTCTTTGAAAGGGAACCACCGTCATCAGCTTCTGGATTTTCCGGATTTTGGGAGCACAGGGTCAAACAGGCCCAGGCTCCACGAATGACCAGTAGTGCAACATTTTGAGAGTTGGCTAGTTTCACGTTGGCGTCCATGTTTTCCTATCCGAGAAATGGATTCAGCAACCCATTTCGAGACACCCCCATGCATTTCGGAACCTTGTTAGGCCAAACCTCAAGTAGCCATTGGTCTTTGGTACCCTCCAATGGCAGAAAATGGTGGGGGGGTTGTTGGTTCAAGGGAAGCCCCTCCAACAGGAAAATACGGGCCCCCCACTTTTTGGAAGCCCCTCCAAAAGAGGAAAGCAACACCTGCGGACCCTGGAGGTCTCCAGAACTTCCCACAGGTTTCCTCCGCCAAAGGCACGTGTCGTCCACCCAGCGCTTCCAGCAGGGCCGCCTGAAAGCACTCGCTCAAAGGTCATAGCAACCGTACAAGACCCCTGTGCAAATTTGCAGAAGCAAACCATCTTGGGTTCTTTCCGTAAAGTGGTATGCCTCTAAAAATGAGGCCTCTTGAGGTTACATGTTTATCTGATTCCCTAAAAGCCTGTAGTTTTTGGGGGTTCCATGTTAACTTGCAGGAGAACAATCGAAGCCTATCCGTACTGAAAATGAAACAATTAATTAGTATCCCCCGTCTGCTAGCCATCTGTCAAATAAGACATGCAAGCTGACAGACTTGCTTGGTAGACTGTTGTCATTTTGGCCAATTGCCCAAGCCCAAGTCGAACTTAGGCTACTAGATACATGCGTTCACCTCCACACTCCAACACTCCACACTCCAACAGGCGACTGATGCATTGCCCGAACCTCCACACTCCAACAGCCGTGCGTTCATCGCCAACGGCTGCAAAGAGCTTTGCAAGAGGATTTCACCCATCCAGTGACTCAAAGAGACGTGACAAGGGATGGCTCAGCTACCTTGCCGGCATGGTTGCTAAAGCTAAGGCTTGAACTTGTTGGGTCTTCAAAATAAGGAAGCCAGCCAGCAGCAGCAGCAGCAGCAGCAGCAAAAGCCGCCAAAACAACAAGGCGCCCAAGTGTGGAACTTGACCATGTGGTGAACATCGAGCCATGACACCCGAATGGAAAAAATGCTATCCACTCTTGCAGTTCTTCGGGACCTCCCAAATTTACTGACTTGCCTGAGATTGCTAATGTTCTTGCTTGTTCTTCGGCGCTGCCGGCAAACATAAGGATTCTCAAAATCACGAGTTTCTGCTCATGACAAGGGAATGTGGTTGAATCCAAGTTATGCAAACATATGCCAGAACTCGCTCGTGATCAATAGTGACTGGTCACGCTGAATTCAGCTCGCTAGCCAAAATCGCTCAAAGCGGCTCTTTCCCCTTGAGCGGCATCATTGACCCAACAAAGGAACTCTTGATGCAATCCCCACAATCGGATTCCAAAGGCCACACGCCTTGCTATTCAAGTGCCACGCTCGTTTTGTGGAAGGCCGCATGACCTGCTGTATTGATTAACAGGTGCAGCAGCCACATGGCTGTCCAAGGCTTGGGGGTGGGCTCCCTTCTTAGGGCTGCTAAACTCAGAGAGGCCACCGAGAACCGCCGATTTTCTCGCGAGCCAATGCTGCGCCCTCGCGCTTTTCTCCCTCCGCTCTCACTTGTGATGTCACCAAGCACAGCCGGTGGAGAGGTCAAGAGTTTGGCGCCATGCGGCCCATGCCCAAAGGAATGCGGTCGTATAACCCCGGTGCTGTACTCCTAGTGGCTTCAGACTCTATGACCCTCATCGATCTATCTACATATCATTGCATGTCTACCTTCTCATATCTTGTCTATCCTATACTATCCGTCTGATCTTATCTATGTTTTCAATCTTATTTGTGTTATCCATCTTTTCTATCTATCATATATTATCTATCTATCTTATCTTATCGTATCTCATCTATCCATGTATGCATCTATGTTCTTGCTCGTACGGTTGACATGTTGCCAGCGACATGTTGCCAGCGAGGGGGTATTGTTTGCCAGCAAGTTGGGGTACAACCCCTCAAAGTACAAGCCCATACACAAAGGGTAATGTCAAATGAATAGGGAGCATTTCCCCAAGTCAAGGTCCCCCTCTCAAATCGGACGCCCCTATTAGCCTACCAAGGTTTTTTTAATATCCCGGGCCGGGCCAACATATATGTATGAAGCCTGCCAACCATCTAAGTACAACCAGTGACCCCGTTAGTTGTCGTTGGCAGTCAAGCTCGCAAGAAAGCGTTGCATACCTTTTCACACCATGCTTGCCAGTTTGCAGAAACAAGAGCAAACTGATGCCATCGATGAGAAATGGTCAGCGAGCCGCCGGGGGAAATGGGATTATGGGATGAGTTCCATTTCCATGGCGCCGAATTGACCATGGCTTGAGCTTTTTGAAATCGAGGAATGACATCCAATGCGGGTATTGGTCAAAATGAAACCGCCAGGAATTGGACCGCAGGTTTTGTAGTCCATGTTTCCATTTACCAGGGCAACCCTTTTTGGGTACCTATTTTTGACCCACATCCAATGCCACTAGACCATGTCGCATGGGCATTCGGAGCGGCGCGTGAACCGAGAGCCACAAATGCGAAGCAAACTTTGGCTTCAGTGGCGTCGGGCTGAGTTTCGTCTGCGGCTTTGGGCAACTCATGAAGAAACTGGCCAAAATGGACACCGGTGTTTTTGCCACGTTTTCTTTTTGCCATGGTATTCCCTTCAAGAGTTCTACTATCAGCACTGGGCTCCCTATATTGGGTTTGCTTTTCTCTTTCACGCACTTGCAAAAAGGGCAAGAAGACGCACCGAGCCCATAGAACGTCACCCCTAAACAAGCGCACTTTGTCAGGGCCCCAAAAGGTGCTGGTTTCGGGCCAAGCAGGGAAGGGACCTCAACTGTACCGAACCCGTCGCGTCTATCTCATTCTTATTTTCGGGGAACCCCTTTCCAAGGGATCTTCAAACGAAGATCCAAAAGGACACAACCCCCCTGGAGTGGCCTTTTCACCTGGCATGTTCCTTGAGCCAACCGCTGAATACGTCGCTAGTCTTTTTCCGCTTGGCTCACAGGTTCCAAGTCCTCACTTCTTCTTTCCGGTTTCTGGATGGACTCGTCCAGCGTCGGCGCAAGGGCCTGATGGGAATTCACAGGGCTGACTCGGGCTGACGCTAGGTGTTTTTGATTAAGTCCAAGAGTCTGGCAGCTCCTGAAACGCAGGAGCAACTGATATTCCAAGCAAAGATTGATGGGGCCTGAGGGGGTTGAGGGCATAAGAAAATTAAGGGGGCAATGATAAGGTGCATACTTTTCATCCGCCTTGCCCACAGGCAAAATCGAATGAATCAATCCAGGATCTGGGCTCGGAATCCCTTCGAAGAAGTCCAGGGGAGCCAAAGGAAAACCGAACTTGAGAGGCGAACCTCTCTTTTCCGGGTGGGGATGCTGCCAAGATACCGGCTCCACTGCAGCCGGCTGAGCCGGGGCCTGTGGCAGACAGGTACCAACCACATATTGCAAGTGTAAAACTAGAAACCTGCTTTGTCTATAGTACAGCAGTTTTATTAGCGTATGGTTGGATCTGATTGGTTCACTTGTCGTTTGGGAAATTCACAGCAGCGAAGAAGGATGTGGCTGTTTTTGTAGCTACCGGCGAACCATGAAACAAATCAAGGAACCCAACAACTAGACATGCCAAGAGCGATGCTTTATTCGTAACCCAGCCTAGGTAGGAAGTTTCATAAAGGGCGCCACAAAAGCCGACCCAACACTGGGCGCCGTGAAACTGTCCCGGGTCGTGCTGTTGTTTCCTCTGACGTTGATATGCCCCGTTCTTTTTTCCGGGGGGGGGGGAGGCGCACGACAACCGAACAAGCTAAATTTCGTCTTAATTGGTTTGATGTTGGCTGCGCAACGCAGGCTAGCATGGGTCCCTAGTTTTGACGCACAGATTCACACAGCCGTTTAAAGAGCCCCCCAAACACACAATTCTATAGCATTGGACAAATGGGCGTGGGTCACAAAGCGGTACCCAAAATGGGTTGCTCTGGTAAATGGAAACATGGACCAAAACCTGCGGTCCAATTCCTGGTGGTTGAATTTCGACCCATACCCAAATGTGTCTTGGGTGGTTCCTCTGTAGCCGAAGGAAGCTGTTGAGCATCTAGTGTAATGTGCTCATGCCAATGCGGTTGTCAAAAAGCACTTTCCCCCTGAAGAAGCCGCGTTGATGCGGCAAGTCCCCCCCAAAAACAAACAAACAACCACGACAACTTGTTGTCTACATATTCCAGCTCATGTAGACACCTCATATAGCTCGTGTCAGGTTGGAACCCCACCTCCCGCAGTTTCACGGGAAACCATACTTGGGGAACGGACACCTGCAGAAATACGTAATCTGCCAATGTTAGTGCCTAAATTGTTCGAATGGCGTGTTTGGGTATTCGAAATCCAAATTTATTTTTGATCACAGAATCAGCAAATTTACTATAATTCCAAAGGCTGAATTAAGGGATCCCCAAGTAAAGGACTTTTATCATGGTGAGCTCGTTCTTCCCCCAGGTGAGCTCGCTACTATGAGCCCAGTATAGTAAACCCGGGGCCATGACAAAACCCAACCACACCAGTTGGTTTTGACTCTCCTCGTGGTTTTTGAAGACCAGTCCATATGCAGCGAGAAACACGTTAAACGAACCCGAATCAAGCCTGGCCCGAAAAAGCGAGACATTCAAGCATCAAGACATGCATGTTACACATCAAATGCAGCGCTTCCAGTTTCCATTGTCACAGGTACAAGCACGGGACCCGACCTGTAAGACTGAAAAGAAAAGCACACCTGGCTACTGTTGCACTGGACATCTCCATTTGATTGCTAGTCCGTAAATGCGAGCTCTTGCGACCGGGCAGAAAGAAAAAAAACGGGCTGCCTGGACAAAGCAACTTCATCCGATTACGGCTTATTTGCCCACAGCATCCCGAGCCCGCATTAAACGATCCCTTCCCCAAACCCACATGAGCCACGGTCGAAATTCCTCGCCACTTCAAGAGGGCGGGGCAGTTTAGGGAATCCTCTGGATATCCCCCTGGGTTTTGTGGGGAGTCACATGGGATTTGCGGGTATACACTTCTCTCGTAGCTTCTCGGATTGAGAAGTTCGGAACTTCGGCCCTCTGTGGTCATGGTTTTCCCTTTGAACCAACCTGAAAAAGGGTACGGCCACATGCAGAAACAAACCAAGAAAATGTGTATAGCTTTATCTCAGGTTACAAGTAAACCAGCATTGCTACGCTTTTTACGCTTTTGCTCGTTCTTCTTATCGGGGCGAGAAGTGGATTTTGATCATAGCACCATAGCATTTGGGGAACCTGATAGTAAATACTTCCCGGCAGATTCACCGAGAACCGCAAACACCGCCTTATTTTGGGACGAATCTGCTTTCGGGTGATGGGCTCCATATCAATCTGCAGGGAACTGAATCGATTTGAGATCCCGGGTTGCACGGGTTTCCGGCCTCGCTGGCCAGCGGCTTGCACGCCTCCTCTTTCACCTGTGAGGGAAGGTGACGAAGGTAGGCTGAAAGTGGCATGGTAGTTAGTTGGGCCCATAGTAAGGGAAGCTGTTTCAGCCTAGTAGTGACTTTTACTAAATCATAGTGACAATTGGGGGACCATGAAGGGCCATAATCTTTTCATGGCTCTCCTTGCTATGGCTCTGAATCAGTACACTGGATGTGGCTTTTTGATGCTTGTTGTGTGGGTGTACTGTTAAATAAGGACTCACCATCACACCTCCTCGGATCCAAAAGTCCAGTTGCTAATTATGATTCTTCCAAGAACAAATCAGGAACTCGGGGAGCGAGGCATCGGACAAAGCGTTCAAGAAGCTCAGCGAAAAGTTCGCTGTGTACCAGGCGAGCTTGCCACTTCGCTTCGAAGGTACGTCAGACACATGTCGCAGCCACGGGTGAGCAAAACATATGACCCCTTGTGGCCCGGCCCCCAAAATGGAACAGGAATTCACAATATGTCGAACTGGGGCAATCAAAAAGGGTGCGCATTTATCATTACAAAGGAAAACGGCGTGAGGCCCTTTTTTTGGGAGGCATGATGGGCCCGGGCTTCCGTACATTGTGACGCTTTGGAGTTTGCAGCCTGCCCGCCACTTGCAAGCACTCCATAAGGCCCAGCCCGTGTTCCCCTTTGCTTGCGCCTGGCCATTGGCGTCGTCGTTGGACACGTAGCCTGTGAGGGAGTCGGGCCAAACCGTCAGGTGGTTTGGCTTGAGGGCAGCCGATGCAACAAGATCAAGCCGGGGCAACATCACGTATCATATGCTCCTATGGTGTTTCCAACGGGCCTGGGGGAAAAAAGGCACCTGGTCAACGTAGAGGGAAACTCTTAACTAAAAGTGGTTGTGGGCCTAAAAAGGGCCCACTCCCCAATCACAGGGGCAAAGGAAGCTATGCCAAACCCAACGCATCATGCTCATAGCAGTCATCGTCAAAGTTAAGTCTCACCCCCACCCCGCTGCCCCAGCCCAGCAGGGGACACTTGTATTCTCACAAACCAAAAAGCGCGGGACCGAGAAAAAAAACAAAGCAAACAGCAGCGGTCAAGTATGAACGAATCTCCCAAAGCTACCTCAGCTTCTGCTCCCCATCCAACAATATCTTTCACTCTGGCCCGTACTTTGACACCCGCAAACTTTTCACTAACGGAATCTCATCAAACTCAGCAACAAATGCCAGAAAAAGCCCCCATGAGGGACTGTCTTTTCTGAGCATACCCTTTTTCCGGTCTTTCCAACAAGGAAGCCAAAAGGAAAACCGAAGCCATCTTTGGGGAGCTCCCCTCCAAAGACAAACAAACAAACAAAACAATACAAGAGACACGCCCCTCCCCCCCCACAAAAAAAGAACAAAAAACAACAAAACAAGAGACATGCCCCTGTCTTCTTCGACGTCCCCAAAAAAACGCGAGGACCTCTGCCCGCTTTGGGCGAGGCGCCGTTCGTCGCGTTGGAATCAGGGCCCCGCAGGCGGTGCTCCGGGCGCTGGGCGCTCAGGTACGCCGGGGACTCGATGATGGCGAGGCTGCCCTCCACGCCTTTGATACGCATTTTGGAAAAATCAGCTATATATGTCAACTAGTAGACAATTACGCTTGTATATATGAATAATCGATGTTTTTTCGGAAAAATAGGATTTCTGAGCCCCCCTTTGAGCGTTTTTCAGCTCATGTTTCCAGTGGTCTTAGATTCCCAAGACAAAAATAAGAGGGGACACTAATACATATTGATAGGCAAATGGAAGGTTACGTCAGACTTTGGGCCCCTTTTTCGAGTTTCGCGATGTTCTCAGGCGGAAAGAGGTGGGTGGGTGTTTTCTTTACCTTTCAAGCGTTTTTGCGGGAAACCCAAGGGAAACTGCCCTCATTTTGAGACTCACCCATACAGGCAAATAGTGGTTTGGCTTTTTTGGCTCACCTTACAGCCAACCAAAAAAGGGTCTTGGGGTCAAAATCGCTCCTGTACAGGACATTGACAACCTTGGTCGATAGTTTCCAAGGGTGTCCAAAATCAAACCTTAATTCTTCATTGTGGCTTCCTTGGTAGTGTTGTCCAGGTCGGGAAAGGAAAATTGGGATACCCCCTCATTTTGAACCCAAAAGCTTGCAACACATGGTGGAGTTATAAGCTTACTCCAAAATCAATGCATCCCAAAACTCAGTGGTTCTAGATTTCACCTAGGATATGAATTGAAGCTCAACAAGCTTTGGTTTCACAGTTTAGCCAGCGAACGGACGCCCTGGATACCCTCTTTCAAGACTCTGTGCTCATGACAGTGAACGTTTTGGGCCCCCACGGCTCACTCGCTTTGGGGAACCGAATTGCACTCGCTGACTTGGGGATCGTAGATTGCACCTTGAAGAAAAATCCTCCCGGAAAATCGACCAAGGCCATGGACTTATAAGGCTTGCCATCCAAGTCACTTCCCCCGTGCTTTGGTCTAGCAAATGGCCAAGTGGTTAAACCCCCCAGCTAAGCCCCAAAACCAAGCTGACTCTCCTGCAAACCGTCTCACCAGGCTTTTAACCTTGCAGCTAACTGTCCAAAACTCCGAAAGTAAGGCTCCTGCCCACTTCCATGATTGGCCAGGAAAAGTGAGTCCAAAGTTTTTGTTTTGCCGCTCAAATGATCTTCCCAAGTGTGCAAGAGTCCAGCGCGGGAGTACGGCGGTTGCTGCCATGCGCCCCCCTCTTATGCAGGCTAGGGCACCGTAATGATCAGAGAGCTGCGTGACCGGTGCTCCCACGTCCTTGGCCCTGGCAGGGAACGACAATGGAGGGAACCCTGTGTACAACTTCCATTTGGATAAGGCCCTAGGAAAAATATGTCCAGTAGTGATGAGTTCCGTTTAAAGCCAACAAGGGAAAATAGAAACATATCCTTAGGCAAATGGAGGACAAATGTCATCCCAATTAAAACACGAGTCATAAGCCAAACCTGGAATCAGGATGTAGGAGAGACACTTCTTGCTCAAGTTCGGGCTCCAAGAAAGAGCCGAGCCGTCATACATTCTGCCGATGCAAGAAACATGCTTGTGCACAATGACAATTCCATGGATTGTCTAGGACACAAACTACATCTGAGGTTTGCTTCAGGTTTCGCCAGCAATACGATGAACAACGTATACGGACTCTGCCCGAAACATTTAAAGATGTCAAATAAGGCAAAGAGATGTGATGAGAATCAACTCAACCCCACCTGTCACCGCCAAAAGATACACATGCCAAAGAGCTGTCGTTGTGGCGACCAGGGAATGTGTGATGTTTCGGGCCTTGTGATCGGCGGAAGCCATAACTATTTGCCTAAAACAAGATCCTTACCCATTCCGCAAAATCCTCATCCGCGAGCTTGGTTTTATCCCCTGCTGCTTGCTCGCCACAAGCAGGGCTCCTAAAAAACAACACGCCCTCATATCATCAACGCCTCAGCATCATGCGTATCACAAGCGGTTCCTCTAAATCGGGCAGTAAACTTAATTTAAAGCGAGGGGGGGGGGGTTCTGGAAAAAACAGGAAATTGTGTGGATGGACGATCGCCCACCTCAGAAGTATAGTATCTGTATGTATTTTTGTACATATATGTGGTGCCCCCCTGAAGCCAAAAAAAGCTCAAAAACAGAAAGAAAAGCTGGATAATCGAAGAAATATGTCTTCTGGAAGAGGAAAACCAAGGTCCTACGGAAGGGCACCAAGCGAGAAAAACCAGAAAAAAAACCAGAAAAACAAAAACAAAAACAGGGGCCTCATGAAGAAGGGCGCCAAGCCAGGAAAACCAGAAAAACCAGGGTTCTCCAGAAGGAGGGTGACCTCCATCATCTATCTCCTAGCTGTTTTTTTTCCTGTTTTTTTTTGGTTTGGGGCCCTTCTTCATGAGGCCCCTGGTTTTTGTGGGTTTTCTCGTTTTTCTGGTTTGGGACAATTCTTCATGAGGACCCGAGTTATTGTTGTTTTTTGTTGTTTGAAGGGATAGATCTGAACAACCCAACAAAACTCAGAGAAAACCAAACAACAGAACACGGGCAAAAACCACCAAGACCAAACCCATTTGGCAAAAACCGACATTTCTCCTCTGGGTTGTGTTTTGTTGTTTTCTCGAGTTGTGTTTCTGGGCATGTCCATGATTTGGGCAGGTTTGGTACTGCCATGGTTGAGCTTTCTTGGGGCCACAGTGAACGGGTGCGACCAGTGAACTAGATGTTCAATGTTAAGTTGGAATTCAACACACCTTGTCAAGCTCCTGATGCAGCTCTTTTGAAGGCTCCTTAATGAAGGCTCGTGGTCCAGCTCCTTGTCACACTCGTTGCAAGGCTCTTTGTACAAGGCTCTGTATAAAACTCCTCATAAGGCTCCTTTTCAAGCTCCTTACACAGCTCTTCTATGCCATGGCTCCATACAAGGATCGCAGTATAAAGCTGCTTGCAAAGCTCCTTTTGAAGCTCACTTGGGTCTTATAAGACTGCTTGAATGAAGCTTCAAACAAAGCTCCTTACACGACTCATCAGAAAGCTCTGTTGAAGGCTCCGTAAAGGCTCCTTGTACAATTTCTTGCACAAATGCTTGTACAGCTCCTTTCATGCACATGCTAAAGTTCTTGTAAAGCTCTTTATACTCCTTGAAAAGCTGCTTGTGGGGCTCCATGTGCAGCTCCTGCTGAAGCTCTGCAAAAAGAACTCCTGACAAAGGGTCGCAATACCAAACTGGACTCCAATTGAGGTTTAATCAGTGTTTAAAGGAAGAAAGTCTAGCAGGATTTCTATGTTGAATGAGAATGGAAAGGAGAAGTCCTTGACATATGTGATGTGAAACTAACATTAACTAGCAGAACGTGCAAAGAATTTAATAGGGCACGAGTTCCCATTATACTTCTATCTTCAGTTAGAAACTAGGTAAAGCGTCCTGTCCATGAATAGAACTTAGTAAGGGAATTGTTCGAATACATGTGCTGTATCAATTAGAGAAGGTTTAAATCAACATCTAGTTACAATTGTAATAGAATTGAAGAACAAAACATGTGCGGTTGAATCTGAGGAATACAGTAGGAAGTACTTTCCGAATCGGCCTTCAATCAAAGAGAATTGCTGTGCAAATGGAATTTGAATGTCTATGTTGATTGCTGATTTGAGTAGGAATTCCTTTTCAAACAGGACTTTAATCAAACTTAATTGCAGCTTGGCAAGCACGTGGAAAGGTAACTTTACAGTAGTCGCGCAGATTTGAAAAGGTGGAAGATGGCAAATGAGCAGATGTGCAAAGCTATGGTAGCTTTTGAGTGGATATATGTAAATTTATAGTAGGTGGGTGGGTCCTGGAAAGGTCCCGGGAAGGGCGTAGTATATACATATATATGTATATGTGTATATATATATATATATGCTTGGTTGCTGTTGACCCCCCTGCAAAAGTTTTAACTTTTGGGGGTTTAGTCGAAAACACCTTTATTTTCTAAAAAGTTAAAGTCTAAAGATCCAACCCAATAGCAGTCAAGTACGTGTGTGTGTGTGTGTAGGCCTTGTTGCCATACTTTGTTTTCCGTAACGAAATCGAGAATTACGGGGAAAACTGATGTTGATGCTGGCCATCAGCCTGTCCGCTCAGCACGCCTGCCAAAGTCAGGGAGATTTGTTTTTACTTGGGGCAGGGGTTCTCAACTTCAAATTGTTAGGTTGATTTACTTTTCAGCGTTCAAAGGCTCATTTTGCGAGGGCCGCTTTCCCAGACCCAACGCACTCGCCCAACAACTCAGAGCCTCCACGACACGGCTTTCAAACGCACGGCCCCTTCGGCCCCAAACATCTGGCCCCAAACCCTGACCAACCAAAATGGGATCAACGTCGCCTCCCTCCTCCCCCCGAGCCCCTCCCCCACGAAGCCAAAGCAAACTTGATCCTCCAGTAGAGAGGTTAGAACAAGGGTACCCGTTTTTTTTTTTCCCCCGTCTTTAGTAGGGGAACCCTCCCAACCAAAAAAGGGGAGAGAAGGGCACTGCTGGGGGACCTAGAAAAGTTCCTCTCCCCCGAATCCGGCCAACAAATCAACGGAAAAAAGCAGGCACCTCGGCACCTCCCGATCTCCCCAGCCGCCGGCCTGTCCACTGCGAACTTCTCGACTTGGCAGGTGGCTGGCACCACCGGCTCCGGCAAAGCATCCGCTTCGTCCGGCTGGCCGGGGAAGAAGAACCTCTGCCAGAGACCAAAACCGTGCTCAGGGCATGCTGAAACGCAGATCCAAACGACCCAGCTCCCTGTGAGGGCTTCTATTCGCCTGAATCTGAGGTCAAGTACCGTTGTTTGCTGCACAGAAACCCTAACAGGAAAGTCGTGCTCTAAACGGGGGTCTGTGGAGTTCCTTGCTGGGTAAGCCCTAAACAGCTGGAAGGGTCGCATGCCTCAGTGCCTCAGCTTCCACCTCACATTCTCCAGAGGACACCCGCCAGGCATTCGCCCGAATTTCGAGACATGTTTGCTTTTATAAAGGGAAACCGAAAGGAAATGAACCACCAACAGGGTACCCCTCTAGAGAACCACGCGTGTCAAGTTGCATTGGATGCCTCTGGCGCCACTCTGCCTTGGTCCGCGTTTTAAGCAGGGAACCCGTAGGGTTGCTCCACCAAAGCTTTAAAGGAACGTCGGAACCAAGGCACACTACACCCTGTCTTAGTCTAGCCTGCACAAGTGGAAACACGCCTGTTGTCAAAGCCAACTTGCTAAACCACTGTTTTTTTTTTTTTTCTCGGGGCTTATGTTCAAAGAAAAGAGGAACGCAAGCAAGCCCGCCCAGCCCTGCCCTTATCTGCATGGACGCCAGCTATATGTTTTTCTGCACAAGCCCCCGGGAAGGGCTTGTTGCAAAGTTGGTTTAAAGAATCAAACCCCAAAGCTACCCTTTAAATTCAAAACACACAGTTGCTGCAATAGCGGCAAACAAACAATGACTGTGTACCAGGTCAAAGCAAAGCTTGAATAAACATGTCTCAACATGGGCCTGGCCGTGGCCGGTTTTTGAAGAGAGCCAAGGCGCATGTAATCTAAGCACTGCCTCTTGAGGATGTCGCTGTTGTAGACGCTCCTTGTGCGAGTTTGGAGCAGAACTGACTTGCTGAATGGACTGGGAACCGTCCCCAACACTTAGACTTGGATGTGTTCGGATTCCGCGGGTGTAGAAAGGTAAACACACAAGCCTTATGCCTGTAGAGAGATGGGCCATTTCTGGGTGAGATGGTCTGACCTTGGTGAGGCCGCCAATTTTGGCATGCTTGGTCCAGTTGGCTACTCATTCCCTTGTCGCATCCCTGTCCCGCTTCCCTCTCAGGGGAAGTCTGGGGGGATGCCCAGCGAATCTTCTGAGGGGAACATTGGATCCTTGTCGTATTCTTATGCGAGGCCATGGTCAAGCATTCTCCTAGCTCCCTGCTGGTGGGGAAGAGCCCAACGACCAAATGCCCAATCGTGTCCGGGGGTTTGCGCCAATCGGGGCAGTGACCACTTCCAGATTTTTTGCTAAGGGATACCAACCTGCAACTCAACATGTAACCCAAAAAGGCTCCATTTTTTAGAGGACTCTCCACTGGCCCCGTGACCCCCCGAGAAAAAGTAAAACAGGGTTTCCCCTGGCCCCAATTGGGTAACGGCTGCTATTAACGATGACCTATGAATGTGTCACTCCCTCCCCACACCCACACCTTATTGTTGATCCTGGATTAAGCCACCTGGCGGATTAGTAGGGGAGTGTCCCCCCAACAGTGACAGACTCTCTCTCAACAGGACACCCTCTCAATCAAGATGCTCTACAGCTAAGGTGACTTTTCAACAGCCCTGGAGTCCAACTTGCGCATACCATTTCGCGAGATCCTTCTTCCCGGAAACCCACACAGCGAGGACCACAGCTCGACTTTGAAATGACAATGGAGAAAACACCTCCTTCTGGAAAGAAAGCCATCAGGACAGTATTCCTTCGTTGCAAAGAATGGCTGGATCAAAAGAACTTCCCTTAAAGAGCAGATTTGGGCCAGCTAACACATCACCTTTACCGGCTGATTGGAGGATGCCCTTGTAGAACAGGTCTTGAGATGTATACCTTCAACTAGATCCCCATCATCTTGTCACGCGGCGCGTTGGTCAGCACGCGCTCCACCGGCACCTCCCCAGAATTCGTGAAGCGCGTGTCCGCGTAGGTCACCGGGTGGGTGCCTGCCACATCGAAGAGCAGGTCACGCACCTCACGAAGCACGCGGAGGGGCGGCAGAAATGGGTGCGGAGTCCAACTATAAGGTGGTGCTTCTTGAGGTCCTGTTCACGGGCTCAAGGGAAACCAAACCTTAGGGGAAAAGTTGGACTGGTGAATGCCAAATAAGTGGTTAATGCGGTGTGTAAAGCTGCCAGGACTTCCAGTTCCTGACATCAAATGGGAAGGTAACCCAGGAATGCCTCCAAATCACAAACCCACAAAATCAAGGCTACCCTTTGTCACGGGATCGAGGCAAATCCAACCAGACAAATTCCCTCGCGAGGGGATTCTAGCCGGGGACGCTTGTTGGACCCCCGCAAGCGTCGAGCTTTCGTAGCCATGCAGAAGTGAGGCGAAGGCGCCCTAGTAACATCATCCCCCAGAAATGCGACCGCTTAGACAGTAGGTCCAAAAGATGACATTGAAAAGCCACAAAAAAATTATGTAAGGATCCAGGAGAATGGGCCTGCCAATGCCCTTGATCCACACCCCATTCAGCAAGTGAAAAGTATCACCACAATGCCATGAGCCATTTCTCATGCTCGCCCAGAAGGAAGCCAAAGGCCGTAACCCCCCACCGAGCTGAAGGCTAGGCTTCCGAGAATGACTCCCTGGAGCGATTCGGGGTTCCTTACTCCCCTACAGTTTAAGATGAAACCAGAATCTCAGAAGGGGTCCCCCAACAAGAGATTCCCCATGTCTTTTTTGGGTACATGTTAAACTGTAGGGGAGTAAATGTCCCCTTTACACATCACCTCAAGGAAACCCATTCAACCTTGGGCCAAGCGGCGATCTTTCGACCCGAAGACATGTGGGTGTCCAAACACACACCCCAGTCAAACTACTCCAATTTATCGAAAGGGGTCCAAAACTGCCACGGGCTCATGTGCTGATGTAAGAGCCTAAACTATTTGAATGGGGTTTTGCAGAAGCGCCCCAAAAAGCGAGTGGGGAAATATTAGTACGTACTTGGTTGGCAGCTAGCACCTCATGTTATAGCATCAGCCTTTGATACACTGACACCAACTGAAAAAGGGAATCTAAAGACCCCCGGCGCATTCCTGCCCAAAACCAACTGCCCTGCCTCGCCCAGCTGCTCTCGCATGAGCTGCACCACTGCGCGGTACTCCGCGCTGTGCGACCCGTCCTGGGAGCGAAAACCAGCTTGGAAGATTCTGAGAAACCTCTAGGTTTCCCCTTTGGTTTCCCTTTTAGCTTCAAACCAAAATGTACCCGAAAAAACAAACAAACACACTCTGGAACTAGCAAACAGTTCACAGGAATCTAACCAACACCCCCGTTGTTGATAGGTGTTCGGCCCAGTTCTTGCATAATTGCGCGTAGCTGGTTTCAAATGCAACGGAAAAACATGGGTTCAGAATCAATCGGACAAAAATGGCACACGTCGCCAATGAGGAACAAACTTGTACAACCTGACTTCTCTGGCACAGCAGCAAGCATAGTCGGAATCAGCGGTTATGCAAAAAGCATGAGGACGACCAATCCAGTCATCTCACATTACTGTAGGCAAGGCTCCCTTCGCGCCAATGGTCAGGGCTCCCAATATATTTCCGACCTATAGCAAGAATATCACTCCACCAAAAAAGGAAGCCACTTCGGCTGGCCAATGTGATGTTTAAAGAGAAAGGATCTAGATATGCAGATTCAATCACATCCCCGGGCCTGCAACTAGCCTTGAGCCACAACCGAACCAAGATCCAGCCGGCCATCTTGTCACCTTAAGGAGAAAAGCAAAAGCCACAAATCCGAGCCCAAGCAAAGGGTTCTTGGAACCTTAGGCTTCAAACGCCGACTTCCAAGCAGATCAAGTGGCTCGGTATTTCGGCCAGCTCCCCTTCACCTAGGGCTTGCTGAGTCAAAAAACCACTTGTTCTTTGCTGTTGGGAACTTCGGTATTGACACCAAATGGAGGACCGTTTGTCTCAAACTATGTAACTTGTAAAAGGCAAACGGCCTTCAACCAACATATCTTTCCGACCTGTACCCAGCCAACGCGCCAGAACGCCTTTTTTTCGGCGAAGGGCCATGAGCCCCTTGCGGCCGTTGAAGTTCAGCGTGCCGCACAGCAGCAGCGGCCAGCGCCGACCGCATCCGTCGGCGAGGCGGTCGTTGGTTTGCTCCCGCAGGAAGGCCAGCAGGCCTCGGCGACTCGATCGAACGAGGCGGTCGCTTGGCACTCAGAAGGCCCTTCCCTTTGTCCCATTGTTTGGGGCCCTATGAAAATTGGGCTGCCCTCAAATGCCCTGCAGTTGAAAAAGACTAACTTCTAGTGGGTTAAATGGAAACGACCACCAAACCTAAAAAGCTAGGGGGATAGCTGGGAGCCAGCGAGAAAAGTGAGGGGAAGGAAGTCAAAGGCTAGGCGAACCGGCGGATCATGCCTTGGCGCCCTAAGGGCGATCCATAGCCGGAACCATGCTGAGAGGGTAAGTTTTGTGCCTTTCGGCGCGGAAGCGACGCGCAAAAGGGAAAAGACGACTAAGGAAAGGCTGGGACAAAGCAACCAGGACAAACATTAGCTTGCCAATGGATCCATGCCAGAACCCAAACAGATCCTTGCCCTGGAGTATGACGTGAATCCAGGCAAAGAACTTCAATCAAATAGGGGTTGGGCTTCATGGAGCCCAGGATTACATCAGCACCCTGCTTGACACAAACTTACTTTAGACTTGCCTTTTTTGGGTCTTTGCGGCATGCAAAGTGCACTGAGGGCGGCGCTTTGAGGGGGGGTGAAAAGCAAGTCCAAATAAAACGGACGCAACAAGAAAAGTTGTTCAAGAGCACCTGACAAGGGAAACATTCCGAAGCCGAACGCAAAGCCAGGGTTCCGGTTCCCAAAAGCGAAGGATCTCCGAATGCTAAAACGCTCAGGTTTTGGCTCAGAACTGGGCCCAGGGCTTGAAATCTGCTTGTGCCGGACGAGCTGGGCTGTCTGCAAGCACTCCTCGCTGTCCAAACCCGTGCAAACTTCGGCGGGGTTGAACCAAGGGCCCTGAAGTCGAAAGAACCGCGTGAGTCATAAAGCCCGGTACAAAAATGGTGCACCCAGAACCATGCTTCAAGAACTAAGAAGGCGGAATTCCGCAGCTATTTATGGTTGGGATCTTCCCTTACTAACCTTCATCTACCCGCGTTTTGCACACTTGGCTTCCATAGAGGGCCAGGAAAAAGAACAAACGGCATGCAACAGAAAAAAGGAAGAGGACTTCCAAGACCTTCTAAGACATAGACAAGGTAAGTAGAATAAAAACCTGAGGCTGAATAGGCGATAACCCGCCCTGGGAGCCAACAGCTGGCATCCGGGTAAATGACAGCCCTTGATTCCTGTTCAAGGGAAGAAACTCATATCAGGCACGCATTGCGCAGCACCACGAGCGTAAATCGTAGCTTGGATAGCAATCGAATGAAAAGCGCGCCGTGGAGGTCCTGCCAACATACTGCCATGTTGAATCCCTGCTTTGCCCGTGCCCTTCAGCAGTGCTGATTGTTCGTTGCCCTGGGGTCAGGTAACCTGCACGCCTCTGTGGCCACTCCGAAACGGAAAGCCTGGCGTATGGCCCATGCGATCTCCTGCACATTTCCTCGAGTTTCATTATTTTCCCTCGCGCAAAGGCACAAATTGGCAAACAAATCAAAGGTCGGGTAGCAACCCCCCATCTCGCCCGCTATCAGTCCCACATGAGACCTTTTTTTTTTCCTCCAAATCAGCAACCAACTTCGGTGAAACAAATATGGTAGACAGTCCCACATGAGATTGGAGCAGGACTGTTCAGAATGGAGGGTTGGCCAATTCATGAGAAATCTCTACAAAGGACGCCGCGTTTCATTTCGTTCCCTCAAGGATCTTGCGGACGACCTTTGAACAGCCACATAATTGCTGGGGCCCTAGTTGGGCCCTTGTCCGGGTCGCAAAAACCCAAGCGTCAGAAAAAATAATGCAGCGCTTGGGTGACCCGTCGAATGTGTTCTCACAATTGAGTGCCTTTCGGGTGCTACGCGCATGATTGCGCTTTGCAGATGTTTGGCGCAAGCCATCTGACCCCATTGACCAAAAGCCGTCAAAAGGGTGCCCTGAATTCTGTGGTTGAACCCTGGGTCCTCCGAGTAGGTGCTCTGCAGGTGTGTGGTGCACACGTGCAGAAAGGGCCCAGTGGGGCCACACTGCACCTGCCCATCCCAGGAACGGACGCCGAAGCCATCTGCCTTTCATGTGTGTTTAAACACGGAGACCTACAACAAGCTGCTGCATGTCCTCTTACTTTCCATTCGATTTACTGTGAAAAGGGTTCCGGAAAAACACACGGCCATGGCAACAACTTGGAACCCCCAAGATGGATAAGGGGAAGGCCAAAGGATTCCAATGGGGGTGACAGACCATGTGCCCAGTCAAACTGGGTCTGTGGATTTTCTTGGGGGCCCCCTTCAAATTGGCCTTTGGGAACAAAGAGGAATCGGGTTTTCTATTTGGAGGCAAACGGTTCACTTGGGTGTTTCTTTTGCAGGCACCCATTCTTTGTGGTTTTAAAGTGACAAAACACCATTTAAGTGGGTCCCCTAGAGAACACACACACACACATTTCTTACGGGAAACATCACCATTGCATGTTTGTAGTTGAAGATCTTCCGCTTGGATTTCCTATTCAAGGGGTCCACTCCGACCATCTCCAGCGGACGCAGCCAAGGACCCTGAGTTGGCAAACCACAACTGCAACCCCAAGTGACACCGTCGGGATTCAGCGTGCAATGAGGCATTTGGGCAGTCTGATAACCGATGAGCCTTTGGCTATTTTGCTCATTGAGGAAGGGCGTTTCTTCCTAGGCGTTTTCCGCACCATCCGGTTGGGTCAGCCGGGTCGTTCAGTGGCCCTGTAGGGGTTGCCGCTAGAAACCGTCGATTCAAAAGTTCATCATCATTGTTGGTTTGCCAGGTTCACTGTGCAACGTGGGGTAGGTGTTAAATGCCAGGTTTGGCTTGTGCCTAGGTTGACCTTCTGCATTCCCACCCGCTCAGACACGCAAGCGCTTCCCGGCGGGGCTGGAACCCAGCTTGTTCAACTGACAAATGTTGATTGATGTTGAGCTTGTTTCCAGGTTGGCCTCTTGCTTTTATCACTCCAAACGCACAAGAGACCACCAGGTCTGCTCTCAAGGGTGCTGGTTCGGCCCCACTTTCGAGTGATTTTCAAGCAACCTAGATCGCAAGGCAGGCGCTGCAGGGCCAGCGCAAAAAGCGAAAGGAGGAACCTGGGAGGACCACTTCTGGATAATAACTGCTTTGCGTGGTTGTTTAGGGGGGCAAGAAAGGCGGTGTCGGTGGTGTCTCAGCCTTGGTCCCACGTTCTATTGGTCAGTCTGCTGGCGCAGTTTGAGGCGTGTCCTTGTTGAAGTGTTTGAGCTGTCTCGGGTTTGTGTTTGTTGAAGTTTTTGAGCGGTCTTGGGGTTTTCGAGGTTACGCCCACTCAACTTGCTCCGGTGCATCAAATGAAAAGCATTTCGGGGTTGCTGTCCCCATTGCAGCTTTTGAGATTCTTCAGGTGAGGCAACGCAAGACTGCAGCCTTCTCGACGATTCCTGAGGTTTCACCCCAGCCTTGCACCCTGACCCCAAACCCCAGCCCAGACCCCACCCCAGATCTTGGACCCCAAACGCGTCAGCCTCCCCACCCCGTAAACCGTCCCGTCCCCCGTCCCGGCCTTGACATAGAGGGCGCCCTTGGCACAGAAGCGATCCAAGTGCAAGCCCGGCTCGAAGGTCAGGGACGACTTGAAGACCTGGGCTTCAGGATTCCCCGATTCCCCGCCTGGACCCAAAAGCAAACTGGGGCGAGAAATCGGTGGATATCCCTCAATCTTGCAAGGGATCAAGGGACACTTTGTAAATGATCCAATGGTTTGTGGCTGGTTTACTTGCAATATCTAGGGCTTCCACCGTATCAACTATAAAACCTGCCACATTTTAGGGGGTTCTCCAGGGATAGACTCTCCCATCGCCCCCTTTGCAGGTCCAGTGCATGCCCCATAAAGGCGTTTATAGGTGATTGTCTGTACTTGTTCTTCCTTTGTGGTCTCTCTTGGGCTTGGAGCCACCGCCCGCGGCACGCATGCGTTTATAACTTCCATCTACGTTCATAATGTTCATATGATCTATCTGAATGAGTGGTACGCTCAGTTTTCGCCAAGCTTCATCTTGAAGGCCGTGTGCAAAGGAAATCATTTTTGGACCATTTGCGTTGAGATCTTGAGTTGATTGTCAGCAGTGGGTTGTGAGGAATAGTGTGCTTCCCCCCAAGCGCCAAGCCATTTCCTGTATTTGTCAGTTCGTGAAAATGGAGATAGAACTTGGTCAATTGATACAACGGGTACTTCTGGGTGTCCACCTGAATTGTCAGAATCTGAATTGCCAAAATCTATTCCTTGAACCTTGTGGAGGGCAGGGCCTCTTACATTACCTTTCCTTACTTACCGTCCAGGTTCGAACAATGACCTTGATTTAAGCTTCCGGAACCCTGCCGCTGCTTCTCGTCTTAGCTGTGCACAAGGCAAACATGGAGCAGGCCGCATCTGCCCCCCCGAAGTGTCATGTCAGCGGCACTCTAATCAGCCCCCACTGTCGTTTACGAACCAGCTGGCGATGGGCAAGCGGGAGAGGATCAAAAGGCCGCCGTCGACGATGAAGCGCGGCCTTACGTTGGTAGAGGACCGGTGAGAGTCCTGCGATTGCAATGACGCTGCGCGCTTGCACGCGCTGCAGTGGATGATGGCATGTTCCGCCAGCCACTAAAGCCTCTAAAAAGAGGTGACGTGGGTGGGGAAGCCAACTTGCACATTTGCCAGAGCCTGTCAGTCATGAGCAACATCTGGCACCAGAGCCCATGCAAAGAACGAAGTGGGCAGTTTCACCCATTCATGGTGTGGGTGCTTTACTTCTGCATGGTTTTCCGCCTAAATCTGCAATTACTTTCCGCCTTTAGGGTGGGTTTAAGGAGGGGTTTAAGGTGGCTTGACGTAGGTTTAGGGAGAGTTTGGGGTTGGTTTAAGGTTGGTTTTGGGTTGCTTAATGGCGGGCTTCGGGTGGGGGTTTAAGGTAGGTTTAGGGTGGGTTCAGGACGGGGCTAAGGTTGGTTTGAGATGATTGTACGGCTGTTTTAGGGTTGGTTAGGGTGGGTTTAGGGTTGGTTTGGGGTTTGGATTGGGTGGGTTTCGGGTTGGTTTAGCCGAGTTTAGGGCGGGTTTAGGGCGGATTTTATGTTGGTTTAAAGTGGGTTTAAGGTTGGCTTCGGGCGGGATGGGTTGCTTAATGGTGGGTTTGGGATTGCTTTAGGGTTGGTGTGGTTTTGGGTGTGCGTAGGGTTGCTTGCTTGCTTGCTTGCTTGCTTGCTTGCTTGCTTGCTTGCTTGCGTCTGAAACCGCTTGCTTGCAGACAGAGGGGTGGGAAATTGCGGGTTCAAGCGGGAAAATGTGCAAAACAATGTCTCTCCTTCATGGTTCAGACTGTCCCTACAACAGTGCAACTGTCGAAATAAGTGCCCAGCGGTCTCCACCAAAAGACTCTGCTTTGGGGATCAGGCAGCTTTTTCGGGGCCAAGCCTTTCATTGCGACACAACTTTAAAAGAGATACCGGTCTAGTGCAAGAATAGCCTGAGGGAGCCGTCATGTTCCCGAAAATTCGGAACAACCGGCAAGCGCCCGACTTGCCGACATCCGTCCTCCAAACCAAACCGCTTGGCAACGCTTATGAGCCAGTCCCGTCTCCTTGGAACGGAGCAAGCGGTCCAGTTCTTTTGGGGGGAACAAAGTGCTGTATTTCCCAAGGGCAGGAAAAGTATACCCGGCCCGGTGAATCGGATTCTCTGAGGGCTCCCGTTGCAAACGCTCGCACGGAACGAATATTGCTGGAAAGCGAACTGCGCTTAACCCGGGTCTAGCTACCCAGAGAACAAGCAAGCTGTACTTGTTCCATCATATGCAGAGAAAGGCGCAAAAGCTAATTGAGGCACAGGACAACTCGTTCGTCACGAGTGATCTCGTTTTTCTCACATGCTTTGATGCATCTCCCTCGTTCATCCTT
Organism: Effrenium voratum; assembly: GCA_963377175.1. Taxonomy (NCBI): domain Eukaryota; class Dinophyceae; order Suessiales; family Symbiodiniaceae; genus Effrenium; species Effrenium voratum. Next base: position 174,146 of record CAUJNA010003871.1, read on the forward strand.
AAACCCTGACTGAAAGTGACGGAGCGTGGATAGGCAATTGCACACCACACTCCACCCAACAGCGCTCAATAAACAGGAAAAACGAGCCGAAGAAAAGAAACACATAAAATGATGGTCGACAACTTGCCAAACAACATTTCTTCATGTTGCTTGCTCTTGGGATGCATCGCAACCAAGTAGGAAGGACACCCAAATCCTGGTAATATCATGGTATATTTGCACCAAGCTCTCGTTTTGGGCAATCGCCCCAAACCCAACAGAACCTCCCCCGGCAAAAGCGTCCATGAAGCACCAACATTCCACGGCTTTGCCCTGTAAGCTTCCCGAGTTTCAGTCTCCTTCTCTTTGCTCTTTGTTCCGCTGCGAATAAGATTTGCATGTCATCATTTCCCTCTACTCTGAAGCAAAAGGAAATCTAATTCACCTCCATAGTCCTTGCAAGGGTCAAAGACTTTGCCTCAGTATTCCACAAGGTCGCGGAGCATGTCAAGGATACACAGTACAAAAGTCAACTGCCCCTATCTCATGCTCGGCCCATGCTCTATACACTCATTTTGCTCACCTGGACCTGTGCAAAGGATCTGGAAATAAGCGGGACCTGAACTAAATATGGGCCAACAAGATTAACCAGGACGACTGAGACTGCCACTGAAAGACAACAAAACAAAACAAGAGCCCAGATCCCGAAACCTCAGAACGTAGACAAATCCGATTGCTGCCCCATGTGATCTTTTGCTTCCCCAGTCTGCTCTGATTGCTGCCTGCGTACTGACGCTCACATTAAGCCGCTCATGTCTCAAAAGCTCCAAACGCCTCGAAGACAGGGCTACCTTTTGATGCCCATTGAGGACACGTAATAATATAATTGAGGACCTTCAACTGAGGGAGCTCCCTTTATTGTCCTACAAGGGTCAATAAAGGGAAACCGAAGGATGCAAACCTGAAAGCAGTTGCCAAGCCACCAAACACATGCCCTAGCATCCAGGCAGCATCTATCTCGGCATCCCTTGGCACGTACCTCCAAACCTTCATGTTCCCAAACCAGCAACTAGCATGGAACCCCCCCAAAAAGATCGCCTTAATTGGAGGAATGCTTGTTGAGGTTACATGTCATTGAACATTTTCCACTTAGCCGATCCGCCGCCGAGGTGCTGCGAAAAGGCGCCAAAGACCTCCTGCAAGCAGATCCTCCGCTTAGTTGGATCACTCGGAGGATTGTGAGAGCATGGATTCTACCTTGATCCTGAACAGCAAAACTCATGCAACCTTAAAAGTCGCCTTCGGACAAGTACCTTGCAACCCGCTTCCTGCAACAAGAGAATGGCCTATGGCTGTTTGAGCTCAACGGGACCATCCCCCAAATCGTTCCTCAACCAGCGGTTTCCCATGACATTCGTTGCCATTCACAAAACCTTTGCCTGTGAACCCATGTAGGTACCTCTGATATGAAGCCCTGATATGAACTCTGAGCTAATGGCCAGGGCTTCATATCTGGGACCACAGCTTTGGATCCTGGAACCCGTACCATGCGGTGTCGTGATTTTTTTGGGGAGTTCGGCCCTTTCAGCTTCAAGCTCTTAAGTGACGGCTTAACTCGGTGGTTGCTGACTCGAACTCCATCTGCTGAGTTCTACTTGCCCACCTGGACACGAAGGTTGGCCATTGGGGACCTTTACTAAACCTAGACCAAACTGCACAAGGCTCGAATTGAGGGGTTCAAGTCTGGACTTGGTCGCGGCTCGTGGCCAGGGCTATGGTCAGCAAGGGATTGGTTTTGGCTTGGTCTAGTTTTAGGTTATTTCCATTCAATCCAGGCCGATTCATGGCAGTTTCCGCCGGGTCGTTCGCATCGACATGGTCTGAGTCTGGCTGCTTCTAAGCCTCAAGTCGTACCGCGCCAGGTGCTCCACAAAGCGACACAGGCGCTCGTCCTATCTGGCGCCAAGAAGACCGAAAGAAGAATGAAAGGATGGCTCTTCAAACCCCCCCAGTAACAAAAACATGAGAACAGGGGTACCATTCTTCCAAAAGCAAAGTCGTCTTCCACAAAGCGGTCTCTGCACCAAACCATGTTGCAGGGCACTGCCACGATCTGCTTTGGAACTATGGGCCGCCGAGGCACCGCCCCTAGTTTCTTTATCTGTGGGGAGGACAGTGGGCATTTTTGCAAGCTTTGCTTTCAACCCCCCCGATTGTTTGCTGGGACACTTCCAGGGAGCCTCAAAAGAGGCCTTCGTCAGCGGCCAGGGGATGCCCCTTCATTCGAGACTCTAGCCCATTTTGTGAACCGTCAAGTGTCAATCGTTTCAATAAGTATCTGAGGAATGGACTGAAACGCCAAAGGGCAAGCCTCGGCATGGGTGTCTTTCTTCTTTTTCCGGGGATCCGCAACATTTCGTGGCTTTCCTTTCGATTTCTCTTTCAAGCCAACTAAACGAGGACAACCCCCCCAAAGGACAAACCCATGTCACAGCTCTCCGGCGAGCGTGTTTCAGATCTCTCATCCGGCAGTCCTTGCGGTCATCTCCCGTGTTGTGGGTAAACTGCGGGGCTGGGGCCCTGGCTGTTCACAGTCGACTCGAAAAAAATTCCTTCCGACTGAGGCCCGTTGTTCATGCGATACATCCGGAATGTCGCCCCATTTTATAGGGTCACCCCACCAAATTTCATTGCCCAATTCTAGAGGGTCAACCAACTTGAGGCTTCCAAAGACTACTTCTGGAGGTGCTGTCCACTTCAACCAGCACTCGGGACAAAGAGATGCCTTCTGAAAGGGAAAGCTAGACAGGGACGGCGCCACACTGTCAGGTGCCCCTGAGAGCAAAACAAATCACCAGTAATCACAGAAATCACATGAATCACAATTCAAAACCTGGTACTGAAGGAGCCTACCCACAAGGAAGCAACAGAGCGGCCGCACCTATGGCTGGGGCGGTCCCGTATTAGACTTCACTTACCCGGGCTTGGATTGTGGCCCACATGGCGCCTATGGCAAATCATGCCTAAACGGCTACTCTGAAAATGGAGGGAAATGAATCTTTCCGGACTCAGGCAGCACTCATGACAATCCGCACGAGTATGTTTTACCCCTGCCGACTGCCGACTGTTGGAAACCCTTTCACAGACCTCATGGTCCAGTGCCCTGGGCCTCCCTCCCTCCGTCGCTCGAAAGGGGCCTGTCTCGCTTTGCCACGCTGCCTGTTTCTTTCAGAGACCTCCGCACCTCACTTCACACATCTTCAAGGGAACTCTGCTTTGAATGGCAGCCGGATCTCGCGGCCCCTTGCGCCCACTTTACTCATTTAGGGTTTGGAAGGCCACTCCCGGGGCATGTTTGTGCACGTGTACTACTATGTACATGATAGCATGTTGACAAATAGCAAGGCGCAGTACACATGCAACTATCCAAGTCAAGCTCGCTCTCTCTCTCTCTCTCTGTATAGATGATATATATATATATGTATATATATATATATATGTAAATCGATATCAAGCTTTCGCCTCAGAAAGAGGTTGTAGGTGAGCATCCGCAGCACCGGCGGGAACTCCGCCGGTCCGGGCTCCGCAGGACCAGAGCCGAAGGCGGCCGGGTGTGGGAGCATCTCCTGTCGGACGCCAAAAATCCACAGCCACTTTCCCTGACCTCCTGCTTCCCCAAAATACGACAACTACCAAACCAGGCGTGGAAACAACCAACCAACCAACCAACGAACCAACCACCCAGCCAGCCAGCCAGCCAACCAACCAAGCAACCAACCAACCAAGCAACCAAGCAACCAACCAAGTCTGCTAGAACGCTTGCGGCCTTCTTGCAGCCTGAATTTTGGAAACCTGGCGGAGGGGGGGAGCCCAAACATGGTCCACATTGATAAATGCATGGTCCCTTTTGGTACCGCGGGGGAGGAAGCCCTTCTGCGCACGTTGCCCGTAGGGTTGGCCACTGGCGTGCCATTTTCCTCAAGGCGATTCTGATGGGAATGTCTGATAAATGGCGTCCATGGAGGTTACGCGCAAGGAGGGGCACGGCATCATCGCATCATATTTGAAATTCAAGCCGCTCATCCACCATCAAGTAAAGGATGGCAAGCAGGCCACCAAAGGGACAGAACATGGCTTCGCATTTGTGTGTTCCCGCTGACCCACTCCACGGTCACCGCCACAGCCCAAGAGGCTTTAGTCACAGTGTCTTACTAATTTTCAATTTTAGTAGGCATTTTGATGTCAAAACATGGGGACCAACTCAAATAGGCAGGTGTTGCTATTGGTATCCCTTTGAACCAACCTGAAGTTGTTGCATCCATGTTCTTCCATGTTAATTACAAACACTGTGCTCCCATGATCATGGGGTGATTTGGTTTGATACTAGAGGTCCCCTTTGCTCCCCCCTACACCCCACGCATCACAAGCAAACAAGACCCCCACCTTTTAATTCAGCCGGTAAGTGTGGCTTCTCACCCAACCCAAATGTTGTGCTTTGAGGGCCGGCCCTGTTGCAGTACATGGCTGCGGGTCAAAAATGGGTATCCATTTTGAAACCCCAGTAAATGGAACCAAGGACTAAAGCCTGCGGTCCAATTCCTGGTGCTTTAATTTTCACCCCTTTTCCACCTCCATTTCCCCCCACCGCCCCCGGCCCACCGCGCTCTGCCCCGGTCCTCCGCAAACTTTGTGGGCACCATCTGGCTGAGGTCCACTTCGTGAGACTCCGGCGACGAGTTTCGGGAACCCGCCGAAACGAGAAACACGCAGGGATCTGGGTGAAACCATGGAGAACAAGTCGTGGACCCCCAAAATGTGGCGGGTTTCTAAAATTGGAACCTTTTTTTGGGGTGGATCCCAGTTAGTAAATCGGCGCTCGCCACACCAAAAAAAAGGATTGAGAGGGTGCAACTGAACAACTGGGTTGTTTTCATGAGCAACAAACCTAAGCTCTAGCAGGTTCAATGGGAAAACCTGCTGATATCAATCATCTTAAATGAAACCCAGAAGATTAGATCGACCTGGGTCCTCTCCCCCACAAACCGACATCTCTTGCAGGTTCCAGGGTAGGACAGGAAGATGCGGGACACTGGCTGAAATCCACACATCTTACAATCATTCCAAAATCTGAAATTACAATTGGATCCCCAAAGGAGAGCTTGTTTTACCCCAAGGTGAGCGCGCCATCAAATGGCGCACGTAAACTTCAAGGATGGTATAACGGTTCCCTGGCTTCACGGAAGTTGAAACTATCCCCAGATTCCCGCAACCCCGACCGAGTAAAAGAAAAGCAGCCCAAGAATCAAGAGGACAAGTCTAAGTGACTGGTGATTCGAACCCCGGATTCCCCAACTCATAGAAACAAGGTGGGCAAACCATCATACTCCTCAGATGGACCTACGCGTCAAGCTGGTTGGCTGTGAACTGCCAAAGCCAAGTTTATTGTATGGGTGAGACTCTGGTGATCTCGCCGAGTGGGACAGCTGAGTCGAACAAGCTATGAGTATTGAGAAAACAAGCAGGCAGCGAGCCCGCTGCGTGCGTCTGCTAGTTGAGGATCAAGCCTACTTCCTCCCCAATGCAAAGAATCAATGGGCTAGCCAGGGCTTTGATTGTGGCCAGCAGTGCCATCCTTGTCCGGGGGCCGGTGATGGTTTCTGAAGAATCCTTAGGGGCTAGTGTGTTCCGAAAACGAATTTGTGATTCTTATTGGGCCCTTTTCTTGGGGTAGCCTTGAAGGGAAACCAGAGAATCCCCACCACTTACGGGGTCTCCCCCTTTTCTGGAGGACGAACCCATTGGTTCAACGCCTTGCCTCGGCCCTCGGCCCAAGGGAGGCTTTAAAGGGAAACTCAAGTAAACCCAGCCAGTTTTAGTGGTGGCCTTTTGCTGGAAACACCCAGGTGCTACATGCAATATATGCATACAAATATGCATACCTGTGACCATCTAGTGCTTGCTTTCACTTTTGTGTAGACCGCAGCAAGTTGCCCAAATCCTGCACACAGTTGTGAAACAACGGCTTTTGGTCCATGCTCTGCGATACCAATGGAATGCCTCTAAAGAGATGAAGCAAACATGGGTACCAGCCACTTTGGCATACAGAAAATCACATTTTCCACAACCATGATTCCAGGACAGGGAGTTCACTCCAGGTCAAGACCACTGTGATATCAGTGGAAGGCTTTCCCAGCGAGGACTCTTCTTTATGGGGAGGTGTAAAAAACTCCCTGGCATCAAACAAGTGAGAACCCCCCCCCCCCCCCCCGGGCATTTTCGCAACGGCGGAAAAACGGGAAACAAGAATAGGTAGGGCTTGATGATTGGGACTCCGGGTTTGTCCCAATTCAAGTGGGCACCGAACCCAAAGAAAAAGGGATTAACTAAGAGTGTGCCACTGCGCATATGCTACTAACCTGCATCTTCTAGGATTCCAACCCCCTCCCCTGACCCCCGCCTCCCCTATTCTTCAATTCAAGACTGGGTGCCACTGAACAACCGGGCAATTTTCAAAACCTGGCCGTAGAATGGGCTAAAACCTGATACGGACCGAGCACATGAATGGTCTGCGCCCCTTTTCTGGCGACTGCCCTTCACACTCTCGGGGCCCGCGCCGTCAGGAACTTCCAGCAGTCCGCCTGAAAGCGTCCCTCCCCATCGGTCCACAGCCATGTCTCTGGTTCCATGGTGTTCTTCAGGCTTGCCACTGGTTCCCCAATGAAGACGTGCTTCGGTTCCGGCAAATCGCCAAGAACAAAACTTTCACACCCGGCACGTACAACTGCGGTCACCAGTTTTGCATATCATATTGAGCCCCAGCCAGGGTTGACTTGACCCCAGCCTTTTCGGTTGAACAGGTAAGCTTTCGTGAGCGTAGCAACCCTCCAAACAAAAAGTTGCTCAAACCCCTGGTTTCAAGAGCGAAAAGCGGGGAACGGTTTGAAAAGCCTGAGGCCCGCCTGAAGACAACCCCTTCCTATTGTTAAACTCCTATCATGGCCTTTGTCCGGGGGAAACCTGCCACAGGAAACGTTGAAAATTACTTGTTTTCCTGAAAGGACATAGACAAATCAGGGCTTGCCGCCCGGTTTTTGTGCGAGATTTGTTGAGTCGCCCCATCACCCTCCCAAATGGACCATGGGAAAAATGACGGAACCGCACATTTTTTCCAGGTTGCTCCCGAGCCCTCCATTTACCACCCAGAGTTAGCACATGGGCATGTTTTGTGCAAGGCTTGGGATTCGGCTTGCCTGAATCGGATGGCTCCTCTTTTTTTGAACCCCTTCTTGGCGCTGCTTTGAAGTGAAACCCAAAAGGGATGCCACCCATTTGAAGGGTAAACCAATTTTGGGGCATACCATTTGGTCCTGTTTGTGAAAGTGCCAACCCCATTGATTTTTTTGTGGCTTCCCTCCAGGCCAACCACCAAAAGGGGGAGTTTCAAAGACAAACACCATTTTACACGTCACAAGAGTGGATTGGCCAAACTCCCAAAACTTCTTTGCATTTCAAATGGTCTTCCAAAAGAAGTCCAAGAACTCGAGCGACAGAAGCAAACCCCACGGGCTCTACATCCATTTCCTTCGAATCGTCGAATCTGCAAATCGGCCTCGACCTGGCGGGCGGCTTGCAGCGCTCCACTGCAGGACTCGATGTCCAACGGCGCCTCCCTGGCACTCGCGTCCTGACGGATCTTTTGACTGTTGAAATGACTTTGAGCGGCAAAGCGAAGTGTGTTTCACGCCCATTTTCTGTAGATGTTCGTACCTTTACGAGTTTTTCTGTAGAGTTCTCGCACCTTATGCTCGAAAAGTACTTCGGACTGCGAGACCTTGAGACTTGCAAACCCAACTCGTGACCTGGCACCGGGGACAAACCCATGGATTTTGCGCCCTCAAAGAAACCTTGTGCTTTCAGTTCACCTCCAAGATGAACTTTTCGAGATTCTGAACAGCACTAACTCCGGAGCAAATGGGTGAAGTCCCAGGCGGAGAAAAAACAATTGGAAACGGCCGGGCCGAAAGCGGCGATTTTCCTCTGGGCGATTTGTCCATGCCTCGTCTGGGAAATCAAAGGCCACCCTTTGGGTCGGCCGAAAGGTCGATTCGCTTGGTAGAGCCCATGGTTTCTGAGGTTGACTTATATCACCCCCTACTCATAAACTGTTCACATCGGGTCAGCATTAAGATATACCATGTTCCCCAGAGCCTCTCCTGCACCTGCAGCTTGCACTCCAAGAGCTGCGGCAGCACATCTTCCAGTCTCTGCCGCAAGGCCTGGCACAACGTGAGCGATGCATAGGCAACAGTCGGGGGTGGGGGGTTGACAGGTGGCGGCAACCACCGAGGGCCTCAGAAAGGCGCCCAAAACGGCTATGGCCACAGAAATCAGGCCTGGACGGTTTCCGGTGGGGTGTGTGTGTGTGTGTGTCCTCACCTTGCATCTGAAGCACCAGGCACGGGCGGGACAAAAAGGGACAAAAAGGAGCAGAGGAAAGGATATGGACGGTTGACAAGTCTCCTTCGCTGGGTGGAAAATGGGGGAAGGCATGGAGCAGAATAATTAATCCCTCTGAGATAGAACAATTCTGCCTGATGTTGCATCCAGTTCTGAAAGGCGAGTGAACGATCTCAGAATAAGGGCACACCGCTCGATTCAGCTTCAGCCTCGCGTTGCGGCAACTAGTTGAAGGGGTTTACCAGCCTAAGTTGGGACCTTTGGATTGAACGCTCACTAGGGCAAGCAGGTGACAGTGACCAAACACGATCAAACATAAGCCCTGAACCAAGAGGCCCAGCTCTGGTCCCTGGCCTAGCCTAGACAGGGTTCCAATGGTACATCCAAAGCCGCCTGCTTTGCCACGGGGAGCCTCGAAAAAACTTCGAAACACGGCGATTTCTTCGCGACGGTCTGCTGTCCGGGCCTCCACCTCGCTGGTGAAGTCCGGAGATTCCAGGCGCTCGAAGAGCCCAACCAGCTCCAGCAGAAAGCGCCAGGTGTGGTCCAGCGCGTGCTCCTGAAGGACCCGTTTGTCCCATGGCTTTTCAGTTTGCTAGTGCCCTGTTTCGGCTCAGAGTCTTCATGACAAAGCTTGGAATTCCGGGGGGAAGTCCCGTCTTGTCTTTTTTTTGAAGGGAAAAAGTACTGTGCAAGCGCCGGGTGAACTCATTGTCCAGCTGGTACAAACCAGGTTGTTGCTCGGGCAAAAGGGGTCCGTAGGGCAAGCAAAACCGGTTGGGGGTCGAACAGAGGGTCCATACATCCGCCCAAATTTGGGCGCCTCCTCATAAATTCTGACGAAAAAGGAAAACATAACCCACTCAAAGTTCAAACGGTTTCTCAGAAGAAAGGGTCCCTCAGGTACACGCCCCCAAAGCACACACATCCAAGCGAAGGGGTTAAACCCCCCAAAGACAACTATCCACAACAAAAGGCATCCAGGAAAACTCAGAGGAATGCCAGCTTTCTACCAAAAGGAACATGTTTTCCGTGCTCAGCGCAAATGAGTCTCCTGTGCCGGAGTTGAAGTAACCCTTCTTCTTTGAAGGGATATTGATATGGATGAGCGCATCTAGTGATTTCATTTGTGTGGGGTACCCCCGTTTGTCATTGCCAACGGGAGGTGGGAGGGACTATTTGTTGAACTCAGCTACCCGCGACCAGCTTATCCAGCTTCGCTCAGTGTCTAAGAATCCTCATTTCGGTTTCGAAGCTAATGGCCTGGTTGTTCGAACAACCGGGAAATTCCCCCTTTCATGGGGGAATTCATGTTGTTCCACCTTCAAAATGGCTGAATCCCCCCGTGCACCAACTGTTTCACTATTTGCCATTAAGCTGGACCAACCATCATTTCCCAAAAACAGTTGAAGTCCAATGATCAAAATTTGTTTAGCAATAATTCAAAAGGTTGAAGTAAGGGGATCTCCTAAGCGAAGGATCTTCCTCATGGCTTTCCCTGGTTCTTCCCCGTGCCAGCAGCCAAGAACAGCCCCTCCCCCCAGCGGTCCAGCGAGCTGGCGGCCGTGCCCTGCGCCGCTTCCGGGTGCCTGGGCGGAGACTGCCGACTTTTAACCGGAGTCCTCCAAAAAACCGGCCTTTGCATTCCCGGATCCGGATGTGTCATAGGACTCCAAAAAGCTCCGAAGTTCCCAACTTGTTGTCACCTTAGCTTCCCAAAAACCGGATCCTCGAAGTTAAATGGCCATGGGTCAAAATCCCAAGTTTGTAACCCCTCTGTTTTTTTTGAGTGAGTGGGTGTTTCAAGGGAAACCAAAACAAAAACGGTGACTCTGGGGGTCCCCTAAAAGAAAGAAACTCCCAAATGATATATCCCAAAAACCCGGCCTTTGCAAAGGGATCCTCGAAGTTAGATCAGGTGAAGGTGCAACTGGCCCAAACGCCCGGGACCCGGCGTCAAGCCCGGAAGGTTTACGAGGCTCGCAAATGGCCGCCACATGGAGCCCAACCAAGCTTTTTTTTTCCCCCGGTCCGGTCCGGCAAGTTAAGAAACTCAAGTCGGCGTAGGGGCGCCGTTTCAAACCCAGCCAGCCAGCCACCAACCAACGTAATCACAGGCAGCGTTTTGGCTAGGGCTTCATCTGAGCCAGGACAGTATGTCCCACACAACGCACGGTAATGCAAACCAACACATCCCTATCACGAGGTCCCAAAGTTTGAGATTGAACAAAGATCCTCGGAGCCACAACTCCCGAACGGATTGCACCCTGCACCAGGTCGAGGCCACAACTCAGAAATCCGGCAGGGACCTCCATCAGTAACCTCGTTGTGGCGTGGGGGCCCGCAATCAAGCGGATGACCATCAACAAATTCTGACGACCAATCCACACCTCCAAAATTCCATTTTTGATTCATGCAGATTGAGTTGTTCTTTTGAGACCTATCCCCCTCCCCAAGGGCCATGACCTCACCTCCCCCCCCGCCACCCCCCGCCTCAGCGATCTCAAGGTCGCCTCCACCAGGTCGCTGGCGGCATCGAAGTCCATGCGCCAGCGCCGCGCCATGCCCGCGGCCTGCCACGAGGGGGGTCTTGGGGGTGACCCCCCCAGCCAAGGCTTCCAATGGAAAAAGATACGGAGATGCCATGGGCAACTTGATTGCCTTTTTTGCCCCCATTTGCCAGGGCCGTCTAACCAGGGCCGTCTATTTTCGGTGTGCAACGCCTCCAAGTCCCAAGTCGGAACAGGCGGAAAGTTCCCCTCAAAAGGCCAAATAAAAAATGCACAAACCCGATCGCGAAGGTACGCTCCCACCCAGAATCGGACAGGTCTGTGGAGGGGGTCCATTTCATTCCTAACCACCCCAAGGAAGCCTGTTGAAGCTCGTGTGTTAAGCGTCCATGGGTTTTTGCTGGTGTCAGCAAGTCTGATCACTGCTCATCACTGCAACATGAGGCTCAGCGCTACCTTTTTGGCAGTTGGCCGGGGCCGTGGCCGCGCGTGCGCCGGCAAGCAAGCCGGCGAACAGGTGGTCTTGCTGTGCAAGTTCCCATTTTCAAAAGGTCAACCCCACAAAGTGTCACAGGAAGTTTAGGGGGTTCGGAGGTTCGCAGGGCTTGGCGGGTGCGATCCCGACTGATTTTTGCCAACCGGTGCAACGTGGAATCGGTCATTTTTTTTGATACCCCGGCTGGGTCTTAATCCTGGTTGGTTGGTTGGTTGGTTGGTTGGGTGGTTGGGTGGTTGGGTGGTTGGGTGGGTGGGTGTTTGTGGGTTGGCCGGCCGCGTCCCTAGCATTACCGGCCTCTCTTGGACCTGATTTGGTGGCAGTTGAGAGTTGCTCGGGGCTCGGGCAAGTTTCAGGCTGCCTGAGATCTTAAGCAGGGCGGGTCTTAGGTTTGTTTGGGGTTCATTGAGGCAAAGGGTTCATATCCAGGCTGCTGTCGGTTGGATTGGAGCCGAGGGTTGCTTTAGGGTGTGGGTACGTGAGATTTAGGCTGGTTTGGGTACGTGAACCCTGCAATAACTTTGCACCCTGCAAGTGAAACATGACCAACAAACCGTGGTTGCGTTGCGCTTTGGGAAATGACAAGGCAACTCGACCAACACACGACTCGATTCAAATGGCCGGCGCCAACTCAGAAGAATTACAGCAAAACTGTTTTGGCAAGTAGCGATTTTGCCAGAAGTCAGTGTTTATCTTCAACCGGCTTGAACCAAGTGGGACTTCCCACTCAAGGATCAAAGCTTTCTCCCTTTCTCACTCTCCCACTTTAGGTGGCTGAATAAGCGCACTGTAAACAACTCTAGACAACTAGACCCCATAAACACATCGTTTGAATATGGGTTTTCTAAATTTGTGTTCTACATTTAAAGACACCGCTGCCCTTCCCCCCAGCGTGGGAGCCTGTGACTCCGGTCGCACGTCAGGACGCTCACCCAGCCTGAGCTTCGACTCGCTGCTCCTTGTTTGGTTGGCCATGCCCGTGGAGTCTCCCATGGTCCCTTAAAACCAAGGTCATGTGCCAATACGGTTGGAGCGACTCAGGTGTTTTATAGGGGTCGCGAAGACTGCGTGACTACGATGACATCTTTCTGGAGTGGCGCTTCGAGGCCTCGAAAAGTCCAGGCCTTCCCGGTTTTCCTGGCAGCAGGCCAAAATTAAAAAGTTAACCCCGGTGTCTGCACCCGCCCCCCACAGATTTAAGCCCATTGCCTTTTGGCTCTTGAATCCAACGCGATCCGCAAATACGCCGCCCGCCGCCCGCCGGCGAAGTGCCGAGGGGCAAGCGCAAGCTTTTCCGCGCCGACTGTGTGACAGCTTCCAGCTGAGTCCTGCGGCTCTCGAGGCATTTGAAGCTCCGGGGTTTCCCGAGCTTCCATGACGCCTATGGGAGTGTCCATAGGTGAAGGACAGGAAGACTGGTTGGTTGGGCACCAAGTCGCAGTGCTTGGCATGGCCCCTTTGGGGTCCCGACCCCCTGCTGGTTCTTACATACAGCAGGGAACAGATGGAAAACATGAGACTGGTCCTGAACCTGACTTGCCGGCTGGCCAAACACGGGTGCGGGGATATCCATCCCTTCATTCTTGGCTCTCCCTGAGACACAGGCAAGAAGCTAGCTACAGGGGCTCCGCCTTTCCGCACCTGGCCTCAGCATTTAGTCCCAGTCCAACGCACCTGGGAAAACCTGGGTTGGGACATCCCACTTCTTCGCTGTCGGCATGAAGGCAGGTTTTCCGTTGAAGTCAACCAACAAAAAAAGGGCAAACCCTTGTTTTGTCTCACAGGACCCCCTGGGGAATGCTACAATGAAGCAAGTGCACGGCAAAGAGGAGTGAAAAGGAAGGCAAGAAACAACTCACAGGGGGTCTGGGGAAGTGAAGCATGATGCTTCCTTTTTGTCCTGTGGCTGTCATTGGTCAAAACGGAGGGCATCCTTAATCCTACAATCAAAGGACACAGTGTCACGGGGGTTTGTAGAGAACATCTTACATGGAACTAACTTACTCGCTGTATTGACTCATAAAGGGTGAAGGGCGAGTGAAGAGCCCCTTCTCCCCAAAGGCCGGGGCACGGTTCAAAGGCAGACCCAGTGCCATGTCAACCTGAGAAGCTTATGCCAGGACAATAGGACTGTTCACCGCTGCTTATCTGGGGCCGGCTTCCAAGTACGGGGGCTGTCTCCCAGGGACCGTGCCGTCTAGAACAAGCACATGTACATTCACTTCAAAGCAAACAAGGAAACCACATTAGTAGAAACTTTCATTGTAGGCATCAAGGTTGGACCTTGCCCCTAGTCACACGCAGTCACCACTATATGACATACCGCTCCAGTGGTGGTTGACTGTTACTTAGTGGTTGCCGGCAGGGTGCAAATCGGTGGAATTGCGTCTCTCGATGTCTCTCGTCCTGGTCTGGCCAGTCAGCTCAGAATTGACGCAAAAAGAAACCACTTGTCCCCGCAAGGCCTACCTGTACGCAATGCGGTGAATAGGAAGACAAATGACAGACCGCAACTTTTGGAGATCCCAATTTTGAGCCTCCACATGGCAACGCTATCCTCCTTACAACCTAATCCAAACAGGTGGGACCTGTCTCTCTAGGTTTAAAACAAAAACAATTCTCCAAACTTTTTCGCCACTCAAAGTTGTCTTGGAAGAGCCAGCTCGGGTGCTCAAAGAAACAAGCTCAAATTGAGGCCACGTTGGGCTTAAATGAGTTTTTCTCCAAAAGTAGGGGGCCATATGGGGCCATAGGTTGAAGATGATAGGATGTCCTTCAGCTTCCCTTTCAAATGGCAATTGGGGCAGTGGGGGTGCTCCATTCTGAGACGGCGAAGCAAGCTGGGGCCAAATCTTTGCAGGATCCGTTCCCACAGCTCTCCGGTCCCCAGCTCTTCGCAGCGCTTCCGGAAGCTCACGTTGGCCTCCAAAACCTGCGAGGGCGGTGAAAATGCAAACAAACAACCAGGGGGGGGGGGGGTGAAAGAAAAGAGTGTGCTCAGGGGGTGGGGGGGGGGTTGGGGGGTGGGTTCTTTTGCGGGTTTCCCGAAGAAACCAAGCCCAAAACAGGCAGCCTCCAAGAAAACCACGCCCATCTGCAAAAAGAATGCGGTGATTCCTGAACCTGCTCTTCAAGCGCGAAGACCAAGCAAACGTGCTTTGGTCAAACAGCAACTTTAAAGGGGGTGGGGGGTTCTCAAAATACTAAACTGCGTGGCTTGCACTTTTGGTTTGCCTGTACACACCAGCCTTTAGGCCGCCAGGGGCGCCGAATTTTAGCGCAACATTCCTGTGGTCCTTTGGGCTTGGAACAGGCCTCCACCTTGCCTCCGCAAAGCGCCAGGCGAGGAAGCCGGAGGCGGAGGCGCAGGCGGTCTGCACCTGAAGCTTGGGTCGTAGGAGTTGGTTTGTTGCTCTCCCGTTTGAGACCAGCCAAAGTCAGCTTGACCCCGCGGCAAAGGAAAAAGGGCAAATGGGACACCACCCCTGAACCAGAAAACCCCCCATCAGAGGGAAGGCTTCCCTCTGATGGCGGGTTTGGTGGTTAAGGGTGGTGTCCCACTTGCCCTCCTTGCTTTGCTGCGGGGTCAATCCTCCAAGCAACCAATGCCACTGACACACGAGAACCCTATCAATTCTCCCCGGCTTGCGTGCTTGTTTCACTTGATGGTTCTCAGTATCAGATCAGCTTGGGGTTTGAAGAATGTACCTGGGGATTCCCTCAAGGGAAGCCGCAAGGGATGGTTCAATTCCGGGTCATGCCAACTGACCAACAACTCGAACCAGTTGGTACTGGGTGGTTCGTCCCGGTCCTCATCGGGCTGTATTCATCGGGACCAACGGCTGGCGCGGATTTCGTCGACGCATTTGGCGCCTCCAGCTTGGCGGTGAGCAAAGAGCCTGGGACTGGCGATCTAGGGCTACCTTCCATTTCCATTCTTTCCAGGAATCCTTGATAGAAAACCTCAGGAAACTCAGGGAAAACAGCAGGTTTTTGAAAAGAACGATGATTGAAAAGAATGGGGAATCAACCCCTGGAATGGGAATATTCTAGCCCTCCCTCCCCCAAATCATAACCCCCTTTGTTTTCACAGCTCAAGGAGGTCGCATCTGGGGGGAAACAGTGGTTGTTGGGGCTTGTGGAAGGGGGTTCACCTTCGATCCGTGCATTTCCAAAGGCCAGAAGCCAGAAGCATACCAAATTCCAAATGCCACGACTGGTAGGCCAAAGACAATGCAATCGACTGAGACCCAGGGCTTAGGGTCTTTTAGGGTTTAGGGTTTAGGGTTGAGTAGCACCCGTTACAGCATTTTCATGTTTTCATTGACTTTTCCAATGGTCGCGCATGGAACCTGACTGGCTACCCCTTCAAGAGAATGCTCCTTCAACAGGAGCTTGCTGGTGGGTTCTATGTTGGTGGGTGGGTGGGAGCCGCTACTCTCTGTTTTTGCTTTGACAAGAGCCCAGACTTTCAGTATTCAACGAACCTCATTCTTGGGTGCACAGGAAAGGTTGAAACCAGAAACACAGAAGCTGCAAGAGAATGAATGGAATGAATGGAAAACCAGCACAACCAATTGGACGAAAACGCACGAGAGGTTTGGAGCACCAATGCCTTGCTCCAGGCATTTGTAAAGCTAGGCTTCACATGGTCCATGGGCCACCCCCGATTTTTTGTCCTGCTCAAGGAATCACAAGGAAAACGATGGAGCAGGCCCTCTCAACCAATACCAAGGGAAGTTGATTGAGTGACCTGTTGTCAAACCAGTAGAGGACAAATGCTCCTAATGTCCCTCCTGGGCGAACCTCGCTAAACACCTGCTGGTCATCCAAGCAGTCCGGAATCAATGTTTCTTTTCTGGAAGTGCCTTGAGAAAATGGTAGGAAATGATACGACAAAGGGTGCAAAATAACTTGGTGCAACAATTTACCAACAAAGGCTTCCTGACTTTATTCATGCATCTGGTTCGCAAAATCCCTTTCTTTTGCTCTAGCGCCCCCCCATGCCTCTCCTCAACACACGCTAAAGAACCACAAGGACCGCTCCAACAACATCAGCAAACCCACACACACACACACAATTTAAGCAACATGCCGAACAAATGCCACATGCCAAAGAGAAACAGCCAACCAACTGGGGTCACTTACTCTTGGGGGTGTCCCTGGCCATTGAAAGGGATCACTTGCGGCCACCAGGAATCCGCCGACCCCCTGCCTCCCGTCCCAGGGTTTTCCAGAGGGGGCCGGCGTGGGATGCAACTGGAAGTGATTGGAATCAATGATGGTCCCTGCACGGCACGCCCGAAAGCACAAAAAGTTGATTCCCAGGACCGGTCCCGGGACCGGTCCCGGGACCGCTTCGGATTACTTGCAGTCAGCCAAAACCGGTCCTGGGACCATTATTCTGATTGTTTCTAGGGGTTGTCAAAGTCAGAAAATGGTTGGTTGTTTCCCTGTAACCCATCACTTAGGGGGTGACTTTGATGCTAAAATCATGAGGCCAGACCAACATGCCACGAACAGCGTGCCGCGCCTTCCAGCTCCTGCTTCCTCTGCTCCAGCGCGGCTCGCTCCGCAGCCAGGTCCTGAAATGGCACGTACGTGGATGGATGGATGGGTGGATGTGGGGGTCCGATTTTCCTTTGCACAGCTTTTGACAACTTTTACTCTTCCCCGTTCGGCGATAAGAGGACTGGGGTTTTAGGACGGCCCTCATGTGTGTGTGTGTGTTTTGTGCAAATCCGCCGACGCCAGTCGATGGCAATCCCCAACTGGAGCTTCCTTCGCATTTTTCTGTTAAAGTCGAAGGCGTTCGGGGAGGCCATTCTTGGGCAAAATTGGATGGGTGTTCAAAACTCAGTGTTTGGGGGCCTTCGAACGCCCAGGTGTTTTAAGAATCTGCATTCCCAGCATTATCAGGGCTGTCTTGCAGTATGGTGCTGTTGATTTTGCTGACATCCATGGTGTTTTCTGTTTTCGGCAATGTTGGATTTGGCATGTTTGGGGTCTTGGCGAGGGCAAGTGTAGTGACGATCCAAGGAACTGCTAAAATTGAAAAAAGTGTGTTTTTGCGAAATCCCCACTCGTGTAAGGGGCGTCGCTGCGAAACATCCCCAGCATCATTGTGCTTTTAGGGGCTGTCATCCTTTCTTGATGGTTGATTCTGGGGACAAATGCTGGCTTTTCATCCCCAGCATCCCCAGCATTCCCTGCATTCCTTGCCCATCCGAAGTGCATGACATGTCAGGCTTGGACATTTAGTCCAATTTCGATGCAGTCTGGCTGCATCCTCCGCATTCTCAGCATGTGGGAGGGATAGGCAGTTTTTGACGCAATAGGTTATCCTGCTTTGTGGCACTTGAGGGCTTACAAGGAGCCTTTGTGGAACACGTGGGTGGGGGGATAAAATGTGACGTACATACTGAGTTGTCACCTCCGAAATTCATACAATGATTGACTCGAAAACTGGGCCTTTTCTAGCTGTCTTGGCATTGGGAAAAACAGTCGGGGCAGTCATCGCAGCACAGATGGCGTCGGCAGATCGCATAGCGATTTCAATAGGGCCTTTTTTTGTGGAGTTGCCCAAACAAGGGGTTGAGTGGGCAAAATGGCGTCACCCAAAAGTGTCTAAAGATCCAACCCAATAGCAGTCAAGTATTTGTGGTTCTCCCCATTCAAAACACCCAGCACTTACGGGGAATGGTTTGCACCCTTCACCTGGGTTCACCACCATCTCCGCGCCTGCAGCCACCGGTTTCGCTCTTCCCAGGGCCTGTCCGCCTCACCCAGCTGCGCCTGGCGAACCCCCACGTGCAGCACGTGGCTTGGGCTACCACGTGGAACACGGGAAACAGGGGAACCCAAAAGGGACAAAAACCCACAGGAAAAGCGGATGCCAGGGGAGAAACTTGTTTTTGATGGAACCCCAAAAAGATTGAACCCCAATCAGTTGAAGGTCTGAATCGATTTCAAGATCCCCTTGTGTTCAACCCCAACCCTGGCAATTACTACTTGCCACACCCGGCGCGAATGCCGGGCTCCAAGTTCGAGGGCCTGAAAAAGCAGTAGGCGATCAAGCGCAACATCCGCCATGCGCAGCCTATCAAAGCACCTACTTTTTGAATGGGGTCCCCAAGGTTGCTTGGAGGGCCTTGGGGAAACTCAAGTTATCATCTTGCTCATAGAAATGGATCTGGGTCGCTATTGGATTTGGCTAACCCCCGTCCATGAAGGACTGGCAGCCACTCCAAGTTCATGTTTCGACTGTGAACCCGACCCACCTCGCCCGTAGGGATCTGAACACTTTTGGATCCCGATTCGATGGCCCGAATTACCTTCGCATCCGAAAGTCCAGCTCAGCCTTTTCAGCCCCCTGCAGACATCCCGTTCTGACCAAAGAGGGATCCCTATCCTCACTACTTTCTCACTACTTCCGGGGCTTCCCTTTTAAGAACTTCGATTTGACGATACTTCTTTCACCCTAGGCTCAAGGGACGCACCTTGCCCACCTTCCACGATGTCACCCAAACTCTACGTTCCTTTTTGTTTTTTCCCAAGGCGTCACCCGGAGACGCGCTCCTCCTGCGCCCTGCGCCCGGCCACGTTTTTGCGGGGCACCTCGAGTCGCACCGCGCAGTCCCAGGCCAGGCGCAAGGCGCTGCAGACCTGCTGGGGTGAGGGCCCCCGGGTCCCGAGTTGCTGGACCCGGCTTTGGGGGCTCCAATGTGGGGGGGCAGAATAACGACTACTGAAAAGGGTCTGAACAAAAACAGGGGTCAACCATGGGAATACAAGGCCAGAACTTAGGACAGAAACATGGGAATCATTTTTTCCCGACCAAATTACGCTCAGAGAAACCCACTGATAACCCTCAGCTGGGGGGTGGGGGAAGCGGCTCCAAATGTCCAGAACTTGGAAGGAAATAGTCAGCCTAGGTGCTGTTCCCTTGGATATTTCTCCGAGTCACTAGTCCTCGGAAAGTGACAATTGCCCCATTTCATCCGGCAAACTAGGCAGTTTCAAGGGAACACTTTTGAGGGTCCATTCCAATTTGTGAATAGGTGTCAAAATAGGTGGACTCCAAACATAGTGGTTTTCCTTTTGGTTCCCTTCAAACCAAGGTCAAAAGGGTACCTCGAAACCACACACCCAATTAGGAATTCACACCACAAAGAGACATACCGGTAAAAGGGTGCCTCCCTGGAAGAAACCCTTTGCCTCTGGAAGCATGGAAGGCTTGGCCAGTCCTAATGCATCATCCCCTTTCAGGAACCCGTTCAGAAAGGGCCAGCTCCGTGAATAAGGAGTAACCCAAAAGATGTATGTAACAAATATGATGCAAGGCGTCGGAGCTTCATGTAATGTAAGCTTCCAAACCTGGTATCCAACTCACGGCTGTGTGACCCCCATGACAAAGGATCCTGACTTGGGAATTCCTTGGCCAGGGGTGAATTGCAGCAATTTGCCCAACTACATCCCCTGTTGCGACATGGGTGCAACTGATGCGCAAAACGAGTGCTAAAAAAAGATGAGACTTATATACTTCCACGTTGAAAGTGACGTGGGGCTGTATGACACCATGAGGTTCTCCTTGCTTGGGATGGCCTTCTGAGGTTCTGAGCCTACAGCCCCGAAAAACAACCTGGAGGTCCAGCCATGTAAAACCACCCCCCCCCCCCCCGAAACCCTGAAAATTTTGCTCCTCACTGCCAGGCCCTCGGGAAAAACTCTGTGGCGGTCTGTCAAGTTCCCTGCTCAAAAAGCTGGGGAGTCTCTTCGCCCTCAGGCGTTTGCAACAGGGAGCCCACGTCACACCACTGGTTTCGGGCCGCAGCATCAGAACCCCCTTCAAACAGTCACACTGGACCAGACTCAACAGCTAGGTGCTTGTAAACCCCACCTTTGAGGGACCCCAAATTTGATGGGAACCCCCAATCTGCACCCGATACCAAGATGGTGGACCCCCTGCTGGTTGGCAGTCCAGGGCAAACCAATAGAAACCAACCATTTGAGCGGACGACTATTTGCGTGGGGCCTCGTCATTGGCTCGGAAGTTGCTATCCAGCAGCCACTCAGCTTCCTGTGGCCAGGCTGGAGAAGAAGGATGGGCTCAATACGCGGCTGTATACACATAGTATCAACGCATCATGCGTACACATGGCTGTGGGTCAAAACCAATGGTTCCATTTTGGGGTAGGTGCACCACCCATTTTAGTCTATGTTAGTGGGGATTGGGATGTTCACTGGGGTACGGCTTTTGACCCATGGCCACATTCATTGGACTGCCACAAGGTGCCGGCGACCCCCTTGTGGATGTGCTCGGAGGGAAGCCAATTGGTATTCAATAGGCACCGGCTGACTTGTCTAGAGGGAACAATGGAAGATTGGCATCAAATGCCCGAGGCAAATGCAACAATAATGATTGGAGGATGTGTTTTGAATGGGGCTCCTTGGCTGCTTCACTTTGCAGGGAAAAAACACACCCTTCCACAACCAGAAGCCCGATCGTGTGCTCTCAAAAACCCACTGAAGCTTGGCATGAGAGCAAACCGGCTCCCGTTAAAGGGGGGCAAATGCTTTTGCCAACATTGTCTTCGAAGCCTGGATTCTGCAGCCTCTCGGAACCCAGGATTGGGCAACAGTGTGTTGATCCATGTGGGCCGTTCTACACCACGAGGCTCCACACAAGCAGCTAGCGGGCAGCTAACACTTTCACGAAAATGTGCCGATTTCGATCGCAGAGCCCGAGAAAGCTGGGACGTGCGTGTCGCACCTCGAATCCTGCGGGGCCGCATTTGTTTGGTCAAACCAGGGGGGACTAAACTAATCCCCAGGTAAACGCATGGAGTATGTTGGCCATATGTTGGCCGTGGCTGATGCTCATGCCTTCCTTGATTGCTAGGCCCTGCTTGTGCAAATTGATGTGCTTCGCAATGGTTTTTGGGGGTCCTTGGAAATTAGGGCCCTTATAATGTGTGTTTCCCGGAGGAGGTGGTCCTTTTGTCCGCTCTTTCTGGATAGGTCCTCGAATCCTACACTGGGAGGGAACCCCGTACATTTTTGCACTTTCACGTCGCCTAGCGCCATACCATTATACGCCATACACAACGGTGAAAGTAGATGGCATAGCGCTACTCATTTTATGTAAGTATGAGATAGTCAAGCACACATGACTCATGACGACAAGGTTGTACTATCAACTTGAATCCATCTGCAACCCCCTTCCTTTCCCAAACCTCCAAAATCGCGTACACTCAAGAAGCTACTTGCCACCAAGTATCCACCCCACACATCCCCCCCCAACAAAAATTCCGCGAATGCCGGCCCCAGCCCTGCGCGCCCCGTAGGCCTTGCAGCTGAGCCCGGCCATCACTTTGCCACGCAAGCGCTGCGCCGCGTCGGCGCTGGCCACGTCCACCTTGCCATCCCTCTCCATGGCGCGCGCGGGAAGCCGAAGCTTCCCGCCGCGCGGCAGGCAAAGCGGGGGTAGAGGAAGGCGGACGTGCGAGGGGAGGGGCCAAGTGGATGCCAAAAGGCAACAAAAATAAGAAGAACGCTGCAGGTTGAGCAAGAAGGGAACAGTGAAACAAAACACAAACGATTCCAACCAGACTCTCCCTTACCACCCCACCAACGTGCTGGGATTAAGCTCTTGGTTTGAAGGCCCAACAGGGGAACCAAGTGGGAGCTGGGGCTCTGGGTGCGAGTCGAAGTGTGGCAGGCCCACTCTCAGCGGGGGGCTGCATGGCTGAGTGCTGTGAGGAAAGGTCCGGGCTTCAAGATGGGAGTGGTTTCTTAGATTGGCACTGAAGGCCATTTACCCAATTTCTCGTTGGGGGCAGTGGTTTGGGAGTGGACAACCTCTTGGAATGTTGATCGTAATGATGCAGCGCTTGTGATAGCGCTTGTGCTTGTCAGCTTTCTGCACATACGTGAAGTCAACCAGGCAACACATTTAGGGGTCCCTGTTTAAAAAAGAAGAAGAAACAAAAGCACATCCAGTCATTTTGGGGATGCAGGCGCGTCTTTGCGCGCCGTGCGCGCAAAGGTCTGAAGCTCGGCCGGCGTACATGCAATGAGCTTAAGCTGTGCAGAGCCCGTTTTCCCCCCTGGTGAGCGCGGCAACGCAAATAAATGTGCCTAGTGGTTGCCCACGTTCTGTAAACATGGTCGCACTGAAAGGGCACCTGACACTTGCCAAGTAGATTCCCATGGCGAATCAACACGCGGTTGATTGTTGAAAGGCACATCCTACACCTTCACCACGGAGCCCGGAAAAAACGCTTCTTAGAGGGACACTTGAGCATCGCCCAACAACCTGCTGATGCTTTCTTCTACCAACGTTGGCAATAAAGGTTCAATAGGCGGCACTGCAATCTCCATCCGCCAACTTGTAGACCCCTTTCTACAGAGGCCGAAGGGATTTTGCGTTCGCTTATTGCTTGGAGGGCTCACTCGGAGTAATACATGGTTCATGCCAAAGGCTTGAAGGCTCGCCAACGACGTTTCGCTGTTCATTGGCGGTCAGCCGTCTTGCATCCGAAGCCACCGTTTGACTACTCCTTATCAATGGCAGGCCGCTCCATCCTTCAAAACAATCGACCCAGTGCCCGAGCATTGCAGAATGCCAAGGCTGATCAGGTTCGTGTTCGGATGGATCTAACTTCAAATGAACAGGGATCCTTACACTATACTCCTGAACATTGCCTTGTAAATTGTGGTTTCCCTTTATTTTGGTGGAAAAAGCCATGTCTCGAATGGGCAAAATTTTTCTTTTAAGGAGCCCTGAATGAATCGGCTGAGTTCTTGGGCACTGCCTTGAGGAAAAGGACCACTTCCCAGCTCAATACTCTGCGGCAATCATAGGCACCTTGAGGCTTTTGGAGCCAAAGGTGATCACTTTTGGGGCTCTTCAAGGTCGACTTGCTTCAAGTGTGTTTGGGTGTGAATGTTGCCCGGGGTCCTTTGGATACCATCGCTTAATGTCGGGGGCCCCTGAAATAATGTCAAGTTGGGGGCTGAAGTACTACCCCCCTTTGTGGGTTTGATTGTGGGCAGGTTTTAAACAAGAGACATGTAAGAAAACATGGGTTTGGTAAAGCTGACAGTTTTGGATTTAAGGAACAAGGTACCAAAGATCCAAGGACCAGGTGTTGGCTTGGCTATCTCTCCTCTCCTTTCTCTCTGTTTTTCTCTTTCGTTTGATTCTTTTTTGGCGCGGGTGGCGGGTGCTTGTCTTTAATCCAGGTGCATTTATTGATCTTTTAGGGCCCCCCATTTGTCTTTATTACGCGTGCATTTTTTAATGTTTAATCCCATTTGGACATTACATGAGCCTTCTGTCCACCGAGCATTTGGGAAGGGCCAAGATTTGTCCCATTCCCCAGTAAAAACCATGTGGCCATGCCTGGGCCTGCAATGGACTGGAAATGCCCATTGCAACGATACGATGCCTGCGGCACCAAAAGGTCTCGACCTGGGCTGCCGCCGCCCACCAGCAGCTCCTGACCGGGGCGGCTGCTTGTGGTCGCTGAGAACCCCCTGGAACATAGGTGTCCTTTTAGGGGAAATTTCGATGGATTTCCATGGTGGATGATTAAACCACCAGATCAACCAGGAATCGCCATCTATTTTCCCACCAAAACAACCGAATAGATGGCCCTGGTGGACGATTAAACCACCAGGTACACCAGGAATCGCCATCTCTTTTTCTAGCAACACAGCCAAAAAGGACAATGCCCTGGAAGCGACCGCTGAGAACCTCCCACCGCGCCTGCCAAGAGAGGCCGGCTTCGCTAACACCAAACTCCGCCGAGGCCCCGGCGCCGGAAGTTTGGCCACCCGGGGAGTCGGGGATGCGCCGCAGAGTGACACGAACCCCGGGAAAGCCCTCGAATTGGGCGGAACATCCTTTTGTGGAACCCCGTTTTGGGCTCCAAATAAACTGGTGGGCAACGACCAACCTTTGATCTTCAGACCACCCAAAAGGGAAATGCAGGGACCTTCCAAACGCAGGAGGCTCGTCCACGGCATCCTATTTGGTGGGGACCTCCGGGAACATCAGTTGATCAAATTGGTGGGGTACCAATTTCTGGCACTGGAGGCCGAAGGACACTACAGGGGCCCATGGATCCTTGCGTTCAAACAATAATTATAATTGAATCATGGCGGGTCTCCCCCCAAAAAACAACAAAACAAACCTCTTCGGACGCCTCCAAACCAATGTAATTAAGGAACCCCTCCTCCCCCTTAGCGTATGGTTAGGGGATATCATAGGTGGAACTCTGGGACCTCTGCCTCAAAACAAAAGGTTACCCGTCAAGGCTCCCTATATGTCCTGGAAACGCGCTTCAAACTGGCAAAGTTTGATGATTAAAACTAGCGAAAAGGGAAATATAGCCAGGACCTTCCCCAAACGAAATCAGTCTTCCTGAAAGCTTCCATGATTGCTGGGGGGAGCCCCGCTTTACGTTGTTGACTGCAACGCCGAAATGGCGAGGGGGGACTGGACAAAAGGGTTCCGCTCCTGACGATGGGTACGTGAATGGATTGCACCGAATAGGGGCAAAGCCAGGGGTAGCTGGAAGCATGTGGTTGGGCTCGTACACAAACGCCAATGACAGAAGCGACATGTCCCAACCACGCTCTCGTGTAGCAGGTACCCCTAATGTGCATATAAATGACTGATGCCAAGTATGGCAAGGTGGTCTGAATACATCATAGATATAGATAGAGGTGTGCTTTTACTTCTATACATGTGGCATAATGTAGCTTTGTGGCTTGTTGATCCCTGGCTGAAAGTTGAGCTTTTAGTGGGCTATGGCATGGCTGTGAAGCGCACACAGGCTAGCTAAATGATCACACACATGTTTATCTCGGCTTTAAAGTACCCCATACCCACATTGAAATGATTTAGGACCTTATATTACTCGCTTTGTGTGTCGCTCTCGCTCGAGCAAAACCAAAACCCCTTCCTGGCTCTCCCGCAGCGTCTCGTCCAGAAGCAGCGGGCATGTGGCGCGCAGTCCAAACGGTCCTCGTCGTTGCAAATGATGCTGAATTCTAAGAGACAAGCCATACCTTTGACTAAACTAATGGCGTTGTGTGCAAGAATAATACTGGAGGAAGTTGGTTTCTGTCCGTAACATTGAGCTTCGATTTGCACGGGCATCCTTTCGGCAGTGCAAAAGCCATTGGGGTTGGATTCAATAAAATCCATTTTCTCAAGATGAAAAGCCATTAGACACCAAAAGGAAGCAGCTGCATTTGCCCTACGTCACTGAGACCAGCCAGCTACTTCCCCGTTCTTGGACATGGGAACCATCATTGGGTTGGGCTGGCAGGTCCCCCCTGTAGCACACACCGATTTAGTCAGCTACAAACTCCTAAATGAGCGGTTCATGTTCAAGAGAAGGACCCTTGTCATGGGTGAGCTTGCCTTAGGTGAGTTCATCACCCGAGCTAGACAAAACATGGACGCCCTGCAGTCACTTGCCTACCCTGTTTCGTTGGTTGACTTTGAAGGAAGAAACTGTGGGGAGTGATTTCTATTCCGAAGAGGTTGCTCCTTTTTCCATCCTGGTTGCCATATGGGACCCATGTCAAATGATTCCATGAACGGGAAAACTCGCCTTTACAGGCGGCTCCCCGTTCACACCCAAACCGGAAACCATGAATTGTTCAAGGGACCTTCATGGGTGGATTTGTGTTACGCCCAAACAAGCTCGAGACAATTGGTTTGCCTCAAACATCGTCCGCGGCCAATTTTTTCCGCATTGCGGCGCCAGCAGCTTTTCATCCTGTTGGAAAACACATTCAAACACATACATAAAATGGGACCCAAAAGGGAGAGCCCCGAAAGAAGGTTCCTCTACAAGCTGTGGTTTGGGTTCCATGGAATCTGCAGGGCAGTAAATCGTTGTTCAAGCAGATCTTTGCCCGAACCCTAGCTACATGATATATCTACTGTTCAACCCACAAGGTGCACAATTTTCAAGCACAGCAAGTTGAGCGCAACGAGGTTGTATGTTCGAGTGTCTCCTCTAAATAGCGCAAGTATGCCAGCAACAAAGCATTGTAAATAACAGCTCGTTCTTGCTCCACTGCTGGCAATCACTAGGACGTCCACCAGTTTGCGTCTGAAAAGCAACTAATGCATGCAACAAGCAACCAACTTGAAGCGCCGTTCATGTTAAGAAGCCGATTGTTGGTGAAGACCCCACCCGTCTCCTCAAAAGATACGGACCCTTGGCACATGGAACATCTAACCATGTTCAAAAGGTCCTACTATAATTTCTTCAGGACGAGCAAAACTGGTGACCCGGAGCTCCCGAGGCAACAGTCAAAGGTCCAAGGAAGCCTTCTGGAGGTGCAATAAATGGAGGTTAAGGGACCAAACCGAGCCCCCCCCTCTGGCACGGCCGGCTGAGCTTAGTCAAGAAGCCCATGCCGCCCACCTGATGCACAAACATGCCATGTGCAACAGTCCAGAAGCCTGGGCTGGTATCATCCTGCCTTTAGGAGAGGGTTAGCTGGGGTGGGTGGGGGAATGGCACAAACCAAGGGAAGGATTGTGGATTGTCTTGGAACAGCCCAGTGAAATGCACATGATAATACCCATAAACCGTTGGCTCTCAAGATTGTTCTACAGTTTGACGCTGCTCAAGTTAAGCTAGAAGGATTTGACATACTATTTGCATATGCGTATATATATATATATATATATATGTTCTACAAATATACGACTAACAATTAATGGGATTCTATGAATATTGATATAATACAGTGTGGATGGACAAAAGTCTGCACCACCTCGGACACGGACGACTATACAAGTAATATCGAGATTAACCATCTACTGTACCACCAACTGGTGGGACAATTGATTTTGTCCATCCACAATATGATACATTGGCTAGACCCCCGAGTGGCCAGGGCAAAAAGGGCACCGTTACGCTGGGTGTTGATTCGAAAGGGCAACCCCTTCCCAATCAAAGGACAATGACATCGCACAACTGGTTCCTGGAATGTCTGAAAGCGGACCCTCCAAATGGCAATCTGACGGAAGACCACCGGGACCCGCAGGAAATATTCTGAGAATGCAACTACTTTAAGGGGCCCAAGATCTAGCACCGCTAATCTCCCATGTGAAAGGGTAATTAAGACACACATCTTGAGAAAAAACCGACCGGCGAGAAACAGACATTTTTGACCTCACCAGTATGGAGAAACTCCAGTGCAAGCTTCTCAACCTGGGCCGATTCTTTTAGACCGATTCCTTTCGAAAACTTCCTGAGAGGATTGGCCCAAAACAAGTAACCACACCTTATCTGTGCCACCAATTTGTTTCCACCCAAAACGTGGCTAAAGTCCGAAACGGAACTCAGGGAGTGAGCCAATCAGCCAAGCAGGGATAGCATTCTCTGAATCTGCCAGAAACTTCGCGGACCAACTCCCCAGAAACGCCCAAGTCGACAAGTTTGGCCGCCGGATAGCGCCTCGTACCCGAAGAGCGCAGGCAGCAGCTGTCGCCGCGCCAGGCGTACCTCGAAGCAAGGGCTTGGGTACCCAAAAACAATAAAGAGGTTGGAGGTTCGGTGCAAAATATTCAAGCTTGGTGGTGAGTGGGAACATGCGCCGAATGGGGGATGGCAGTTCCCAGGAAATCAAGAAAACGTTCACTGTTAGTTGGTAGGTTTGTCTCCAATGATTCCATGGGGTGTCATCCGCCCAGGTGCAGGATTGCTGCTGGTGCAGGTACTTGTCTTCTACCTGTACGTGCAACATACAAAGAACGAAAACAACGAATTCTCGCCCTTTCTCTGCGAAAGCCGGCACGGTGCTGATGAGTTGGCCAAGGGCTTTCAAGTGGAGCCAGACTGTCCTGACAGCCGCCTGGTTCCGCAAATAGATCCCAGAAATGTCTCGCTTGCTCAGAGATTTCCGGCCTGGAATCAAATGCTTAACCGTTTGGAACCCTCGATTCACCAAAGCTTGGTTGACGTTGGAAGGGGAGCAAAAAAACACCTATTTCAGCAGTTAAGTGGTTGGATTTCAAGCAGTAAACCACAATAAACAAAAATGTATAAAATGTTTCTCAACAACAACCATGAAAGGATCGTTCCAACCAAGTGGGCCTCGATCGCATCCCTGGCACCCACGGGGTTTGGACCCTCTGACTCGCCCATGCCCCCCGCGTCCGCGTCCGCCCCGAGCGCCCGCCTTGAAGCCAAGAGCCGTGGAGGCCTTTACCAGCGACAGCTGCGAAGAGGTGCCTCAGAGTCACCCCGAGTGGTGGGCTTAAATAGGGACTCAACTTGCCTGGGCGATAGGGAATGGCCTACCCCCCAAAGACTCACTCAACTTGCTGGTGCGATAGCTGGGGAATGACCTTCCGGGTGTTGGGAGTGAACCTAAGGATTTTCCAAAGAAGCCATAGGCGATGGGTGAAAGGGGTCGTTCCCTCATTCCCTGCTGAGAACCAGCGAGACAAGCCCATTCGACTTTGACAACCCGCCGTCAAAATCATGACCCAGGTAAATACGGGAAGAATTCACTGGTGCAGGACTTTGTCCAGGCTCAAAAGTCACAAATATCTTTTTGCACAAAAAGGAACCGTCGTCGCAAAAAGGACAAACAAGGCCACATGCATGTCACTATGTACTTTCCAAAAAGCGAGTTGAACAAATGAACCAACGAGGTAGAAGGACGCTTGTTTCTGGCCAGGGGATTTGGGGCGCCCCGCCTTTCGGGAAAGGAAGCCGCCCCCCCCCTCTTGAAAAACGGCTTGGCACAGTAGTGGTGCACCATGTCGATTCCTTTTGCCCATGGCTGATGTCAGCACCCTTCATTTCCCAGCGCTCCATCTACATGTTCCACTAGAAGTCTTGTTTGACTGTTGATACAGGGTTGCTGAAACCCCTTTGCTCCCACACGCAAAAGCCCTTTTTGCAACTGATCCGCAAAGGGCACCTTAGGTAAACAACACCTTAGGCCACTGTGACCAACTGGGGTCTTTTTTTGAGGATACCCTTTTTGAAACCAAACGGAAATCCACTTTTTGCGGGGTTACTTTGAAGCGACACGACAAACTGATGGTCCCCATAATCTGCACTCCTAGCACCACCCCGCCCCTTGAAGAACACGATTATGCTGTCCATTGAATCGGAGGATGGGCCTTCAAAGTCATATGCGCCGCAATTCCCCCTTCAATTCAAGTGGAGCTCTGGGTAGTCAACCACCCACTCCCTCAATTCAAGATGCCTTGGAAGACAAAACAAGACCACTAAACAGAGACCCGCCCCCCCCCCCCCCCACAATACCAGGGGGGGGGGGGGGTAATCCGCCGACGCCAGTCGAGCGTGTAGATGGCAGTCTGCAACTTGGTCTTCTCCCAGAATCTCTCATCAAAGCCGAAGGCTTTCGGGACTGTTATTTTTTGGGCATGCTGTGCTGGGTGTCCAAAACCATGTATTTGTCCTCCAGTGTTGTTGGGTCTTGCGTGCTAAAAATCTGCGTTTCGCCTAGGCCTCAGGGGAGGGGGGTTCCCCGGAAGCGCAGGATCTGCATTCCCAGCATCATCAGGATTATCTTGTTGCCATGAGTTTGCCTCTTTTGTTGCAGATACTAGTGGTGTTTTGCTGTTTCAGGCGATGTTGGAATTGGCCTGTTAGGGGTTTGGGGCCAACTGCAGTGATACTTAGAGGAACTGTGGAAATTTGCAAAAATGAGTGTTTTTTTGCAATTCCTGTATGGAGCAGTTACTGCGAAACATCCCTTGCATTATCGTTAGGGTATTTGAGGGGGGTTGCTAGTATCTGTTTTTGATGGTTTATTTTGGGAAATATCGAAAAAAAAACCTGGTTTGTTGCACCTTTTTGTGGCTAGCCGGCTGCATTCCCAGCATTCCCGACATCTCTGGTATTTTCTGTGTTTGGTCAATTTTGCGTGATGGATGCGAAGATTGGGTCTGTTCCTGTACGTTGTGTGGTTGCATCCCTTGAATTTCCAGCATCCTCAGCATCCCAGGTTATTAATAGGGGACTGTCCACTGGCGTCGGCGGATCGCGTAGCGATTTCAATAAACTGTCAGGTGTACGGTGTAAGCATTCAACAGCATCTTATGGATTTCCTTACGGGAGGGAGCTATTTTCTCCTTTTTCATCCCCAAAGCCAGCGGCTGTTTTCAACACAAAGCGCCGTGATTTTGGGAGGGGTCCGGGAGTGGTAAGGGAGGCCTCCCATGGCAGCACTGGTGGGTCTCTGGTCCGAAGTGCTGAGTACCGCCACTGCACGGCGGCTTCTGTCCTCCTGCGGCGGACAAATCTTGGGGCAGCCAAGTTCTTCTTTCCATAAAGTTAACAAGGCTTCTTTTTGGCCAGAAGGCCCCTTGTAGCGGATAGTGGTCCTCCAGGACCGCTGCGCTCTTCACCTTGCCAATTGGATAAATCCCTGTGAAATGGGGATTCGTTGGTGTCATAGAGCTGCCTACCCAACTTCCCGCAACCGATTGGTGATTCGAAGCTAGGGCACCTTCCCGTCTGGCCCTTTCCATCGGGTTTCAAGAGGAGCCACGAAGGGAGGCGTACCTTTAGCTGCAGGAAAGGGTGTCAAAAGGCAAGCCAGGTTTGCCAGGGGAGAGGGCCTTACCGCGGCTTGGATTTGGAGAGGAGCTCTTGACTGTCAGCCAAAAAGGATGCTGCGATCTGCTTAATGTACAAAGATCTACTCCAAGTCAGGGGCGGGGGTTAATTCAGCAGCAAAGGGCACGATAAAAGACCGTATTGCAGGTTGGAACGTCTGGTTGGCGCAAAACTTAAAGGGCACGATGAAAAAAATACACCTGAAACAGCCAGTGCCCTTTGATTAGTTAGGTTCTCTTAGTCTTCCTTTCTCTTGCTTTTTTTTTTCTCTCTCTCTCTCTCTCTCTCTTATCGCTCGCTCCCTCTGCGCCATTCCGCAGGTCCTAGGAGCACAGATTCGTTGTTTCACAACCATTTTTCTAAAAAACCTTCCAGCCATGGATCCCATTCAGTCTCCTCATCGCCCAGGCCCACCAGAGCCAGCGTCTTACAATGGATCGCTTCCGTGGAGTCCGGCGTCACCTGCGGTTGCCGCGCGTTGGCCTTTCCTACCGTCTGGACAGGTCGTATTTGAATGGGACTTTGGGGTGCTTCAAATTCAAGTTCAGTCAGGATCATAGGAGCAAAGTGCTTATGACTATTCAGCCCCTTGCATTGCTTTGAAAGGGGTAAGTCATCCCCAAAGCCTTGCCAGCTGCTCGCAAGACCTTCCCCATCCCTGTCTGGACCAGTCACGATATGTCTCCAAATGGAGGCCCCTTGAATTGGTTTCCTTTGGTCTTTTTTCTCTCACTTCCTGAGTGGAGTGGCCAAACAACCACAGGTTGTTTGCCACTATGATATTCCCGTAACATGAGTCCAGGAGCTTGGGGAGCAGTTTTATGTTTAAGACCATTAGAGGCATGCCCGCCTGTCAACCCCACGTCTGTTTTCGATTGGCACCTCGCAAATGGGAAGCTTCAGCTTGCGCAGTGCCTCATCCACAGCCTCCTAGGCTGCCGAGGGAAGGGTGGGGGGCGGGGGCATGGCTTTGCCGGAAAATCGTTGCTCCACAGATCCTGGAACTACCCTTGAGGTTTTGACATCGTGCTGGGAGCAACCTGAACATGGAACGGACGAGTATGCCTTGGGCAATGCTCAGCCCTTGCCACAGGATAGTTGTTAGTACCACTTATTTCAAACAAGGACGACGACATGACATGTTATCAAATGTTGGAATAGTTTCTGTGACACTGTTCCCCCCCGAACCATCACTAGTCATTGAACAAATAAGCAATCTAAAACCCATCTTTGCACATGACCCTTTCTTGCTGGGCGGCCGCAAAAGGACTGCCCCAACAAATGTCTCTTTGCAAAAATATCTAACAGGCGAAGGTACTGCTAACAAAAGGCAACCGTGCCTGCAATCTTGGCCAGGGTTCCAGAATGGCTGGGAAGACCAGGAGCACACCCGGTGCCACTCCCCACCATGTTTCAACTTGTAAAGTCGGCTCCCAGTTTCACTTGTTTTGCTCAACATAACTCACAACTTAAGTGTCAAAGGCAAGCAACCACAAGTTCTCGACTTGTGGGCAACACGTCACAGAAAGCAGCATGACAAGTTGAACTCTTACGCTTCCATGAGATTTGGCTCAGCCAGTTCTTGACCATCTTGGACTTTGCACCGTTTTCGTCGCGAGGATCAGTTTAGTGGTGCTGAACTAGTTTGGGCAAACGACTCAATCGCGCCTAGGTCATTTGCCTTGCTTTGCGATGGCTGGTTGGTCAAGAAAGTGTAAACACCCTCTTTCAGAAAGTCTATCTGTTTTTAAATGGAATACCATCGCTTCTGTGTCCCTTGTGGAATGATCCAATCATCAGGCCATTTCAGCGGACCCCCATTTGGGCGCCATCCATGTCCAACTAACCTAAGCTGGGTGCTGAATATGGGACTGGGACAGAACTACAAATAATTACTCCATCTCCTTTTGAATTTTAGTGTGTGTGTGTATCTGTTGGGAATATCATGGACCATCTAGCGCCCAGGGGAAGCAATCCAATTCCACCCTGGTCACCAACCAGTCACCGGTCACTGATCCACCAAGGGCAACCCGGGGCCCATTTCTCAAAATGAGTTTCCTCTACAATCGATGGTTTTGGTTGGTTCCACGAAAATCTGTAGGGGAGTCCCCCCCCAACAAAAACTGGAAAAATTAAATCAAGGTGGTTTTCCTTCTGGCATCCCCTTAATCCACCCCAAAAAAGGGCACCCTACCTTTAGCTTCCTTCAACAAGGGTGGATGGGTTGGGAGTTGTGCTCCCCACAATGTTCCCAAACTCAATCTCCTTACCGGACTCCAACCAGTATCTCCAAAAGGCTCCTTTCAGAGCAAGTTTGGACCCCCCCGGCTCCTTAGCTCCGCAACCACCAGCTAGTCTGGCCCATGGCAAAGAAGTAATCAAATCCCAAGTGCCCAGCTTGTGCTGAAACCTGAGACTGTTCATCCTTGCGTGGACCCCCTGATTAATCAAGAGCGGCGATTCACCAACATAGGTGTCCTTTTAGGGGAAATTTCGACGGCCCTAGATTAAACCACCAGGAAAACCAGGAATCGCCATCGATGTTTCCACCAGAACAACCAAAAAGGACACCCATGTTACAGGTCTCCCTATATTTCCCCTAAAAACATCACCTCCACCAAGGGACACTCGCCTTTCATGGGCCAAAAGGTGACACTTAAAAGCACCAAGAAGGGAAATATAGGGACCCCTGTGTTCAGCAGGGATCGCCTCTGGTTCCCGTCGGAGTGGCCGGGCCCAAGGGCAGCAGCCGAGGCTTGGCGCGCTGCCAGCTCCGCGCGCTGGCGCGGTGCAGCACCCCAGCCAGCACCTCGCTTGGCGCGAGGCAAAGTCGCCCCGAAAAGGGAAGACCTGGGTGTAAGTCAAAATTCAACCACCAGGGGACCGCAGGTTTTAGTTTTTATTTATACTTACCAGGGTTCTATTTTGGGTACTCATTTTTGACCCACAGCCACCTGTGGGTGGCTCAAAGACCTGGAGGTTGGTGGCAGCCAAAACCTGGAGGTGGGGTGGTGGGAAAATCGATTCACTCTCAACCAACAAGTTGACCAGGATCTTTTGGAGGTTAGTGGTTGCTGGAGGTTTCTGGGAGGCTTTGGAGGTTGGGAAATCATCACTTTCCCGAGCAACAAGTTCAAGGTTCAAGGCCCAACCCAATAGCACGCATGTCCATCTCGCTTATTGCATCCTGAGCAAACAAGGCATGCAACATTTGAAAAAGGCGCGCTAGTGACGAGCTCTCTAACTGTTTGGGGGTGTTATTGGTTGAAGGCAGAGGTGTTTGGGTCAAACGCTTGGTGCCTGGGCAGGGCCTTTTTAATGCAACATGTTTGAACACCTGTTGTTTCAACACCATGCCTTGGGTTGGCTTCTCTTAAATGAAGCAAGGTTCTGATTGGTTCAACACCATGTTTGGCTCCCACTTCCACAAAATCCATTGCCGCTTGTTTGGGGCAACCATCTTCTCCGAATAAGGTGGTGACATTGGTCAAAGGAGAATATGACCAGCACCCTTTAGGCGCCGTGCTCGTCAGGGTTGTGGGAAGGGGGTCGGAAAGCACCATGTCTGTGATGCCAGGAAACCCCTTCTTTTCAAAAGAGCAAATCGTTGCTGGGCAGGCCTTCCCAAAAATAGAAGGTGCCGGCAAATGGAATAGCACCCATCTAAACCAGTGCCTTCCATTTCTAGCCACACAAAAAAAGGGACAGCTATGACTTTACTGGGCTGCCCTCAAATGCCCTGCATTCGATTGTTTACCTCTTAGCGGGTTAAATGAAAACTACCACCAAACCCCAAAAAACCTGAAAGGCTAACAAAGCTCAGGAACCGGGAACCGCTGGGAGCCAGCGAGTTTCTACCCGAGCTCTTTCAAATCCAGCGACGCGCAGCTTGGCCCGCCCCACGCCTCCGGGTGCAACGCCTCCTCCTGCGAAGCGCCCAGGTCTACGCCCAGCAGCGAGAGGAGGACATGGGCATCTAGAGCCGCATAGCCTCGAGCTGGAGCCACCCAAAAACCGCTCATTGCTAGGAGGCCCGATGTTGTTGTTTTTGCTTTCTTTTTTTCTTGGGGGGGGCACCCGAAAACTTTGTTCATGCACTAAGTTGATTCATGAATCTGTTGACATTGGTCCTGTGGGCACCCCCTTCCCGCACGGCAAGCAGCCGACTGATATAAGGGGCTCAACAAACGGATCATTCGGCCATGCGGCGATCTTATTTAATAGCACGACCTCATTCAAAATTGCTGCTGTGATTCACGTGAAGCTCAACCAGCCATTTGTAGAGGAAGCTCCCCTGTGGGCATCCCTCTTCTTGAACATCCTTCTGAGTATATCTCTCCACAGTTTCATGTGGCTTGGTCAATCAAAAGCCCAAGAAACATCCCTGACCCACCAAAGGGCCAAGTTCAGGATTGGCTAAGGTCGGAAACTGTCGTTGTCGAGAAAAAAGACTTGCTTGCCCCCTGCGGAGTAACATGGAACACCGACAGCCTTCTTTGCTAGAGGAATCTCCTTTTCGGAAATGGACCTTCTTGTTGGGGCACGTTAAGCAAAAAGTGACAAACTGCCTCGATACAAAGTGAGATCATCATCCCTGACTGGTTTGATCTCGCCTTCATACCAAAGAATCAGTTTGTGACCAGCTGGTTTGAGAAGGGTTGTTTAGGGCCACTCTCCGTGATATCCTGGAGGGATCCTCAAAAACGTTATAGCTTAGTGGTGGAATACATTATGACGCATAATCAGAGTTCGGAGTTGTTGCAGCCCCGAGAAAATAATCAAAGGCACGTTTTTTCAGGGCCCTGAATAACGGAAGTGCCTTTTCATGACTGGGTAATAACCAACCCCCCCCCCCACTGACCTAAAACCCTAAACACTAAACCCTAAACTGCCACTATGATCCATCCCCCCACCCACCCCCCACCCCCCAACCAACGTGTCCAAACCCCCACCCGCTTTGGGTTGGAAAAGCCGACAACCGCGCAGCTGCAAAGTCGATTTGCGGCGGAGGCACGGACCTGCTCCGGCGACAGCGGCCGCGCAGACCAGTCGGAACACCTCAAGATGGCTCCCAGCGAATCATTCATCAAAACCAAAGTGATGATTCCCCACTAAACCCAGAGACACCGGGACCTTTTTTATTATTATAAAGATAAACAAATAGATAAACATAATAAAAATAAAGTAAATAAATAAACAGGGCTTGACTATAATATGGGGTCAATATTCATCAGAACCGATGGGTATTCAAATGGATTCAAATGGTGCACCCAACATCATGTAAAGAATATAAAAGGCGGCCTGGTGGGGACTGTCCCTGACTTTGACTTATCCAACTTTTGATTGTGGCTCCCAGTGGAAAAGGGTGGCTACCAATGCGGGTGCCATGTTGTGTGGGTACCGCCATTTTGGGGTCCAAAGGGAAGGCCAAATGGAACTAGCCATTTTGGAGGTGTTTTCATTTTGGATCCCCTTTGAACGTCACCACACACAAAGGAAACTCAATTTGGGCAAAATCCTGGGTGACCCGAAAGGCAAGAAAGGAAACCTTTTGTCGGCTGACCAGTTTTGGTGGGGAACTCACTCACCACGAAGGGACAAAGAGTGCCGCTGAACAACTGAGTCCTGTTTCGGAGTTGGCACCCTTTCGATGATTTCGACGTGTCCCTTTTGAGGGCACCGAAAGGACCACTGAAAGGAAACTAACAAGAAGCCACATCGGTGTCTTTTTTGAGGCTACGTTTTGGTTGTTTCAAGGGGAAACTCCAATTCGAACAGCTCCAAACAAATGAGGGCCCCTATGTTCGACTGTCCGAGGGTGCGCTCGTCCTCAGCTTTCGTCCCAGTCCTCTTCCCAGAGCTGGGTGGTGCGTCAGGCGCACTCCGAGGTTCTCGGTTTGAGTTCACCAGATCTCGCCCTTCGGCTTTCCGGCGGCCGGAAAGCTGCTTCGGCTTTGCTCCCATGTCGTCTGCTTCTTTCGGGTGCCTGAGTCTTCACGGCGTTGAGCGGCAGAGCCTGCTTGAGCTTCCATGCTGGTTTTGAGGGGTGATGCTTGAAGGGGAGTAGAAGGATTCATCATGGGACTCCAGATCTTTGGTAAACCGCTGAATGAATCAACATGCGTTCCAGTTTCGGAATCCTTCAGTCGTTGGGGGAAACACACCCGTGTCAAGCTGCATTGAGTCTGAATCCGGGGTCAGCATTTCGGGGTTCGTGTCATAAAGGCTGAACCAGGTACCCCGGAATGAAACGGTGCCTCAGAGGCAAAGGTTGTGGAAGTTCTGTCAGAGCCTGATAGAATACCCTTTGTACAACCAAGCATGAAGTATCCTGCTTATATTATATTACAGAAATGGTGCACCTATCCCAGTGATACGCAGTTTGGCCCAAATAGTTGCTGTCCCTTAAGCCTGACCAAGGATGCTTAATGCTTTTCCATCAGCCACAAGAGCCCAAGGGAAGCTCAAGTAGAAAGGGCACAACAAAAAAATGACCAACCAAGGCCCTTCCCGTTTGAGCGGCTCCAGGCACATTCGCTACACCTGCATGCCGGAAAAAACAGATGGCCCCATACCACCCAGCAAGGTTCTCAGAACATACTTACAATGGGTTCTGCATCTCACAGGTTCTGAACCGCATGTGATTATTTGCTTGGGGCGGATCTTGGAAATTGTTGAATTTGGCGCCCATGACAACCAAACCGCTCAAAAGCGGCCAACCCCCCTTGACTCAAATTGGACCCACGGTGGCTGAAGATAACTGTTACTCTGCTACCAAAGTGGGCTAATTCCATCCTCCCACTTTGTCATTTTGACGCATCTTTCTCGAGGCGTTCAATTTATCATGATTTAGGCCCAGTTATAGAATGTATATTTTATTGTTTGCTTCACTTTGAGTCACTGGCAAAATACGTAAAATGTATCAACTAAGTCTACCCCAGTTATGTATCACTGAACACCATGGCACCCCAACGAGGAACTCGATGTCTACCGAATTCTCTCGGTCCCGAGTCCCCGGCTGCTGGTCCTTGCACAGCGCTCTGCCCAGCGAGCAGGACACCAGCTCCCCCAGGCCGCCTGCGCAGGCCCCCCGTTTCAGCACAAACGGATCTGGATAAGGGAGGGGGCGGTGATGTCTCTGCCAAAAATTGACCCCAAAAAGGGGGTTTTCCAAAAGAAGCTGGACATATGCCTTCTATACATACATTTGATTATCTACTTCATGTTTTGTCAAGGTTAATCTCCAACTCCACGCCCAAAAGGGTAGGGAAGCAATTCGGGGATCGTAACCACACGCAAAGGAGTCAGATCAGTGCTTCTTTCCACCACAGGCTGCATGTGGGCGCGTCTGAAAATCGGCGAACCCTGCAACAAGCAATGTTCCTTGGCGTTCCCTTAGCATGAGTTCATGCCTGACATGTCGGAGTGGAGTTAACCCCTGGCGTATCAAACCAAAGCGCAAATTGCGGCACATTTTGGTTCAGAAATTAAACGCCCGCCAAATGATTTGATTCCTGGTGGAACACACAAGACGGAAGTGGCAACCAACACCTGGTATGGAACCTTCAGAACTTGCTTGGATGTGTCCATTGCATGCAATGGCCAAGCCCCTCCGCTCACTGCGGTGGACCTAAACATGGCTATTGAAACGACAGGTGGGCAGGTTCCCCTGCTGTAAGCCTCCTTCCTTACCAGGGAAGCCAGAAGATACTGGGGAGAACCGAATAAGAGGCTCCAAAGAGGGGGTCCAAAGCTGCCTCCGGGGTGACCACAAGCCTCTGGTACAAGATACGCCTCGTACCATTGCCAACAGTTTGCATGATTCCACAGTAGGCAACCAGGAATGCGGAATCATTGCGCACGACCAACCGTTCGTTCCAAAAAACAACCTTGTTTGGTTTGGAGGGCCTAGCAGCCGGGAAACGCATAACAAAGCCTAATCATCGAGGGTTTGGACCTGTTTGCCAGTTGGCTTGGGGTTTGTTTAGGAGGGTTGAAGGGGATCCCGGGCAACCACAACGGTTATATAATATCCAAGAAAGGAAGCTAACAGGGGACGGATCATTCTTTTGAAATTTCCCAGACACCTTTCTAGC
Source organism: Effrenium voratum (assembly GCA_963377175.1). Lineage (NCBI taxonomy): Eukaryota > Dinophyceae > Suessiales > Symbiodiniaceae > Effrenium > Effrenium voratum. Next base: position 213,324 of record CAUJNA010003871.1, read on the forward strand.
ACCCAGGATTCCGCTCCAAAACCTCCCAAGCTCGAGCAAGCGGCTTGAAACTTTCAGTTTGGAACGAAATTGGTTTCCTTTGTTCAAAGGCTGGATGTATGAACCCAACAAGGAACCACTGATGAACCCCCAGTCACTTCTGGCTCAGTTCCAAGTGGGTGCCAGTCTATCACGGGTTCCATGAACTTTACCCTCTCACATGCACCAAGCAAGCTGGTTGTGTTTAAGGGCTGCAGCGTGTTTCCTGAACTTGGTTGGGCCCCCTTTTGGATGACCTTTAGCTCTCAGTATCTAACCACGGGCCCAGTTAAACTAGGGCAGAACATCAAGGATCCCGCAATCCCTTTGAACGGGCTGCACCGCTGGGCAGGTTGAATACAGCTCGAACACGCACCAACCACACACACACCCACCCACCCACCCACGCACACACGCATGCACGCACCCACGCGCGCACACGACGCGCACACACACACACACACACACACACACACACACACACACACACACACACACACACACACACACACACACACACACACACACACACACACACACACACACACACACACACACCACACCACACCCACGCACGCCACGCACGCACGCACGCACGCACGCACGCACGCACGCACGCACGCACGCACGCACGCACGCACGCACGCACGCACGCACACGCACGCACGCACGCACGCACACGCACACGCACGCACGCACGCACGCACACGCAGGCACGCAGGCACGCACGCACGCAGGCACGCAGGCACGCACGCAGGCACGCAGGCACGCAGGCACGCAGGCACGCAGGCACGCAGGCACGCAGGCACGCAGGCACGCAGGCACGCAGGCACGCAGGCACGCAGGCACGCAGGCACGCACGCACGCACGCACGCACGCACGCACGCACGCTGACCTAAGAAGTTCCCACGCAAGTAATCTAAGCTGGAATGTCAGGGGCTTTGGCTTGCAAACCAAAGCCTTGGCGAGGTCGCCATCTAACTTGCCCCGCAAGAAAATCTTGGCGAGGTCTCCATCCTCTTGTTTGTTCCTTTGGGGTGCATTCAAACTGATGGGCCCCAACTTGAGGCCTGCTGGACAGCTGCGGCTATCTTCCTGCAGGTCGATACCTAAGATCCAAAGGGAGGCGATCAGGGCTCCCACAGAACAAAGGAACATGCGAGTCAAAATCAAAGCCTCCTAGCTACAAAGTAGCAACAGGGCAAATATTCACACATGTGTTTGCATTACACACATTACATACATTACATACATTACATTACATTACATCACATCATATCACATCACATTACACTACATTACATTACATTACCTTACATTACATACATTACATACATACATTACATTACATTACATTACATTACATACATTACATTACATTACATTACATTACATTACATTACATTACATTACATTACATTACATTACATTACATTACATTACATTACATTACATTACATTACATTACATTACATTACATTACATTACATTACATTACATTACATTACATTACATTACATTACATTACATTACATTACATTACATTACATACATTACATTACATTACATACATACATACATACATACATACATACATACATACATACATACATACATACATACATACATACATACATTACATACATACATACATACATACATACATACATACATACATACATACATACATACATACATACATACATACATACATACATACATACATACATACATACATACATACATACATTACATACATACATACATACATACATACATACATTACATTACATTACATTACATTACATTACATTACATTACATTACATTACATTACATTACATTACATACATACATACATACATACATACATACATACATACATACATACATACATACATTACATACATACATACATACATACATACATACATACATACATACATACATACATACATACATACATACATACATACATACATACATACATACATACATACATACATACATACATTACATACATACATACATACATACATACATACATACATACATACATACATACATACATACATACATACATACATACATACATACATACATACATACATTACATACATACATACATACATACATACATACATACATACATACATACATACATACATACATACATTACATTACATACATTACATTACATTACATTACATTACATTACATTACATTACATTACATTACATTACATTACATACATACATACATACATACATACATACATACATACATACATACATACATACATACATACATACATACATACATACACATACATACATACATACATACATACATACATACATACATACATACATACATACATACATACATACATACATACATACATACATACATACATACATTACATACATACATACATACATACATACATACATACATACATACATACATACATACATACATACATACATACATACATACATACATACATACATACATATACATTACATACATACATACATACATACATACATACATACATACATACATACATACATACATACATACATACATACATACATACATACATACATACATACATACATACATACATACATACATACATACATACATACATACATACATACATACATACATACATACATATACATACATACATACATACATACATACATACATACATACATACATACATACATACATACATACATACATACATTACATATACATACATACATACATACATACATACATACATACATACATACATACATACATACATACATACATACATACATACATACATACATACATACATACATACATACATACATACATACATACATACATACATACATACATACATACATACATACATTACATACACATACATACATACATACATACATACATACATACATACATACATACATACATACATACATACATACATACATACATACATACATACATACATACATACATACATACATACATACATACATACATACATACATACATACATACATTACATACATACATACATACATACATACATACATACATACATACATACATACATACATACATTACATACATACATACATACATTACATTACATTACATTACATTACATTACATTACATTACATACATTACATACATACATACATACATACATACATACATACATACATACATACATACATACATACATACATACATACATACATACATACATACATACATACATACATATACATACATACATACATACATACATACATACATACATACATACATACATACATACATACATACATACATACATACATACATACATACATACATACATACATACATACATACATACATACATACATACATACATACATACATACATACATACATACATACATACATTACATACATACATACATACATACATACATACATACATACATACATACATACATACATACATACATACATACATACATACATACATACATACATACATACATACATACATACATACATACATACATACATACATACATTACATACATACATACATACATACATACATACATACATACATACATACATACATACATACATACATACATACATACATACATACATACATACATACATACATACATACATACATACATACATACATACATACATACATACATACATACATACATACATACATACATACATACATACATACATACATACATACATACATACATACATACATACATTACATTACATTACATTACATTACATTACATTACATTACATTACATACATACATACATACATACATACATACATTACATACATTACATTACGTTACGTTACGTTACATTACATTACATTACATAACATAACATACATACATACATTACATACATTACATGCATTACATGCATACAGGCATTACATTACATTACATTACATTGCATTACATTGCATTGCATTGCATTGCATTGCAGTACATTACATTACATTACATTACATACATACACACATACATACATACATACATACATACATTACATACATACATACATACATACATTTACATTACATACATACATACATACAGAGGAACATACACATACACACACACACACCAAGACGGGTTTAAATAGGTAGGGACTCCCTGTGGTGGACAACCTGCCAACGTGTCTGCTCAAAGCAAGGTGGTTCTCTGCAGTCTCCTTGCAAATACCTGACTAAGGGTATCGAGCCTCAAACAAAAACATTCCCTCTTCGTCTTTTGAGGGCACCCTTGTTACCAAAAACAAGTGTTGTCCCTGCTGTTTCCAAAAACGGCACCCCACAAGTGCACCCTCAAATCACACCAATATGTTCCAGCTGTTTGACACGCAGATGTGTCTTGTCACAGGGTCAGTCATCACATGCCCCCCAAAAAAAAGAGGATCCAACTCCCCGCCCCCCTCCCCGAAATAAAGCTCTAAGAAGGCTTTTTGAGGGTCTGATTTCGGCTGCTGTGGATTGGGCAAGGCGCTTTTGGCCGGCTCTGGCGCATCTTTGAGGCGCGCGAGGTCCCCCGCGAGCCCGAAGCCTAACAGCACGCAGCTCTGGCCTCAGAGAAGGTTTTTGGTTTTTTGTCTGCAGAACGCGGCATCCGTCGGATTCAGGGTTTGCCTTTTCGACCGAAATGAACAGCCTCCCTTGAAAAGGGTTTCTACACTACCAAGGGGGCTGCTTATTCATCAAAAAAGAGAGTGGCAAAGGCACGGCATCCCTCTAGGGGTAACTTCCATTTCCATTCTGAACCCAGGGATCCGGACCTTTCTGACACCAAAAACCCAGCAAAATGCCGATCGGTGCTTGAAAAGAGCGATGGCTGAAAAGAATGGACAAGGAATCAACCCCTAGGATCCCCACCTGAAATTCATTAGGCTTGTTTATACCAAGTCATGGTGTCGCGGGACTTTTAGGGGGTGGGGATAGATGGAACCCACAAGACAGCATCAGTTCCAGAGGGATCTGCGTTGGAGGGACCCCATTTTTGAGTTCCATATCACTTTGCAAGGGAAATGTGACAAGTTGGTGCCCGCGGTAAAAGTCTTTGAAGGCTCACACCAGTTCCCTTTCACCAAGCAGTGGGAACCACCGCTACTCATGCAAAGATGTTGCCAATTCTAAAACTGCAGTTTGCCCTGGAACAAACAGACAAAGCAGGAGGAAAATTCCCCAAACCCCTCTGGTTTCCTTCGATTCAAGGGCATGCCTGAAATCATTCCCAAACCCCTTGTGGGTGTTTCTCAAACTAAAAGCCCCCGAAATCAGTTGGCTTCCTTTTGGCTTCCCATTAAATTCCAAGGGCTGAATCCCATTTCTAAGAACTCTCGTGCAATCTTCGCACGAAAATCGGCAGTCACCCGCCGCTCCGCGAATTTGGCGAGCGGCAAATCTGCCGCAGGAGCTCCCCCGCCGTGCGACCAGCAGCTTTCAGTGCGGGAAGGTCCAGCAGCCAGCAACCAGAAGGCCTCAAGAAGCCCACAGAAACATCCACAAGACAGCCCCAATGGTATCTAGCGGTACTTGCCAAACTTGCAGAATTTTCGGCTATGGCTCAAAGCTCAGCTGCCTCCTCCTAGTCAATATCTCGGTCAAAAGTATGTCGGTGTTCCAGGAACACCGCTGGGCATTTGGAAATGCAAGCCGAAGGGACACTCGCTTTGGGGGGATCGATCCCTATTTAGGACATACCGATATTCAAACGAATCCTGTTTTTGCTTGCCATTGATCGATCTATGCGGATTTATCATTTTTCTTGGGGGTTCGCGAGAAGCTCCGCTGCAGCCCCCTCAGGAACTCCGCAAAGAAGTCTGGCCAAACGGAAGCCAACAAGGGCGAAGTCATTGTCAAGGCAGACTTAAGGAACACCTAATCAATTGCTGACGAGTAGAATTGACACATCCCTGGCAACCAATCAGGGGAATTGCAGAAGTCCCCCGCCGAGCTCATTTCAACCAACACGACTACGGATACCGAAAATCAAACACATGGTTGAATAGGGAGGGACACACATCAGGATATGGGTGCAATCATGAAACAGCGGGTACCACCAAAAAGGCCATGGACACTCACATGACAATTGCAACCATAAAACCCCATCATGAAAACATGGGCACTACCATACAACTGTGGATGCCACCAAAGAAAATGAAGACATCGAGACCATAAAACGACATGGATAGAACCTTCAACATACGGATGCCGCCAAGAAACTATGGGTAAACACCACTTCAAAGAAAGCCAAGACCATTTGGCCCAACAATTTGGCACAAGGACGGCATTGATTTCGAACGACCCAGGCAGTGCAGTTCTTTGATCCCCCGTCAAACAGACGCAAACAACGCCTGGGAGATGATCCTAAACCCCCCATCCCAAAACTTCTAGGGCTTCCTTCCATTTTTATTCTTTCCAGGCATCCTTCTTTCCAAAACACCACCCAAAACGGGGAAACAGCGATCGGTTTTCGAAAAGAAGGATGGTTGAAACGAATGGAAGAGGAATCCAAACCCCTGGGGAAACAGCGATCGGTTTTCGAAAAGAAGGATGGTTGCAAAGAATGGAAAAGGAATCAACCCCTAGAAAACTGGGAACCTCAGCCGTCAAGGGCCCCTCGGCTCAAAGCCTTGGGTCTCCCCACACCGCCAGCTGCAGGAGTTCCACGGGCGTTGGCGCCTCCCCTAGTGGTGCTAGCAATGGGGGCCGACCCAGAACCTGTTGTCGGGGCCCATAATCCACAAGGTGAAATGCATATTTTTATGGTTGTTTCAACTTTGGGGATGAAGCAACTGAATCCTCCCCCCCGCCACCAAACAGGCAACACGCGAAATTGTTTACACCTTGGCAAATGGGAACATGCGAGGAAGACCGGCAAGGAGATAGGACACTTCCTGAGAGTAGACGCCTGCTCGTAAAAGCGAATATGCTTTGTCTGCCACCAGAATGATATTCCCCCAAAATGACATCCGGAAACTGGGAAAGTGAGAAAATGAACAAACATATTTATAAGGAAATCTTGCTTCACCAAAAGGTAATCTTTACAGTAAATCGCCCCTGTAGTCGCGGTTCCAACATTTAGGCCACAGTATATATATTTCTTTTGGGGGGGGTTGTCCCACCATGCCCCCTCCCACATCGACCGTTGGCTGCTGGATGTTTGAACTGAACCTCATGTGCTCAAGTTGGCAGGTGGCTAATAGTGCGGCTTGAGAAATTTGTTCGGTCTTTGCGAATAGCATTGTCATCCAAGCAGGGGCGAGTGTTTTCTGAAAGTAAAATCCGCAGAGGAGTTTGCCCGTTCCACTCGCCGGTGGCCGTACTAAATATCTCCAAACACTCAAACAATCGCTCGCCTGTGTTGCAGTCAAATTCTGAGCTAGTAACTCTCGACGTAAAAAGGTTGAGAGTAACAGGGATCCTTACATTTTTACACCTGAACATTGCCTTGTAAATGGGGGTGTCCCCTTGTTTTTGTGGGAAAAACATGTTTCAAATGGGCAAAATGTATCTTTTAAGGAGCCCTGAGTAAAGCAAGGCATAACTGGCAACCTGAAACGCCTCATCCCTCCTGAGAAATGGCGAACCGAAAGTTGGCATGTTGTGCCCCATGGGCCAAATCACCCGCGGAACCTCCAAATCCCCCCCGGAGATACAAACCTTGAGCCTGGCAAATTCCGAGAGGACCAAAATGGTCAAATGGTGGGCCAAAATCGCAGTCCTTGGTGGATTGGGTAGGCAAACACTTAAGGAAACAAGGAAAAGCACCGGAGGTGAAGCCAGACATTTGGCACCTTGGACATCCCTCTTGCTTTACGAACCTGCCACGCATGGCAAGGATCGACCTAACCCTAAGCTGGTGCCCTGCAACGAGATACACACCTTTCTGGTGGAAACCGCTTCATTGTCTTGCCTAGCAGCCAAAGGGACCAAAACAAATATTCGCTGTCGCCAAATTTCCGTACATCTTCAGAGCTAGTGCACCGGAATGCCAAAGCCAACTCCCAACCACGAACAAGCACAAGAACATCAAAACCAAGACCACACATAACAAGAAACAGCACACACACACACTGTTTTCTTTTGTTTAAGAAGAAGAAACAACAACACCAAAAAACAGGTGCCACAGGCACTTTTCCAGGCCCCCCAAAGGCGCCACACCCGCCGAACGCCGCCGGAAGCCGCCTGATGCGAAGGGCTTCCACTCCGCGTCCAGCGCCACCACATATCCTTCCAGCGCTGCCCGACGCAGGATCTCCTGGGGCTGCCCCAGGAGGTCGACCGACTTTTGGTTGGGTACCGATGTTTTTGCTGGGTGGTGGTTTAAAGGGAAGCCACCGCCACAGCAGGGGTTTGGTACCAATTTTTGTTGGGCAGGCGTGTCTTTTTGCCACCTTTTGTGAGAAAATGGGCGACCCCCTCAAAAAGGAATCCTTACGAGGTCGATCATTTTTCCACAAACGGCGGCAAAAAGGCCCCCCTGAAAGGGAAGCACCCCTGTTTTGACACATATACCCACATAAAACCTAAGCTTCTCTGGGATGATCTAAAGAAACATCCAATAAAACCCGCAGGATGGTGCACAGGGGGACATTCCCTCACTTTCTGTGCCTGCTTTGTTCACTTGAAATATTTCGGGCACCACTCATGGGGTTCCATCAGGTAAAACATCACTTCCCCTCCCTCAGGCGAGTCAGTGGAGGCTCCCAGAAGGCCACTGGAAATGAGGCGAAAAGTCTTCCAAAGGGGTCCTGCAAGCTTCCTTTGGGTTAGCCTGGAGTCCGTATATCTAGGTCTCTGTAGTGAAAGCACGACGTCAGAACAGTGTTCCAACCTCACTTTAATAAGATCCCTGCTCAAATTCCACCTCCAGCTGCAGTATCAAACATTTGAATGTAGGTTTCCCCTCGTGCAGGGGAAACAACCGCAGTGCAATGCTCAATTGAACTCAGGCAGCCGCAAAAGCAGGCCATCTGTCATCTGTTTGTGGCGGCCATGTTCCAGACGTTTCAACAGCCTGTAACTACTGAAAACCCACTACGTCGACAAACAACTTCTTCCCACCGAATGCGCTGATGGCGCAGCGGATTGCAAGGTACTGGTCGCCAGGCTCACTTGCAATTTGAGAAAGCACAAAAGGCAAAGTAGCATGGTTGTTCATCCCAATATCTTAGTTGCGTTTGTTTCCCCCTAAAGTAAATGCGCGTGTCCACCTCCAACCAGCCACCGCCCAACACCAGGCCTCCGTAGCCGCCTCCAGCGCCGCCGCAGTGTCCACCCAGCAGTGCTCCACCGCCAGCTCCAGCGCAACCTTCGGCGCCAGCTTCGGCGCTGGCGCCGAAGAAGCCGCGGTGCTTGGCGTGTCCGCCTGCGTGCTTGCGGAAGGGTACTCCGTACAGCCGCAACCTGTGACCCAAGTAGAAAAATGGACCCTGTTCAGTGGGACCTACCCCCTTTGGAAACCAGTTTCTTCTCAGAAAAACAAAACAAAACAATCTTTAACCAACTCAGTCAAAATCCTTGGATGCCTGCGATTGGGAGGTCTCCATTTTGAGGCACGAACGTGGCCGTCCACCCTGTAGCAACATGTCTGAGCGCATCTCTAGAGGGGACAGACTGAGGCGTTCCCTTACTAACCATTTGGCCGTTTGCTCAACACAACGGCGAGAAGTATGTCGCCAATAAATAATTGCTTCGGCTCCTTCAAAGCCGGCCACCGCAATCACATGCATTTGGAAAAAGAGTCAGGTCACCTCCATTTCAGGGCATCATGAGCTGCCAAACTTGTACTTTAGCATAGCCGACATAGCCAAAGGGGCATGCTGTTTGGCGCGAACCGACTGGCACCCAACTGGCACTGACTTGCTGCACGCGGCCAATACACACAATTAGCTTGCACCTATTTTCACCTCCCTGATTTGTGGTTTGGATTGTCGGGCTTAGAGGCTCCCATTTGGTGTCAGGAGCAGGGCTCAGATCAACAGACACCGCACAGATGGCCCATGCTGGAGTTGACATGAACATTCCCACAATCACATTATGAAAGCACTAAAACATCTACCCACCCGGTCCCCCCAAAACAAACGACAAACGCAAAGCCCACCAGAGTGGAATGGCCAAAATTGAAGTCTTGAGTTACCGCTATGATCCAAACCCAAAAAGTGACTAAAGTCCGAGACGGGAAATCCGCTGAGAAACGTCCTTGGCACCTCTGCATCCAGCTTCCTCCGCTGCCGCCGGCCCAGGGATACCCCGTGGTCCTGCGTTTTTAATTTTTGCGCGACCTTTTGCGGGGAACCGCCCGTCGCTGTTCCCCCGAAAGCTGGGCACCAATTTGGCCATGGGTCAAAACACAAATCGTACCCCCAGTGAACATCAACCACTCCCCACTAAAATAGGTACTAAAACGGGTGGTGCACCGAAAGCCCCAAAATCACCATTGGTTTTGACCCACAGCCATTTCTGGTTTTGGGGCCAGTGCGCTGGGGAAGCCACAGGGAATTCATGATTCAATTCGATGATCCAAACATCTAGTCGAGACACATGTAAGGATATGGGGACTACTCAGGAGCTAGCAGCGTGGACTGGGAGCTGAGTGTGGAGCTGGCAGTCTGGGAGTGTGGAACTGGCAGCTGCAGGCTGGAACTGGCAGTGTGGACCTGGGAGCTGGCAGTTGCCAGTGTGGACCGGGAGTCTGAACTCTGGAAGCTGGCAGTTGCCAATGAGAGCTTCCCTTTAGCCCTCAAACATCATGCCTTGACAAAAACGAGCAGTAGGGGTCAGGTTGAAAGAAACCGTCTTCACGAGGCCGCACAAGTCCCTTTGCGAGGCTCTGAGTACTATCCATCATGGAGAAAGGTGAGACTCCGACCCTTCATTGAATAGGCCACACCAGACAAGCCAAAGGGAACAGCCATGGAACCCGAACACAACAATGATCCACACACAACGACGGAACCCTGACCCAAACAATAAGCCAAACCCTCCATGATCCCAAACATGGACCAACAAAACACCAGCAGGTTGGTCTCCATTGCCTGAACCACCAACACCTTTAAAAGCTTTTTTCAGCCGGAGAAAAGGACACCTGAGTTGGTGGGAACTTGTTTGAGGCCTCCAGCAGCTGCGGCAGCTGGCTTGCCAGCTTGTCGGAGGTGTCGCCACAAAGTTCGGGGCGGCACAGGGCCTCTGGCGTCTGGGGCTGCTGGATTGCTGTTCTGGGCGACCCTAAATGGGACCTAAGGCTTATGGGTTCACCCTGGAATGATCAGAACCTTTTTAGGGCCCTATGGTTGAGTAGTAGAAAGTCATAAACGCTTGTTCGACGGAGTGTGCGTTTTCAGCTGCGAAAAGAGCCGACGTCAGGTTGGGACTTTCGATTTCAATAAAGAATCAAAGGGCACTTACGGACAATGCAAAGCAGTGGTGCCCTTTGGCTCGTGTGATTCACCCCTTTTGCAAGAAAGTCCCAACCAGGTCTTCGTGTGGGGAAATGAGAATTGCTTGGCCCCATTGTGGCCATCCAGAGGGGTGGTGACCACAAGTTGGCACAAACGTTGAAGATCCCAATGCTACAAAAGATGCCCCATCTCACATGACGGGATGTGAGTCCGACTGGAACTGTCTGGGGCTGTCGACTCTTCCAGGGCGTGCGGGCTGGTTTTGGCATCGTGGAGACCCCAGGGGGTGGAGCGGCAGGTCGACTGTGCTGGGGGGTTGGCAAGATGGTGACCGTCTTTGGGTCGCAAAACTCCTGCAAAGGCGGCACGTCAGTGACACCTGAAACAAATCTCACAAGGCAAGACCTAACTACCTACAACAAGTTATACACGGCCAAATGCGTTTGAAGCCAAAGTTGAGCTACCACACCTTCTATGTCCGCAAACCAATTTAGGAACGCAAGCAAGCTTGGCGAACCTTAATCAAACATACCCGACTTTGACAATGTTAATTTATGGACGACATCCTGCGCTATGGGCGAAACACAACTATTGGGAGAAGCCGCTGGTGCGGGAATTCATAACACTACGTACTAGTAGCTGCTAGACACCGTCAACAAAGACTCGACGTCACCCCCCCCCCCCGGCCCCCGCCCAGGTCCAAGCGGTTAAAGGGAAGCAAAGCTCATTTCTCGACATCGAAGAATCCTAGAGTCAATGAAACTTACTTCCGCGAACTCCACAATTCTTCACAAACCTGAAACTAAGAACCCTCACTTCCTGAGTGGATTAGCCAAACAAAAGTCCCAACTTTTTGTTTACCACTAAAGTGCGTTTTAGGGTTCAGGAACTCAGGAAGTGAGGTAACCAGTAAAGGACCCGACTCGGTGAGCTCTTTTGAACCTCAGCTCGCGCCTTGGCGGCTGCCAGCTCTCCGAACCTTCCGCACCACGACAGCAAGGGCCGCACCTGGCTTCAAACCCAGCGGCTGCGGGGCCCACTGAAAAGGCCCAGGCTGTATGGCTTTGGCGCCGAGGAATATCACTCGAAACGCATCCCCCTCTGGTGGTTTTGTGAAGTTTCCTTCAGTTGGCCTTAGTACGGCTTGCAATTGACTGCTGCAGGTTGGAATAGGTCCATGATATTTTGAAAAGGGTGTGGATTTCTTTTGGGATTTTATTTCTTGTCTTGGCCAGTAACATGTCGTATTTTACAGCATTTTCTCGCGAACATCCCCAGCATCGTTTTCAACATCCCCCGCATGTCTAACCAACATCCCCAGCATCATCAACAACTTGTGGGTAAGCAAATCTAAACAGTAGCGGGGGAGTTGGGTGGGGGCGGCAACCCTCCCCCATGATATTGGAAAACGTGATGATTCAATAAGAAAACAGCGGGGGGGGGGGGGGTTGGAGTTGGCGGGGGTGACTTCCCCTGTGATGTTCGAAGCAGTGCATACATACAGACGTACATACATACATAGATTACATAGCTGCCGTATTTTACAGCGTTTTCTACCGAAATTTGATGTTCGAAACAGTGATGATTCGAATAGGGGTGCGGGGTTGGCGTGGGTGACTCCCCCTATGGCATACATACAAACATACATACAAACATGCATACATACATAATCATACATACATACATACAACATAAAAGGTCGTGTTTTACAGCACTTTCTCGCAAAATTGGATGTTTGAAAAAGTGATAATTTAAATAGGGGTGCAAGTTAATCTCTGCCAAAAACCAGGGTGCAAAAAGCCAAAAAGCCCGGAGAGGAACTGGGAAAGCAGAGGATGCGAAAAGCCAAAGCCGCCAAAAGCCGCCAAAAGCCGCATAAACAAGCGGATGCGAAAAGCCAAAGCCAAAAAGCCGAGAAGCCAAGAAGCCAAGAAGCCACAAAGCCAAAAAGCCAAGAAGCCAAAAGCGGAAAAACAAACCCAAAAAATACCCCTCCTTTTGAAAATATACTTGGAATACTTGGGAAATACACATTGGGCTTTGTGAGGCTTGACTTAGCTTTACCAAAAAGGAAGTGCTCCCAGGAAAGAAATGTACCAGTACCCCCGCCCTCCCCACGGGCCCCTCCATGCATTGAATTGTACACCAACGACTTCTGAGTGAGTTCCCCTATGAACTTCACAAGTCTGACCCACCAATAAACCCCTCCTTGATTAACGGAAAGTGTCCCATTCAAGAGCGAGATCCTTCCCATTTGCTTTTCTTTGCGGAGGGCCCATACAAGTTGATCGATCCTTGGTTGCTGTTGACCCCTCTACAAAAAGTGTGACTTTTTGTGGGTTTAGTGGAAAACACCTTGAATTCCCAAAAAGTTAAAGTCTAAATATCCAACCCAATAGCAGTCAAGTGTCCGGGTCATTGCCAAAACGAGGAAAGCCATTCCCTCACAGACTAGGGCGAGCTCTGCCTCATCCTCCCGCAGCTCCAAGCGACAGGCGCAAGAGCAGCAGCACCTGACGTCCAATTGGCCCTGCAAAACGTGGCCCTGGTGTGGGGGCTGGGGGGGAGGGAGGGGAGGGGGAGGGGAGGGGGAGGGGAGGGAGGGGAGGGGGAGGGAGGGGGAGGGAGGGGAGGGGGAGGGAGGGAGGGGGAGGGGGGAGGGAGGGGAGGGGGGGGAGCCCTAAATAAGTCTATTGTGGCCTTATTTAGGGCTCCCTCCCCCTCCCCTCCCTCCCCCGCAGCCACCATGAATTGGTCGTTGGCCAATTCTACTTAAAGAACATCAACATTCTGGCCGGCTGATAATGATTGAACGAACCCATCTTCAGTGGACAACCCAAACAAAGTGGGAATTAGACGGAAACACCGAACAACTAGGGCTTTGTCTCCAACGGAAACTCTCTAAACCGCCTACAAATCGGTGGCTTGAAATATGTATATATAAATATATATATATATATATAGGAATGCAATTGCCTCCAAATTGGAGAAGCTCCCAAAATGGGTGGTTTCTTCTTGCTTGAACGGACCCTAGTTCACGCCTCCGATGCGCTTTGCAAAAGCCGGGATTTACCTGCGTAGGTATCTGGGAATCACCCACTCAAAAGACCTCGAAATGCAAAACCTCAACTGGCATTAGACACCCCAACTTGCTCATTCACTCGTCGGTTTGTGGTAAAATGCCCATCCATTCTCATTCCAGCCGAGGTTCGGCAATGACCAAAAGCAGACCCACACTTGCAACTCAATGCGGAAGCTTGGCTTGTAGAGACAACCCTTGCAGGACACCATTTGGGTGTGTCTTTGTTTGAAGGTACCCTTTTTTTGTTGAGAGAGGAAAGCCAAAAGGAAACCCCACCATTTTGGGGGGGGTGCCCTAAAAGCAAGACCTATAATCATCTGGACCACTGGGGCTTCCGCCACGAGCCTCCGGACCCCCGCCCCCCCCCGTTTCCCCGCTTCCTTTGCGTCGGGGGGGGGGCACCTGGCTTCGCAGCCGCAGCGCGCCAGGCAGCAGCGGGTCTTCTGCAAACACCCGTGCTCCAGGCAGCAGCCCAGCTGCTCCTACCGTGGATGGTCAAAATCCTGCACTAGTTGGTAGGTGGCTCTGTTCACTCTTGAAAGGACTTCATCCATCTCAAGCGGTGCAGGAATTCGTCCACTCACAGAATGGGTTTCAGGGCCCCTCAATGGCTTTCTTGCGACGAATAGGGGCGAACCGGGGCGAACAGGGCCCCAAAGCTCTTTGGCGTGCCCCAAAGAGAACCATTGGACAACTAGAGGTCACATGGACCAGTGGTATCAAAACCCGAGTTGCTACATTATTGCATCTCACTGCCTGGGAAGGGCAAAACAAGCTGTCCAATTTTCGACAGTTTGCCACTAGAATGGTCTCCCCAAAAGGTAAAGCTCAGCAAAACCGGAAGAGAGCTATACATCTATACACTCACGTCCATTAACAAACATGGACGTACAAACTTGCGAAATTGTGTACCTGTTACATTCCCTGTTGTTGGCTTGTATGCCTCTTGGACACTGACATGACACAAGTCCCACCAGCGGCCCACACGATGGGCCCTCACCTCTAGAACGCATCCCCAAGTGGGAGTTGATTCCTCTCGAGCAGGGTGCGGATGAATCCGAAGTTGACATTTTGGTCAAACCATGTGACCCTGAAAGCCACAAACGCCCAAGTACATGATGCTTACCGAACAATTACAACGGGCACCTATCCAGGCAGTGCGGCTCGGGGTCTTGATGCAGATCCACGTGCATGTCTGTCACCCCCCCGCCGCATGGGGGCTTTGAGTTCTGCTACGATCTAGCATGCAGTGATCCAGGAACGGTAGGTACCTGTGGGTCCCACTAAGTTGGCTGCCTGGGGGGAAGGGGGCACCAGGGTTTGCTATATCCATAGGGGCCTTGCTTATCCAAACCTGATTTTGGGCCTCCCTTTGATTGTTCTTGCGACCGAACCATAGGTTGGGGCTCTAAAAATCTGGGGCCCCTCCCCTTTTAAACATCACCCAGTGACACTTCAAGCACGACCTAAACTGCAGATACGAACAAACCATGCAACCTATCATTTAGGAAGCGGCAGTACTCTAGGCTTTCACCGTGGCTAGAGTTGAGAGCAGGTTTGGGCCAAGCGTGTTCCGACATGCTCAAATCACAGCTACTGCTTCTGCTTCCACATCCTCATTCTACGGTCCCACTAAAGGTTGCGTAAGATGTGGCTCGCGGAACCGATTGTTGCAACCAATCTCTTGGGGTCGGTCAAAAGGAACCAAGCCTGCCAATTCCTGACAGCCCCTAGAAGCCAAACTCTTGAACATGAACTGAGTTCAACTGATTGTTAAACAAAAACAACTTTGCAACGTATCTTGCAACCTTTTGTGAGCCAAACCATTGCTCACAACGACCCCACCCCTAGCATAGACACTTAGAGACCATATTGCAGGCCAAACACCTAAGAAAACATCTACTCGGAAGAAGGTGAGGCAAAACGGGCCCGCAGTCTCCACCCTCCACCCCACCACCCCCTGCACCTCAGGGGGGCCGTTCCGGTGGCGCCGGTTCCGCTTCAGCCGCTGTAGCCGCAGCGCGCAGAGCTGCGCAGCGCCTGCAAGGAACCATGCGGTGGCCCGTTCTGGGGCTTGAGGACTTTAGCAGCCACTAAAGAACTAGGATGTTAGGACGCCGTAGGCCTCAAAGGAGAAGAATTCAAGAAACCCGGCCACTGAAAGATGGTGACACAAGAAGCAAAGAACACATACATACATACATAAATGCCCATACTGGAAACCCAAACGGTAAACTCACATATCATACATGCCTATGTAGCTAGCTATATGTATGTATACATATGTGCATACATAGCAACCAAAAGGTCGAACAACAAAAGCAAAAAACGCCAGGCCCAAGAAGAATGGGGCACGCATGAGAGCAATGAGTTTGGATGGTCTTAGGCTATGAAGACAAAGGCAATTTCCACTGGCGGTGGGGGTAGACTAGAGGCGTTATATTTGAAGTCGGGCTACTTATTCTCACATTCTAGCCACAACTCAGGCTTTCGAACATTCAAGCGCCCGCCTAGAATAGCGACCTGTATTGTGTATGCGCTGCATATGCGGCAGCTTCTCTCATACATCCTTTTGAGGGTACCCTCCCAACTGCGGGGAGTCCAAATCCTCAATGCGACATGCACAACTGAACTGCGCAAACTGCCAGGATTCAACTGAGCTGAGGGACCTCTAAGTAAGAAACCTTGGGACTGGGACAAGCAACGCTAAGCTCGAAACCCTCTCGCAAAGGACACGCTCACAGGGAATTGTGCTGGATTCTGTGCCTAACTTGGGGAACAAAATGAGCGGTTTCCCTTTAAACCGGCGGCCCCTTGCAACAAGTTGTAGCTTTTGCTAAGGCAAACATTGGAAATGCCACCGATCACAAGGCAAGTGTGTCAGGATCCAACACCAACCACTTCTAAACTCTGACGCTGGCCTCCGGGACCCTAATTTTGTAAGGCGCGTGCGACCGATTGAGCAATTCCGGCCCAGAGCCGCCTACAGCCACTTCGCTAGCCGCCTTGCCCCCCGGAACCGGTTGAGTCTGTGGCCAAGGGAGCCTCTGGGGCGAGGGTCTATTTCTCCGACATTCACATTAACTGGAAAATCAGACGTTAACATTAAGTGAGTCACAATCAAAACCCGGTATTAAAATGGTCTACCCAGAACCATGCAAAGAATTAAGAAGGCGGAATTCCGTAGCTATTTCTGCAGGGGGTGTGTATCCCTTACTAACCTTCATCTACGGGTGTTGAGCACGTGGCTCAAGTGGAACATCAAGGAGCGGAGCCCTTTCGGGCGAAAAGCTCCGTGAAGCCCGGAGCTTCCCTCTCGCCTGTGAGGGTGGCTTCGCGCTCGGTGGACGGCACCGCAGCTTCCGGGAAGCCGAAGGAGCGAAATCGCGCCAGCAGGTCCTGCGGCCCACGCGAAAGCGACAACAAACGAATGGAACTCGCTGACTCCAAGCAGGTGCCCTGAATATTACCACACAAACCCTGGGCATTTGCAGAAGAAAAACTCATCCCAAGGTTCCCCTGTCTCCTTGCAAGATTTCAGGCTTCTACGTCAAGAAGTTGCAGAAAAGCATCCCAAGGTTTCCTTTTGCATGCAACATTTTGGGCTTCACTCCTGGTTTCCCCCCGTTTTCCTGTCCGGCTTTCCGGTCTTCCAAACCTTCCATTTGGTTAAGACCCCTGGAAAAACTAAAAATATGTCCAGTAGTGATGAATTCCTTTTAAAACCAGCAAGGGGAAAAACACAAATCTTAAGCAACTAAAACCTTTTAACACCAACAAGGGAAAATCAATAAAATATCTTTAAGCAAACGGAAGGAATCAAACCTCGTCCTCCAGCGCTTGGGATCTGCAGCCCGGCATGTCCAGGGCCAGCTGCTTGGAGGCCTCACGGCGCATTTTTTTTGGCATCCGAGCGCCAAGGCGACACGTTTAGGACCCGGTGCCTTCTAGGTCCTCCAGACTTGAGAGGTTTCCATTGGAGCCATAGGTTCTGCCACATGGCCATCCTCCAGTAGAGAGGTTTTCAATAAGTTGGTACCCGTTTTTGTCTTCTTCTTTTTTCTGTTTTAGTAAGGGAACCCTTTTCCAAAAAGAGTAAAAGGGCACTGGGGGACCTAGCCTTGTTCACCTCAGCTGTTGAACCGAACCCAAAGTTGAACACTAGACTGTCCAAGAGGAAAACCCGGCCATTTCTGGAGCTTGAAAGGAGAGGTGTCGGCATCTGGCTGCGGTTGTCAATGTGAATGGCAGACTGCCCTGGGCGCATGTTTTCACTGCGCCTTGTGTCAAAGCGGCTGCGTCGTGTATGCAACCTTCTATGTACTGTTCCAAAAAACGGGCGATCCATGCCCATGTGTTTGTTGCCCTTTCATCTGCACTCCTCCTTGTTGCGTGGGGAGTGCCAAGCAACAACCAAAAAGCCAGCGGTCTATTGCCGCTTCCTCCGCTCAAGCCGCTCATGCGAGTCCCCGTGGCCACATGCCCTCGTTCTGGACCTGCTCATAGTTCTCCATCGTCACATGCCCCTGACAAAACCTGCACGGTGTCAGCGGAACCTGTGGCTCTCGTCCAATCCCGGGGCATCGGTGATTGGCATGCAAGAAGCCATCCTGCCCTCGCCACGATCTCGCTCCTCGACGCCGTTGACCTTCTCCAAGCCAGCAGTTCGGACAGGGCAGCACCGCCCGTAAGCCCCTGGCTCAGCCCGAAGCAATTGCGGCGCCAATGCACCTTATCTCCCATCGCCGTGAGGTGGTAGATTTCCGTTGCCTCCGGCTCCGGTTGCAGCTCTCGCCATCGTAGCTGCTCCATCACCATGAGCTCCTCGCGCCATCTGGCATTCAGGCGCTCATCGACCTCGTCCGGCTCAGCCGGCCTTGCTGCAGCGGGCTCCTCACCGACTTGCCCTTCTGGCTGACGTTCACCACCTCCACGTCGCCTTCTCAATGTTCTTGCCGTTGACGGATCCCCGCTGGTAGAGCTCGAAGACCTGGCCACCGAAGTGCTCGATGCTCTTGGCAGATCGATCACCTCCTCATCGTCATCTGTTTGGGTGCCCTGCTCCGCGCTCATCACTCTGAGTTGCCGCATCTTTCCGCAGAAAGCCGACGCCACTTCACTCATCAGGCGATAGACCACAATCGCAACCACTGCGATCAGCAGCACCACCACCGAAAGATCCATTCTTTCCTCCTCCTGTTGCTGACCTTCTCCTTGGGCCCTGCATCCGGCCACCATAATGAGGATCACCAGCAACTTGATCCACTTCTCCTTGCTACCCTGCACCACTGTCTTGTTCAATCTGACAGCTTCTCTCTCTTCTCGCATGGCCTTGAGGTCCCAGAGGCCACACAACTCCTTGATCCTCGCCGGACCCAAGGGCTTACATCCGTTGCTATCGCCACCGCTGCTGCGTTGTCCGACAGCAGCATCTTCTTGAAGTTATCCATCCCCAAGGTATCCGTGATCAGTGCCTCCACGCTGTCCCCGAGGATCACACTGTCAATTGCTTCGATCAGCTCGCTCTCGGCTGTTGACAGTGCTGGAAACGCCTGTTTCCCGGCCTTCCACGCGATGACCGTGCCATTCCACGCCACCAAGGAACATCCTTGACTCCTTTCTCCCAATGGTGCGAACGACGCATCTGCGTAGGCCTGCAATCCAGCTGCTCCATGTCCAGACCAATGCCGTCCAGCATCCCCGGACACCCACAGTCCCCAGTCCTTCGTTTCCTTCAGGTACCCCAGGACATAGCCAGCCTTGATCGTCCACTTGGATTCTTGGACGTCATACTACACATGCGGCTCATGCTGTAGAGGAGGTCTGGCCGTGTTCTCGTCATCAGCCACAAAATCTCCCCCGTCACCTTCTGAGCCTTCGTGAGGTCCATGGCCGTGAAGTCGCCCGGGTCCTGATCCGCCTCGTCTGCCAATTTCTTGGACATTGGCGTCTTGGATCTCACCAGCTCATCCTTGTGTCTTTTCAGCAGCTCCTCCACGTAGTCGCTCTGATGCAGGAAGATGCCGCCCTCCTTCTTCATCAGATTCATACCCAAAAACCGGATTTGGCAATCCTCCGTCAGGACGTCTGGCTTGCTCGTCTCCCATCTTTCTGAGATCACAGCCTCAAACCTTTCTCGCACCGACTCCTCCGTTGCCGTGAGGACGTCGTCCACGTAGATGGGCACCAAACCGGCCAACGCCTCCGTTCCATCACGAACCTCCAAGATCCGCCACAGATTCTGCTCCGCAGCGCACTGTTCCAGTTTGTAGTAGGCGCCGTTCACCTCCCAAGTCAGCTTCGCGAGCTCGGCATCCCGGTGGTCCGACCATCTCCTCGGGCTCTGTCGAAGCCCATACATGGCCTTGTCGATCAGCCACAGCTCACCCGGTTCCCGCAGACCACCAATCTGGTCTTCCGTCTCGAACTCCCGGCTTTGACACTGAAGATTGCCTTGGCAGGTACCACTGACAGTTTGCTGCCCTTTTCCTTGATCAGCTTCTCGGCCTCTCTGGGAGGCACTCTCCGAAGCGCCTGCTTCTCCGTCATCAGCGAATCCAGCTCGGTCTTGATCGAGGCCGCCCAACCTTCCTTGTCTGAGATCACCTCGTTCGGGGACACCATCTTCGTGTGCAATATCTTCTCCGCCTCCGTCTGATCCGGAACCGTCTGCTTCAGGTTCTCCTCCTCCTCCCGCAGTTTCCGCACCATCCGGAACGTCATCTCTGCCGTCTCCTTGTCATCCTCCAGCATCCTTTCTTCTTCTTCCACAATGATGTGGCGAAGCAGCCGAATCCTTTCCGCCACCTTGTCACCTCCACCATCGTCCATTCGAGCTGGGTCGCTCGTCTTCACCCTCATTCTCCTTCTCACCCGAAGGGCCTCGTCAAAGAGAGCATCCCCTTCCCGGTTCTCCTCTTCTTCATCCACATCTGCTCCGGGTGCGTCCGGACCATCCCCTTCTCGCAATCCGGAGAGCACCTTCGACACCGCAACCACCTTCTGGTCTGCGTTCAACAGCACCGCATGTCCATGCGTGATGTCGTAGAGCGGCGCGAGATACTTGCCCCTCTGGTTCTTGGCCTCGAAGGATTTCTGCTTCCAAGCCCTCTTAGGGACCACCGCCTCCTCACCGAACTGATACTTCGGCTTGTGGCCCTTCAGATCGTAGCCGAAGCGCACCTCCGACACGTAGCGGGCAATGCAAGGCCACCAAACGGGATCCCACTTCGTCGCGATGAGCACCCGCCTCATCATCGACTTCACCACTCCCACCGCTGCTTCAGCTCGACCGTTCTCCTGCATTTGATCAGGAGTCCTGGTGGACTTCCTGATGTCTCTCAGCCGGCACCAGCTCGCCAGCTCCTTGCTCATGAACTCACCCCCCTTGTCCGAGTGCAATCTCAGCACCAAGAAGCCTTCCCTCCTCAATCTGATGTAGACCTCCTGTATCGCCGCCAAGACCTCCTTCCGATCCTTGGATCAAGCGGGATCGTCATGTAGCGTCTTCAACGGGTGAGGCTCCTTCTGGGGTTCCGGAAGGATCGGCTGCTCTTGCTCCTCAGCTGCTCCTCCAACCTCGAAGCCCTCTTCCGCCGCCTCCTCTCCGGGATCCTCCTCCGGTAGTAGACCTTCTTCAAGCCCGCCACCTTCTTCTTCACCTCCCTCATCACCAGGAAGCTCTTCTCTTTTTGATGTGTCGATCTGTGGCCATGTATATGCTGCCACCAACAAGTACCTCTTGTCCTGAACCCCGTCCACATCGGTGCCCATAATGAACGGGCCACTGAGGTCCACTGACAACACGTTCCCAGCCGGGTGTCGCACCCGCCTATGTGGGCGGTCCCGTGCCGAAGCCTCCTGGCAGACCCGGCAGTCCCGCCGAAAGGGCAGGTGGCCCAGCTTCACATGCTCTTCCCACGACAGAGACTTCACCTTCACTTTCGACTGGCCATCCTTCCTTCCGAAGGCATCTTGCCAGCTCTCTCATCATGCCCGGGGCCCATCTCGCCAACGCTTTTGACGAGCTGAGCTTCTCCTCATCCGTCATCTCCCACCTCGGCTTCTCAACCTCCCGATCATGACGTAGAGCTTCTCCCAGATGTAGCCCACAGACACCCTTCTCCGGCCCTCGTGCCCACTGTTGTAGGCTTTACCGCACGTCCACCCCAGTCTCCCTGCATGAAGGTGACCTCCTTCAAGTTGTGGAGCTTCTCAAGGGTCTTCCACTCCGGTGTTCTCCACCACGAAGCGCATCTCGGCTCTCCCTTAGGCTCCGCCGGCTGCTCCATGAAGAACTTCACACCACCCCCTTCATTCTCTCTTGCCTTCGCCGTGATGTCTGCCAGGAGATAGATCAGGATGAAGCGGAACATCAGCACATCGTCTTCTCTGACAATTGCTTTCTCTCCCTCGTCCATCTCCGGCAGGCCCCATCGATGCTCCGTCGTCCTCACCGGGCGTGGCTTAGCCCTGTTCAGCAGCGGGTAGAACCGTAGCACCGATCTCGTCCTGCAGTTCAGCCCGCCCACCACGGCCTTGATCCGGTCGTCCAGCGCCAACCGAACCAGACCACTCATGAGCTCGTTGTTCAAGAGGTCATGAGCCTCATCTCGGAGAATGTCATACTCCAAGATATCCCGCGGATCTCCACCTTGCTCCTTGTATGCCCTCGAAAGGTCGAATCCGCGGCTACGATTCAGCCCCAGCGGTTTCCAGTCCTCTGCCGGTTCCACCATCAGCTCTCGCTTGATCGCCTCCGGCACTTCATCGAACACCGGATGCATTTCCACGACTTTCTTCACGAAGTCCACCTCCTCCCGCCTCGACAGCGATCGGATCTTGTGGCGATTTACACCCTCCAACTCCTGGATCAGACTGAGTGCCAGTGCCCTCAGCACCTCCGGGCACCCCTGACTCATCACCACCGGTAGTTGTCCTCGTCCAGGATGTAGGATAGTGCACGCCTTCCCACTCCATTTGACCTTGCAATTCAGGTCCTTCGTGAGCATGCCCATGGGAATGATCGGCTGCGTTCTCTTGTCCCCGCAACGAGCGTGCCTCCGGGGTTACCCTCAAGCTGTAAGTTTCCCCGGCTGCCAGCTCCACCGTCCGTTCCTCATAGCTTTCGACATCCTCGCCTTCTTCCACGGCCCTGAGTGGGTTCGTTGCTCCCGAGTCCACCAGCCCCCGAACACCGGCTGTTTCCATCTTGGACAACTTGATCTGGCGAACCCTCATCCTTTCTCTCATGCCGTCCAACTGCTTCTGAAGGTCCAGCAGCTCTTTTCTTCCTCCTCTTGTGCGCTCTTTCCCGGCGCCTTGACGTTGAGGTTTCTGAGCATTTTTGTGGCCTCCTGGAGCACATCTTTCATCGCCTCATTGTCTTTTTCACTGGATGCCGAACTCGCCGTTCCCGGGGAGTCCTCATGCACTGTTGCCGATGAGGTCGTTGCCCTCGGAGTTGATTCCTTCTGGGCTTCAGCGCCGACCTCCTTCTTGTCCCCTCCTTCGGTACCGACCTTTGCCACCTTCGGCTTTCGGTCCGGGCTAGCCTTCACAGCGACAGGACAGTCCTTACCGCAGGTGCTCACTCGCCCCACAAGACCAACACCTCATCTTCTCATCCTTCTGGTCGTGGCTCCATCTGCACCCACGCCCTCGTCTGCAGCCCTTTTCCGAAAGGAAGAACTTGCAGGGCCGGATGTCCTCTCCAGCCTTTTTCATTTCGTTCTTGCCGTCCACGGTGTCCACCTTCTTGACCTTGGCGTCCACCATCTGAGTCTTTGTCGCCGGTGTCTTGACCTCCTTCTCCAAATGAGCGATGGCCTCCACCTCCGACAACGCATGCTCCGCGTACTTCTCCACTGCCTCGTGCGATGGGATGGAATCCAGCTGTAGCGCAGTCCTCGCCAAGGCCATTCTGAAGGCGAGTTCCGGCTGCAATTCCAGCACCTTCTTGATCATCTTGTTGAGGGACCGGGCCAACACCGTCGGATCCGGAATGGTAACCCCCAACTCCTGCGCCCGTTGCTTCCACCTCATCCACTTTCTCAGACCAACCACCAAAGACGCCAAAGAGTCCACTTCCGGGGGATTCTCCAAGTTCTGCAAAATCACCCCCTTCTCCACCAGACCTCCCGGCTGATAGCTAGCCATGAGCTTGCAGAGGATGGCGTAGCACGTCATAGACTTCGTCGCCACCATCTCTTCCTTGGCTCCTTCTGGAAGAGCCCGTAGGATCAGTCCCACTGCCCTCCGTTCCAACCTCCTCCACCGGGTTTCTTGAAGTTCCGGAGGATCCTTCGTCTGCAAGCGAACCCTCTCCAGCGGCGGCGTGGTTTGGTACTTCGCGTACCATACCCTTGCCGATTCCACCACCTTGTGCCACCACTGATGCGATGACTCGCTGAGATCCGCCATGATGGGCCCCAGGACTCAAATCCAATCTCCCAGATCGATCGGCGCGCTCTCCGGCCGATACTCCACCAGCTTCGGCAGCTCCATAGCGCCACTCTTCACCAGCTCGCTGTGATCCTCGACCCCATCTGGCTTCTTCTGCTGGTTGAGCATCTGCTGCTGCATGATCTGCATCCCTTGGACAATCTTCAGCATGATGTCCAGCGACTGTCCCTTTTCCCCACCAGGCTCATCTTCCCTCATCTCAGAAGATTCCTCTTCCTGATCAGCAGGTTCTCCTGTTGCTCCATGGCCTTCTGGGGTTCCATGCTCCTCAGGGGTTGCGAACCTGTCGCTCTGATCTCCTCCTCGTGCAGCTCCTTGTTCAGGCGGTTGCCACTTCAGCTGCATATCTGCTACCTTATTCACGCAGTGCACCACCTCCTCCTGCAGCCTCCGGTTATCGGCCATCAACTGCACCATGTAGTAGCGCATCTCCTGCATTGGATCAGGCCATTGAGCAAATCGAGGGCCTCCATCAAGTCCTCCAGGTCCAGGTAGAGCCGGCTGTGGGGGCCTTTGTTCTTGCCATTGGGCAACCCGAGCGCCTTCGGCATGTCCCCCTGGTACCGGTAGAGCAAGTTGTTGTGCCGCCAGCACCAACTCCTTCTTCTCCAACATGTCCTCGTTGGACCTCTCGATGTAGGTCTCAAACCCCTCTCTGCTTCCTCCAGCTCCAGTCGAGTGGATCAGCGGCGCCTCTTCCGTCCACTCATCGAGCCGTTTCATCTGCTCGGGCGTGAACAGCGCTGCTGGCACTGGCTCAATTGCCAGCGGCTCCCCCTGCGGCCCTCCAGGCCATTGGGTCGAAGCTCCTGCCTCCACCACTCCATCCGGCCTGGCGACCAGGGTCTCCATCACCTCTTCCCCCACCGGGCCAGGTCCATTGCTGCTCGACCCCTTGCCCGCGGCCTCGTTGGCCTCCAGCGTTCTTATCCTCCTGGATCTCCCCGATCCAGTGGCCATAGCTGCGTGGTCGCAGTCACCTAACGTGACTTGGGCTCATAACCTGTGAATGGCAGACTGCCCTGGGCGCATGTTTTCACTGCGCCTTGTGTCAAAGCGGCTGCGTCGTGTATGCAACCTTCTATGTACTGTTCCAAAAAACGGGCAATCCATGCCCATGTGTTTGTTGCCCTTTCATCTGCAGTCAAAACCGTTTTGGGATCCCATTTTGGGGCTTTCGGTGCACCACCCATTTTAGAACCGATTTTGGTGGGGATTAGGATGTTCACTGGGGGTACGGGCTTTTGACCGATGGCCACATCAGCTTTTGAACCGAACCAAACAGTAAAAACTGTGGGTGGTTGCGAAATCCGTTCGCACCACCTTGAAACAACGGGTTGAAC
Organism: Effrenium voratum; assembly: GCA_963377175.1. Classification (NCBI taxonomy): domain Eukaryota; class Dinophyceae; order Suessiales; family Symbiodiniaceae; genus Effrenium; species Effrenium voratum. Next base: position 239,727 of record CAUJNA010003871.1, read on the forward strand.
TCCTCATTTGTTGGTATGTGCAGGGGAATCGAATCATTCCATGGTTTCTTAGGTGGTGCAGGATGTCGCCCATCCACAGTAAGGTTGTTCGCCGGCCCACATTTCGTGAACCTTATGCGGTAAACGCAGTGTCAAACGCCTGAAACTTGGCTCAAGGGGATAGAAGTAATATACTGAACTGACCAAAAGGACTCGTTGGTTTTGCTCAAGAGGGCATTCCAGCTAAGCAACCTGTTGTTTATTTTGCATGGAACACATGCATTTGCCCACACATGCCCACACCCTTTCGAAAACACAGAAATCGCAGCAAACACAACGGAGCCATAACGGGCTACATGCTCACACAACTGACTCCCTTCCGATCGCGTCTTCATGTTGCTGTTTAAAGCATCCCTCTAACGTGTGTGCTACTTAGCATCCAGTTGGCTGCTCAAAAATAAAACTCCTGGGCTTGCCCAGGTTTATAGTCATTGTTTCCCATTGACCAAGGCGCCAAACAAAAAAACGGGGTTGCGCAGGTGTCAGTCTTCGTTTCCATTTGCCAAGGAGCCATTTTTGGGTCGCCAGCGCACTGGCGGTTCGTGTCCCGAGCGCCCCGCCTTGGCCAAGACCTTGGGGCAGAAGCCTCCGGCGCCAGCACTGGCCACGAGCTGACGCCAGGCGACCTGCGGAGTCGACCCCCGACACCGACCTCGGGGGGGTCCTAAAACCTGAGCAATGGAGTCAGACCCCGAGAAAAACCATCCCACTGGTGGCTTCCCATTAGGGGAGCGTTGGGTGAACCAACCATTGGGAACCATACCAGATTCTCAGTGGACCCTTAAGGACCCAGAAATCAGAGGTGATCACGTTTGTGGGCAAGAACAAACAAAATGGGCCAAAAAAAGGAAACCAAAAGGTCAAAAGGTCGGATTTGGGTAAGTGAGGATTTGGTCCACGTCCAAAAGGGAGTAGAAGCTATCAAATGTTTTACTATTGTTCAAGCAAGGGCTTGAGTCGCCGGGCCCAACCCTCGTCGACGGTCGAATAAAGGGGCATGGGTGCCATTGTTTTGCACCAGGAGACCATTCGTGAATTCAACAATAAGAAACAATGGCTATCCTTAACATCGCGAAAGCCCGCGATGAGAAGTCCAAGCCCAGGTTCCAGCTTACAAGTGTCATTTATTGGAAGCAAATTGAAAGGTTACAGTGAGTCAAGCATTTCCCAATCCCAAGTTCCCCCACATCTCTCAAACGCAGGATGTGGGTTTTGGGGCGTTCGTCATGCTAAGGGCCGAGGGAACTTGTGCCCCTAAGCCCGAAAGGTCCCCCACAACATCCTGAGGAAGCCAAGCATGTAACACCTAGATGGTACTAGACTGCTTGCCCATGTGCCTGTACAATGCCAACATTCGGGTAAATTGTTGGGCAAAGTGACGGCGCTATATTCTACATGCATATTAGTTTCAAGCGACCATGCCTGACCTAGAAAGGCGAATTATTCTATCAAGTGCGTATTTATCTACTTATTCTACATATTCCAGCATGTTTTTCTCATGGGTATGCGAATGATAGCCGTTTTGTTTGATAGTGTTGACCCCCGATTATGAGCCCTGTTAAGGACTGGCCTTTTTCCCCCACGACTTGCAGCCACCACCATTTCACGGGCCCCAAAAGGCCTGGCCAACGTAAAAACCTCTTCCATTTTGTGGCACCAACTACAAAACACGACCCCTCATTACTTAAGACATAACTTTGAATAAAGCTATTGCCCTTACTAAGGCTACTTCTCTTAGTTGGGCTGCGTGAAATGGTCGGAGCAATGTTTAGCAAAGGGTTTGACCCGCTCGAGGGTAGCCCCCTTGCAGGCCAGGCCCCCACTGAGCCGAGAGGACCGGAGAGGACCGGTGACCGTTCTTTTTTTTTTTTTTTTTTTTGGGGGGGGGGGGGGGTTGCCCAGAAAAACCCTCGAAAATCCGTTGCTTTTTTTGGACCTTGATGAATCAAGGGTAATTATTCATTGTTGAGGTGTGTCTCCAAGATAAGACACTCCATATCCTGACTGCCCCATCTGAATCTCCAAACAATGCGGGCCCGTCTTTTCTAAGGGCGTCTCAAGCGGGTCCGGAATCCACCGACTTCCCATCGTGACATCCCCTGAATTACTTTGTTTGATCCCCCTTTTGGGATCTTTCGGGTTGAATGCCACCGTCCAAAAGATGTTTAATTAATTTAAAATACGCTGTTGGATCCACATTTTGCTGTTCAGAGTACTTCTGGTCAACCACCCAGGGAACGGGAACAGGTTCTGGAAGCCCTTAAAAAAAACAAAAACATGTGTGTGTGTGTGTGTGCGTGTGTGTGGGGGGCATGAAAAGCAAACATGTCTGGCTTCCTTTTGCCTTATCTTTCAACCGAACCCTTTTTTAAACAGGTCAAACATATGCTTAGAACTAGTTTTTCCTACACAAGTTACAATTATTCGGCTTACTCACCAGCCGTGTTTATCTGGGTTCTGTGTCAAAATATGGTTTCGACCCCCGCCCCCCCCCCCAAAAAAACAAACAAACAAAAACAAAAACAATAAAAAACAATAACTATATAGCAATGACTGGTTTTCTTCTGCAATACCTTTAACCCGACCGACCCTTTGGGTTCCTCATGTCCATTTCCTCGGACCTCGCCGAGTCCCCGCCTGGGCGGGCTCCGTGAGCGGCCGGTCCTTGGGCTCCGGGCGCCGGGCGGCCAGGCGCTTGGCGCCGTCCAGCAGCACGTGGCCCAGGCCACGGTGCTGTCTGCGAGACGCCCAAATTTTGGAAAAGAAACGGCTTCGCCAAGCTAACCCCCAAACTTTGGTCATAAGAAAAAAACAAACAGGTACCGGCTCACGCCGTGGAGACAACAACAAGTCCGGCTACAAGAAAAGAAGAACAAAAACACGGGCTCCAGCTGGGACCATCAGGTGGGTAGCATAGAAAATCGACCCCCCAAAGGTTGGTCAAACAAACAAAAACGAAAAACGGGTTCCAGCTTTCAAGGACCGACAAAAGACGTGTAGATTCCCCGGGTCTACCAAGCCTCTGACGCCCAGTTCGTCGCTGATAGCAATAGGCCCACTTATGTTTGGCAGGGTTGCTAGTTCAAATTGTTGAGGTGATGCTGATTAAACCACGGGGTCTCGTGCAATCATGGGCGTTGCCGATCCTCAAAGGATAACACAGGCTGCAGCCTAGAGCTGGCTGGCCCTTATCCTGGAACCAAGGTTTTGGCTGCCTTTGGCCTCCCAAACTACATTTCTCCTCTTTCAAATCCCTGGCCAGGATCCCGAATGCAACCAATGGACGCATGTGAAACATATGGTGAGAGCATAGGATTTAGAAACCTCTGGTTGACTGCAAAGACCGAGATCCGGCGTCCGCTATCTCCGTAAGCCCCGGGTCAACATTTAACCTCTGTTAAAAGATCCACCCCTGGTCCCCTTTAAAGGACACAGTTGCTTCAACAAAGGCATAGCCATGCTACGAGCCTGCAACATGAATGCGCGTAAATGAACTGGTCTTCTTCTATGAGGGTACTTGCTCCGTTGAGACCAACCACCTTTCTGTGATATTTAAGATGTGCCGCGGTCAACACATTGCTGTTCCCACAGTCTGCACATAGCAAGATGGTACTCCTTGGTCAGTCCCCTGGTAGTGGTTGAAAGTGGGTGAGTCCCCTGAAGTCCCTTCAACTTGAGCATAAACACATCTTGGCCAAACGGATCCGACAACTACGGTTTGTTGGCTGCGGAGAACAATGAAAGACGCCAGCAAGGGCCGTTGCTTGCAAAGCAGTCAAGTAAGTCTGACACGGACAATTTCTGATCAAACCTCAGATGCTGGGGGTTAGAAAAAGGGTCGCAACAATAGGAAACAACCTTCAGCACTGAATGCCATAACATCTTCTTTAGCTAAAGTAAACATCGTAAACAACAAACTATCCACCCCGTCTCGATTTCTTTTTGAGAAATCATCTCATATTGGCATGTCTGTGTAACAGGGGGACCTTTTAAAAGTGGAGATCGCTCTGCACGTATTTTTCTTCAAAGCTATCCTCACACAACTACCCAAAGCCAAACACCCCAAGCCAACCCTGGCCTGCCATTCCTGAGCTCCAGTAGCCCCAGGATCCTTGCGACGGATCCGCGGTCGGTGGCGGCGTTTTTTCGCCAAATTCGCTCGGACGCCGGGCCCATGTTGCGGGCTGTTTGTATCTGTGCGTGTGGTGTGCTTTTGTTTGGTGCGAATGCCCTGGTTTGGGGAAACCCAACTTGTTTCTTCTTCCTCTCATTTTTGTTGGGGGGGGGGGGGTAAGAGGCGTGGGCTTAAGGAAGGCGAACCAAGGGAAGCGAAAACGACCTTGTGGGTTCCATCCCCAAGTGGGGACATTAAGTGGAACCCTTTGAAAGAGAGCCAATGGAATTGGCAGCCAGGAGATCTTCACACCCTGACATTGGTAAACGTTTGCTAGGTCCTCCAGTAGAGAGCTTGGAATAAGGGTGCCCGATTTGTTTTCTGTAGTCTATTTTAGGGGAACCCTCCCCCAAAAAGGGTAAAAGGGCACTACTGGGGGACCTAGTTTGGGTGCCCCGTTCAATGGGTTCTACCAAAACGGGTTCTAGGATGCTACATGAGTGTCTTTTGCAAGCGAGCGGAACCACCAGGGCTTTGTTACATTTTGTAAGCTTCCCGCGAATGGCTTTCCCCGGGCATTCTAAGGCTCCTGTGAAAGGCTTACCAACTTTTGGCTGGCAGAACCGCCTTGCACAGCTCTACAACAGGGGAACCTGGAATGAACCATGCCACAAGGACGTGGATGGTTGCTTGAGTGAACCATATCAATCAACGCATTGTTCTGATTCAAGTTTCTGGATGAAGGTGGAGAAGTTGAATTGTGGCTGGAGCCTAGGGCATTGCACACCTTGGCCAACTAGGGAAGTCGAATGAGTGTAAACCAACATTCCTCAGCTGTGCTTCCTTACTTCGAACGAGACCAGGGGAAAAAGCAGGTCGAGCCCCTGACAAAGAGGGTCCGCAACTCCCTGGGGGCCCTTTACGCGGCAATGGGCATGCTGCAGAACACATTGGCCAACACGAATTCAACCATCTAAATTTTGCTTTTTGAAGGGAAACTCGATGACAAACTTGAAAAGCAACCAAAGGGGGAATGCCTTTCAATTGTTGGGTTGCTGGTCCCTTTTTCAGGAAGCCTTGGTGCAGGAGCCTCCAAAGCATGATGTTGCTGTTGCAGAGTCCAACCAGGAGGGTTCAGGCAAGTCTGAGGGAATAATCCTGTCCCCCGAATAATGAGAGCTGTTTTTATTGTTGGGTTCCTCCGGTTTTTGGCCAGAACTGTTTCAGATTGCGTTGTTGAGAATTGGGTTCCAATTGGGAAAGAGGGACCCCATTTGATTTCCAAACCAATTCTTCAGAATGCAACTTTTAAGTAAGAACTTTAAAAGGGGCGGGACCCTTTCGATTTGCAAAACAAGGTGTTCAAAATGCAACTTTTGAGCAAGACATGTTTAAGGGAAGCGATCCATTTCATTTGCAAAAAGAGGCCGAAAGGTGAATTCACGACCCCAAAATGCTTCCCTGATGGAACAGACATTCCTCAACCTATCCTATATCCTATGGCTTGCCACGTGACCTTCGGGCACAACAAGGGCTTCAACCCGTTGTGGGCTGTCAAGGGAGCCGCCAGCAAAAACAAGAATACCTGTGGGCGAGCCATTTTGGAGGGTGCGGATTCCACAAATAACTGGGCCCGCACACCGAGGCCAAGTCACACCTCCTCTGTGAGGCTCGGGGCATCCGCGAGGCGGCTTATCCTCAATAGCCATGAGTCAAGGGGATTTCACATTCAAATTACAAGCTCTGAATGTATGGTGGACGTTTTGCCAGGTTCTGCTTGCTCCGACGGGGCCTGTATGAAACTGTGAAGCCTTGGTAGGTTCCCCACTGCCCTCATCAAGGATGTGACATCAAGGAGTGAATGTCGACCCCGGATGATGTTCGGCGAGTTGATTCATAGGGTGTCCCCCATTGAGGAGGGGCAAGAGAGGATCCTTCATCTTCCGAAGCAACCCCAGGTTTCTACCAGGTTGATATCCACCCTTTAAATCCATGTTTAGTCGGATAAAAAGTCATCGCCTTGGGCATGTGAGGTAATCAATATCGCCAAACTTGCCAAACCACCAAGGGTTACCTGAAACCACTGTGTGAGCTGGCTCCCTTGACAACATCTTGGAACGAAACTCCGACCGACCTCCATTTGCGCTCTAAAACCCACAGGTTTATGTATCGCTTTTTTTTTTTAACATATCGATCCCCTGCAAAACCAACAGGTTCTCTTTTTTTCACACATTCACTTCAGCACCTGCACGCCAACCGCTCGACCGCCCGGATGTCCGGGTCTGGTTGGTCCCAGCGTCAGCGCCGCCTTGGCGTCGCAGAGCTCCTCCTCCGTGGCGCACTGCGCCCAGCGCGCCGTCAAGGCGTGCGCCAGGTCTCAGCCGACGAAACCCGGGCGCGCGGAGCAGCGCGAAGGTTTGTTGGGGTCAGCTTGAGCGGCGGTAGCAAAATGGGTCGCCTGTAGTTGTGGGCCTCCTGCTCAGGGAAATGCATATATAATAGAAATACATGTAAACATACATATATATATATACATATCATCATATATGTATATATAAACTTGGTCAACTTTTAAACCTAAACCTAGGATTTAAACATTTTCTTTGCTCATCATTTAGTCAAGGGCAAAGATGTAAGATGGTCCCGAAAGTTGACCCAGTAATTATATATGTGTATCTGACCTTTTCGTTGGGCTCCTGGATGTTCAGGGTGGTCTGTATGGAGGACATAGAGGGGGCTGGGTTGCCGAAAAACCCAACTGTCCCGCTTGGAGGCCATGGAGGGTCCGTTTTGCCACTAGGCAATGGCATAAAGACAATGCCTTGTTGGAGCTAACACCTGTTTCATCCCTGTGCCAGGTTACTGTAGACAGTTGGTCCCCTGCAAAGGGAAGCCCAAGAGACCTGTTGCCAAGTCTCTACCCTTGTGAATCTGATTTGTCCTAGCAACTAAACTGTTTTGTGCGGCGCTTTTGCGTGGGGACAGGCAGGGAATACCTATGAATACCTTCAGCCCAATTGAGGTCAAATCGTTTTCATCTCTATGAATGAGGATTGGAGAAGGTTGGGACAATTTCAAGCGGTCCTAGCTCCTTCTGACACTGGGATTCCAAGCCCAGCCCACCTATAGACCCCCGTTTTTACGATCTACTCAGACAAAGAGCATAATATTCCTTGTCAAGCTTTAAATGCCAAATTGGAAGCACCCCATGGAGAGAGCAGGCCTTTGTCGGAAAGCGATTTTCCTCTTGGCCCAATGTTCGTTGGGAAGGCGCTGGCCCCGAGTCCCCCAGCCGCCCTCCAGCGCCCGCACAGCCGCAGGAGGACACCAAAGAGTTGCAGCCCGCTGGTCCTGGGCCTCAGCTTCCCGCGCCGGGAGTGGTTTTGGATCGCCTGGTTTTGGCTGTTGGATTTAGGGGTCAAAGTTGACTTGCGGCGTTGGGGGCTTTGGGTTTGGGGTTTCGGATGTGGGGATGCGCGTTACCAAAGATGGAAAATGGCGTCGCTTGCAAAAGGCATCTTGCGATGTTGTGGACGGAAAACAGTCGCAGATCATTGAGGCCTTGTCCATCCTTTGCCGACTTCTACCTGCCTTATGAGCTTTGCCACCTTTTGGTTTCCCATGTTCTGACATCTAACTGGAGAGGTCCCAAAAGATCAATTTGTGAAAACGGAAGCTGCACGACCTTGCGGCCTGGCATCCCTCCTGCTAAGTACAGGAGTGGGCAAAAGCCATGCTTAGGTCGCATGTGAGACACCAACATGGCCACAAAAAAAGGCTAAGACAACTCCAGAACCTGAAATAAGCGTTGGATGCGAAGCGAAGCAGGACCTCCATCATGGGCTACTCCCTCGTTTTTGCGCTGGAACCGGTTCCTAAACCCCATAACACCCGCACATTCGAAGGCTGCTCCGTTTCTAGCTGTTGTATGTTTAGTGCTGTTTTTCCTGTTTTTCCTGATGCTTCCTGCTTCTTCCGGCTTGGAAGGCCCCGAAAACAAGAGGCCCCTTAAGGGATTTGGTACCTATTACAGCCCGCTGCGTCCCTCTGCCCCGCTCAGAGCCCGGGCCTGGGCGGAGCGTTTCTCGGTGTCCACGGCCAAGGTTTCCAACTTATCCACCTGCCGAAGGGCATTCGGTGGCTGCATCCCACCCGGGCTGTAAGCGAAAAAAAAGCCGCCCCCGCAAACAGACTTGGAACCCACAGACTCCGTGTTGAGGTGGGGAGGGGGGTTGGGGCCCCCAATTCCATTTATTTAGTCTTCAACAGGGAAAATGGAAACCATAAATGGAATTTCTGTGGTCACCCCCCGCCCCCAGTTCCATTTTGAAGGGGGTGGGGACACCTTTGCAAGCACGGCCCAGGTGCAACACATTGCAAGACCCACCGGCCCCGCAAGGGAGAGGCATATAGAGAGGGCCAACCGAGACGCTGCCGAGGGGTTCAATTAGGGTGGCGCAGGCTTGGGGTACGATCTGTCTGAAAGGGGGTCGCTGCATGTTTGGGGGAACATGTGGTGAGGCCCTGCATGATTGTTTGTCCAATTCTGGCTGAAGTCAGAAGCTGCGGCCCTGCGACCCTTTCGCCTATCCGCGAAACAGAAACTTGGAAATGGTCAAATAAGGTGCCCAGCAACTTGGGTCCTGTGGCAAACTGGGATCATGCGACAATTCATCTCAGGGTGTCACACAACAACCGTTGCCTTCACATTTCTGCATTGTGGGAAAGTGAACTGGAGAAGCGAGTCCAGCCCTGGGTCAATGGGCTGGTGCTCTTGCGAAATGTCAGTCAAAATTAATGATAGACGCCACAAACACCCACGACACGGAGGCGTGTGTGTTGGGGCAGTCTACGAAGAAGGGGCGATAGCTTCAGAAACCAAACCCTCCCTCTTCGGCCCAGCTGTGGAGCTTTACGCCAAACAAGATCATACATTATCTGGGCTGTTTTCAGATCCCCTGCTAAACGTTTAACTTCTATAGTGGGCTAAATGGAAACTACCGCTAAACTCCAAAAGGCTAAAAAGCTAAGGAGCCGGAGGGCGGGGAGCCAGCAAGACATTTCAGATCTGGCAGCAACCCATGGGTCAACCCACAAAAACCGGGTGAAATGGATGGAGCCCCACTTTCCCGTCCCGCGGATTCGCTCGCCCGTCTTGCCTGGCGCCACCAAGCGTCTAGACCCTCTCGCTGCAACACCTGCTCCTTGGGAGGGTTCGGTGACTGGGCAGGCTTCACTACAGGTCTGAGGGAACTACCAAAACAAGAACCAAACCACCAAACCACCAAACCACCAAACCACCAAACCACCAAACCACCAAACCACCAAACCATCTATCACTGCCTGTCACCTTCAGGTTTGGCAGAATGGTCCGCTGTGGTTTCCTTTTCGGTTTTGGTTCCTCTAGGCAAAACTGAGAATCATGTGCTATTGAACCAACCAAGCGCAACCGACTCACTTGCACAAGTCCTCTGGATGTCAAGGGGTTCAGGCTCCGACCAAAAAGGAATCATACCCAAAGCTAGGTGCAGCAAAGAGGGTAGGGTTGTCCAAAAATGGGGGCCAGGTTCAACAGATTCCCTGCCTAAGACGAAGGCACCATACGCCTAGGGAATTGACCACTTCGCCTTCGAATTCTCCCTGACGAGCCTGGAAGGGGACCCATCACGGCTCTCCCGGAAGGACAGATTGCCAATGTGGCAATATGGGCCAAAAGTCAACAAAAGGTCAAAGGTTGAAGAACTTTGGGCAACTGAGTCAAACAGGCGGGCAAGCCGAAACTCAAGGAGGAAAACAAGCACGTTTAGGGAGCCTTTTTGAGGACAAAGGAGACTTGACTGGCAAAATTCTTGATCCGAGGGGGCAGCCATGGGATCAGGGGCCAAGAACTTGCATTTTGGCAGTCTGGAAAAAATAGAGACACCTCCCCCATGAGTGTTAAAACCCCTGCCCTGTAATTTCAGGGGAGCCTTTGCCTTTCCTCCAGGGAAGCAAAAAGTCGAAAGGACACATGTTTCTTATCCGAGCCATTTTGGCCGGATCCAACTTCCGACTGCTCTGACAAGGCATCTCGTCAAAGAAAAGGAGAAAACAGCACCAGTTTGCTCGTGGCGAATACCCAGCAGCGCATGGCTAATATATTTGGCTTGGGCTCAGCGCATTGGAGACACACCCAGGTTTGCTGCGTGCAAACAAGCGCGGAACCACATTTGGGGGCCCTCAACGGATCGGGGCAAGCCGCGAATAAGTGTGTCCTGAATCCTGTGTGGCGTTGCTCAATTCAATAAACGCGAACAAACGAACAAACCGTTGAAGCAAGGGTAACCCGGAAAGACCTCCAGGAGCACACCAGGAACTATCGCCTTGCTCAGTTGACGGAGGTCGCATTCACACGGATTGCAACGCAGGGTGAACTTGTAAAAACAAAAACACGGCTCGGCAAAGCCTTGTGCTTCATATCAGCCTAGCGGCTGTGGTTCCCTCGCAAACCAACTTCCTGATAGGAGTCGTTGCCACAGGCGACAAGTGGCAACATCATTCAAACATAACACATGCGGGGGAGGGAACGACAGCCGAGTTGCTGCTATCCGTGCTTTGTGGCGATAGTTTCGAAAATGACGAGGCTGACGGGGCGGTCGATCACGCTTGATCTGAGCATCAACCGAACTCGCTGGTGTGATATGAATGGTCAACGTATAATTTGTCGGGCAACATAAAGTAAAATTCTACTCTGAAGCATTCTATGCTTATGTGTATACGCATCTATCTATATATATATAGACATGGAGTATGGAGGGCGGAGCACGTTTTACTCTCAATTCAGGCATATGGATTGCTTGTGCCTGGCGAAAGCGCGCAACACGATTCCTTCCTTGTGGGGACGGCAAGTGAGGACCGCAAGACCGCAGCTTTTGACGGGGCACCCGTTCGGACTCAATGCGACATAGCCAGAGCCACGTTGAATGAGATGTGCTTGGGAAGTCGGTTTGCGAGGAGCTAACTTGCACCCTTAAAATCTGAAAAGAAAACCAGGGGGAGGCCTTTGATCACGCCCCTCCGTTGCTTTACACCGTTTCGAAGGGAGACCAAAGCCGACAGGAAACCACACATTTTCAGCTGCTCCCGTTTCGACAATTGTGCAGTTGAATGAAGACCCTTCACTGAGCCCTGAAATCGCAAGGTTTGATCCTCCCGACAAGTAATACATAAAGGCCCAGGAACAAGGGTGAGCATTGACCTGCTCACCCTTTCTCCAATATGTTTGTTTGCAAGCAAATAGGCGAAATGGAGGTACCCAAGATAAGGGGCTACATAAGCACATTCCAATCTTGTGGGCTCTTTCTGGATTTCCCCCTCAAATCATGCAATTCACTGGTGGATTCCACTGAAACTGCCACATTCCAACAGCGGAAATTCGGAGATGCCCACTTTCCATGGTCCCAAAGCGGACATCTCTTTTGACATTCCACTTTCTAGCAGCGCCTGAAGGACCCTCGGGGAACCCCAGAGCCCAACCCGCCGAAGCCTCTCCGAGGGGCCATGGAGCATTGCAGCCGCGTGATGGAGGCTTCAGCCTTCAGGTCGCCTGGCCAAAGAAAGGCACATGCCACCCCCGCAAGCCCCCGGATTTGTGGAGCCGATATCTTGGAACCAAGATGTTTGTTGTTGTAACCAAGATTTGTGCGGCATTTACACCCAAAAACCATGATTTGTGCTTTAGTCCTGCTGGAACCAATGTTTGCGCTTATTGCTGTTGGAACCCTGATTTGTGCTGCTTCATTTCTGAAGGTTCTCTTTTGGGAACCAAGATTTGAAGCTTACACGCACTTGCCCAAAGGACTTGGAAGCTACAGTGGATTGCTTTTGGGACCTTGACATTATCAGAAGGTCAAGAGTTTGGCCTGGAACAAACATAGTCAGCCAAACGGCCCGATGCACACCGGGAAAGGTTGTACCAATCTTCGTTGAAGGGGTTCCTAACAGGGTCTGTCTGCGAGGGTAGGGCGGTGCTAATGACCCTCTTGATCCTTGAATAGACCAAGCAAGGGGCAACAACACGGGCGAACGAGGATCAACTTAAGGTTCATCGCTTTGGCTGGAGCCACTGTGGATTGCCGACATGTCCAACCCCCCCCCCCCCCAAATCCCGGCGAAATCACTTGTTTTGTTCCTCAATCGCAGCACGAAAGCCACCCCTTCGATCATTTGGAGGTGTTAATACCTCGATGGCGATGCTGCACTGGCGCAAATTCAGACACGCTCTCGCTGTGCCAGTCTGTCATGGCGCAATCGAGCCTACCCAGCAGAGGAACATGAGCTACACAGAAAAAATCAGCCGGGCCCCCTTTCCCACTCATAAATTGAGGAGGTACCTGTAGTTGTGCCTTCATGTACATATGTAGATTTACACAAACATGTGTATATGGATTCCTCTAAATACGTGCATATATATAGATATTAAGTTATGGGTGTCTTGTTCATACCGCCCCCCCCCCCCCCAAAAGAAAAAAGGAAAACAAGAAAAAGAAGAGTGTTCCTTGGGTTTCCCGTTGCACCAGTACCCTCAAAAAACAGACACACCAACATATGAGAGTTCACATAGACTGACTTCTGAAAAATGTACCTATTTAGTAATTTGTGATTTCTCCTACCGCTCCCTTCTCTCAGATCACTCCCAAAACCCCATCAGGGTAATCGCCAAAAACACTATTTTCAGATGTGTCTCATGTTCAGTCAGCCTCAAAACAAACTCCCCCCCTCTGCACATTAACTTGTTTGCCTCAAAAAGGGAGCCATGTCCCAGCAGGATGTGCCTCTCTGCGGGCTTTGGGAGTTTCAGGCGGATCAACGGATCAAGGCTCGCGCCTCCGTCGTCTTGGGGGAAGTCCATGCTCCACTTGGCTGGCAGCACCAGGCCCTTGGAGACCTGAACCCGAACACGCGTGTTGACCCAACAGAACCAAAGGAAACCAAAGAAAACTAAGGAACACCAACAAAAAAACTACGAAATGAAGGGAACCCAAGGGAAACCAACAGAGCCAAAAAAATATAGGCTTGGCCTTAGTGGAACAATGGACATAGACAAGGACAAGTACGGCACCACCTGCGATAGGAATGCTCTGCGAAAAGAATGAACGGAACCAAAACAAAGCACAAGAACGGAACACACAACATGGCCCTATCCGTGGCACGTAAGCCTTGCTGGACATGAACAGAACTCCAACAACGCACATAAACAAATCATCAAACATGACCATGCCGACCTCTAGTTTGATTGTGGCTGGTCTGTTTTCCCCACTAAGTGGATGCCAGTCTTCGTGAAAAACCTGGATGGGACAAGCCAGTTCCCAAACGGCGCTCATCAGGATGGAAGGCAATTAGCAATTGGCAGAGGACAACGCACTCTGGGCATAGGCCCTCTCAATCAGCAAGTGTCACAATGGAAGGCGGGCCCTCAAACAACAGCTAGCTTCCTTCAGGGAATGCCCCACCAGGCAGTCTCCACCCTCGGCAAGCGTTGCCTCCTCCCATCGTCCAGTCGGCGAGCGCTGGAGCTCGGAGACAAGGACCGGGTTCCGGGCCTGCAAACAAGCGGAGCGCGGACGCCATTGCCGCAGGAAGTGGTTGGGAAACCAAGGCGCACGTGTGCGTTCTATGTAACATGCATGTAACTCTTGAATATGTACACGCATATGTGGAAATACATATCCATGTATATGGGTATATGCATATACACATGCACGTGTTTACGTTGAGGTTAACGTTTGTTGGTTGAAGGGCATGCAGCCCTTCATTTGCCCGGCCGGTCATGGCAAGCAAGTTAGACGTGTGAAAGGGTCAAGTGGCTGGAGGTTTGCTTGCAAGCGGGGGTTGGACGGTTCAATCAACCAACTACCTGACAGGCTGTCCAGGTCTGCCTTCTGCAAAGTCTTCCATGCGTGGCCTCTACATTCTGCACCCAATCTGCTTGAGCGCCCAAAATGACAAGTCGTGGCAACTGGTAAAGTCTGCACATGTTGGGTGGTCTCTGACAGGTTAATAATTGTTTGCTGGTGGTTGAACACAAGGTCGAGGGTTGCGAGGACCCGAACCTGAGCAGCAACCAGAATCCCTTCACTGTTGGTTCTTGTAAGATAGCTGGATACAGGGTTGTAAAGGCCCTACCGTAATCCTCAGCAAACCAAGCAAACCAAGTAATCAGCAGTCCAATATGGGGATCGAAGGGCGCTTGCTCACTTGGCAGCTGGCGCTCTTCTAACTTGAGAGTCTTTTTCCCAATGCCCTTTTTGAGATTGGTTTCAAGGGAAACCGGGGAATGCAGTCTGAGCATGTCCTGATTCGACAAACCGAGCTGTCCCATGATTTTCGAACCCGTGCCTCCCTGCTGTCCCCGCGGTTCAACTGTTTGGATGCCTTTAAAGTTGTCCGGGGTGCTCTAGATCCAATCAACTTGTGTAGCGGTTGAAGCCATGTCTGGGAACCTTTGGACTAGTTGAACTTCAAACTGTACAACAATGATCCAACAAGTAAACGCTGGAGGCTGATTCCCCGGGCTTTCCGCAACATCGCTTTTTTTGACTCCGGAGGCTGTGCCGGACATCTTCTGAGTCTGAGGATATTCAAGCCATCACGCAGCACTGTTGTCTGCCTGACGAACATCTCTGTCGGGGGATTATTCAAGCCATCGCTTAAACAACAATTGGGTGTCTTGTCTGAGGCTAGGTGCCATTTTTCGGGGGTGCTAGTGAAGGGGAGCTGAAGGGAAAACCAACTCTTGTATTCCTTCCCTGCTTGAGCCAGTGGGTCCTCGTGTCAAAACTGCTTCGGCGACCTGGCTTAGCGCTCCTCCCACTTCGATCATAACCACCGTGATTCCGTTCCAGCAGACTCGAAGTCATCCCAGTGGCTTCTGCGAGATGGGTTCCACTATGCCCAAACCAACAATCATCAGGGAACCAAAGCAGTGCGTACCGAGTATCGAAGAAGCAGCGTGACCGAAAGAATGATAACCAGCTCCTGTGGCTTCCAAACAAACCAAAGTCGGCCGGTTCAGGCAAGGGCGATTGACTTGGGTTTCCTGTGGTTTCCCTTTTGATGCACTCCAAAGAAAGACCATCGCACTGGCCTCCGGAAAGAACATACCCACATTTAGAGAAGTAACCATACCTGTCTGATACCTTCTTTTGTTTTGGGGGGGGGGGGGGGGCTTCGCCCGCAAATTTATCCTGATCCAGAGCCTGTGGTTCATGAACATTGGTAAGGAAGCAAGCTTTTTCTTGCAGCCTACGGCAGTCATGATCTGAAAATGACAATCACAGCACGCAATGACTGGGTTGTGAAAAAGAGCCGCGCAGCCAAATGCTGCAGAAGTCTAAGTTTGATTTCACCACATCCCCAAACCACTACCACCAGGCAACCCAAGGGAATAGGTCGTGAAGGTATTGGCTTGGAGTAGTGGAGCAGGGATCCTCACATTATACACCTGAACATCGCCTTGTAAATGGTGGTTTCCCTTCATTTGGGTGTTGAAAACGCAACATGTTTCAAATAGGCAAAATGTATCTTTTAAGGAGCCCTGTGGAAACTATCGTGATAAGAACTCGGTCTTGGGGATCCTCTGCCTTGTCACGCGCGTCACGCGCCTCGCCTTGAGGTGGCGACTCTCGGAGATCGCCTTCGCAAACTCGTCGCCTGGAGTGTGCACACCGGGTACCTCTGTTCCAAGCCCGTTTTTTGAACTCGGTTGCGAAATCTGCTCCCTGCTAAAAGTGACTAACTCTTAGTGGTTTGATGGAAAACCCACTAGTTGGCAAACAGTTAAAGTCCTAACATCCAAGCAAAATGCACCAAAGTGAACCTCTGGTATGAAGCCCGAGTTCATGGAGTAACTCACAGCTCACTTCGGCTTAGTCATGGGAAAAGCCCCCAAGCGCACCAACTTGGCTCTTGCATAAGGGCCCATAGTCCGAACTCCCCTAACGGCATGAACAGGAGAAGAACATCACCAATTTGTCGTTGGACAAGGACGGAATCCTTGTCCAGTTTCAGAATCACCTCCTTTCTCAATAGTGGGTTGTACTCACAGGGGTTCTACTCACCCTTTCCAGCTGCAGACTCCTCCACTGCCTCTCCCGGGCTGAAGCACTTGCACCACATCTCGTCACCCCGGAGGTGCCCCAAAGAGAAAGTTGTTTAAAATAGCTAGAATGGTTGAGCCACCAAAAGCAGAAAATACAAGGACCCATGTCTAGGCAGGCCTCTATGTATACATATATATATATATAGACATGGGTATTTCAGGCAACAAAACTGTATTCCTATGACTGTTGACACAGGCTTCATCTTCCATCAAGCCCGCGACAAGGCGAAACAGGACTAGCTACCGCGCAAACCCACAAAGAAGCCGCTTGCATGTTGCCAAAGGATGCGCTTGGCCTGTTGCTTGCTTGCTTGCCTGCTGATGATTTAGATTGCAAAAAAACCTAGCCTGACCTGCAAAGGCAAAAGGGTAGGGAACGCAAAACATGCTTTCTCCAAACATCTTTGTTCACAATACTTTTTAAAGACATCACAAGATTCGCAGGAGCTGCTTCCCATATCCTTCAGCGACATATATAATTAAGGAGTGATAAAATTGTAGGCCTTCTGGCCGCGGCCGCGAACTAACTAACAGAACAAAAGGGGCCTTGAAGAAGTGAAGGCATCTTCCTGAGTGCCCAAATTTCTTCGCCCAAATCCCAGCCTTGCAGGGCTTCGATGCTCTTCAACTTGATCTTGGGGTCGCCTGACGCTTCGACATTCCAGCTTGTCGAGTTGGAGGCTGAGGGATCCGCCCTCTGAGCGAATTCCCCCCCTTCCATACATGACTTTTCGTGTAACCGTGCACCCGCAAAGGGTAAGTGGGAGGATGGCCTTAGCATATCTCGGGTAGGCCTCTCGGCCGAAGTTCTTCTTCCGAAGCCCGGGCGCCTTCCGTGCACACCCTCCCGTCCGGCTGCTCCACGCACACGACGGGGGACAACCAGTAACCTCAGCACAGGCGTGGCGGGTCCGCTTCAAAAGGCTTCACCCAACTTCAATTGAGTTCACTTTTCTCATGCAAGCTCAGACCTTCAGGCTCTCGTCTGCATGTGGGCCCTCCCAAACCCCCCCCCCACCCCACCCCCCACCCCCACCTCGCAGTCCACCCCCCACCTCGCAGTCCACCCCCCACCCCCCACCCCCCACCCTCCCCGGCGAGGCGCGCTTGTAGAGCAGCGGCGCCCAGCGGGAGCTGTCGGCTCCGGGCGCCGCCAACAGCTCCGCCACGTCCCAAGTCCACCACCCCACCGGCTGCCGCTGGCTCAGCAGACCTCTTCCCATGGGACAAAACATCCCAGCCCATGTGGGCCAAACTCTGGGGTAATTACGCCAATCCTACATATATATATATATATATGTATATATATATGTATATATATGATTGTATTGTGTGTATATATATATATATTACACATATATATATATATAACATATATATATATATATATATATGAATGTATGTGTGTGTGAGTGTGTGTGTGTGTGTGAAGGAAAGTTCTTTGGGCAGCCCCGATTTTGACACATACCAGTATGAATGCTTGGCAATGCTACCATTACAAACGGTCTCCAGTTTCATTTCTGCTTAACACACCTGACAATGTGTTCACTCATATATTATTTCCCAATAATAGGAACCTCTAAAATGGGTGGCTTGTTGTTCATGTCGCTGTACACCGCCCAAAGCTGAGGGGGTAAGACAAACGGGTCCACGTACTCCCTGAAAATTCGAATGAGACCCAAAAAGGGGTTGCCCCCCAAAAGGAGTTTCCCCTCAAGTTTGGGTTCCATGCTAATCTGCGGGGGTATGTGTTTCTTGACGGCATTCTTTTTCCAGGTTGCTTCTAGGGAAACACTCCGAAATCAATGACTTTGGGGTCCCCGCATTTTGACACAAACCACTTTTGAATACCCGACAATATCACCACCAGAAGCCCATTGGGGACTACCCAAATGCAAACATTCATCCACTCCTTCTTCTAGATCTAAGCATAGCCCCGAGCAAATGAGGCTCAGTTCAAAATGACTCAAATGGCGATGGTTAAATCATCCAAAGGACATACGAGCACCTGGAGTCTATTCGGGGCTTAGTTTTGAAAAAACTGGAGGGGGAGGGTAGGCTGCATCTTCACTTCAGTTGCTGCCTGGTTTGTGGAAGCGCAAGGGACCAAAGCACGAGCCCCAACGTGACGTGGCAGGGGCCCCAAATCCGCCCCTGGATGGGTCTGAAGTAAGCTTCTGATCAAAGCTCTGAGCAAAGCGTTCTGAGATCCTTTTCCCCCTACCCAGGGCGGGGGGGGGGGGTGTGGGGGGGCTCCCCCAATTCCATTTACGTGGTCCATAGGGAAAATGGAACCAGAGTCAGTTCCTAGGCTGAGGCACTGGGAGCTGGGGATTCGCCGAACCTGGCGAATCCGTGCCATGCACCTGACATAGCCTAGACCAAAAAGGGGCATTCATTGTGGGGTGCACTTGGAGCGCGACTCATTCAGCTGGCCAGATTTACGCATGCCACACGTGGGGCCAGCTGTGCTGAAATCAACATGCATTTCATAGATCTACCCAAACCCACGGAAAAGAAGAAGAAGAAGAAAGAACACCAAACAAGGGTGGAAAGCCGCACCTATGACTGACAGGGTACCTAGGTGCCTAGGTGCCTAGGTTCTGCTGATGACATGCCACTAACTTGGAACCTTTCAAATGGCCAGTCTCTCTTGCCATAGAGAACCCCGGAGCAACATGTTGTAAACCTTTCGGTGAAGTCTGGAATCCTGCAACTACTTGGGGGGACTTTCTATGTCAGAGACCTCCAGTGGCCATGAAAAACAAGGCTTAGTTGTTGGTATTTGATTCAAAGGGAAGCTCTCTCCAAAAAGAGTTGAGAAAAGGCACCTCCGGAGGTCCAGCCAATACAGTTTCTGGGAAACGAAAGTGGGGGGGGGAGTGTCTCCTAACACAACCGGAAACGCCACACATGTGTGTGTTTCTCCTTGATTTTATTTATTTATTTTGGGGGGGGGGAGGAGAGTCTCCTGAGCCTCCCAACACGAGAGCTTCCCAGCCCCGGCCCTGGGCCAAACCGTCCACTTCCCGAGGCGCTGGGCTCCTGGTCCGGCGGCCTCAGAGCGGCTTCCTCGCGGCCCGCGAGGACGAGGCTCGCCTGGCCCGGCGCTCCGGTGGGGTTGGCCCAGGGGTCCGCAGATTTTCGTCCCTGGGTGAAGTCTGCTTCCACAAATGCGAGCGCTGCGCGGTATCTGCAGCTGGGTGAAGTATAATACTTCACCAAGCTGGAATATGAGGTGGTGGGGGGGCTATTCCCCACATAAACCACTGGGGTGAGGTCGCGTGAGGTTGTTATAATTCACCCAAATGTGTTGGTTGGTGGGTTGGTCCTGGTGCCCCGGGACCATTTTTGGGGTGGAGCCTTTTTTTGGTTGTTCCCTACATTTCCCCTTTAAGCAGCGCCCCAGGGAAACCCACCTTAAGAAGACACTAAAAGGTGATGTTTCATTGGTTGTCGCCACGAAAAGGGGAAATAGAGGGACCCCTGTTAGTGGGGAACCCGCCAAAACTTGTCTCCCTCTCACGTGGGCGGTGTCCCTGTGTGAGGTTAATATTTGTTGGCCTGGTTTGATGAGAAAACAAGAGGAATACCATCAATTGTGCGGGCCTCTCATTGAAAGCCACACCCACTAGCAACCCAAGCAACGCAAAAAAAGGTCGTCGTGGCTGGGGTGACCAATGGACGGAAACTGGAACGCCAACGGGTCAGAAGGTTGGGCGTTGAGCAAGTGAGCTTTGCAATTACCGAGCTGCAGCTCATCTCCGAGGTGAAAAAGCTGAATGCCACCCAGCAACCTGGGGATGTCCTAGTTCAACGGCAGAGCCCTCCAAAAGGATTTTCCCCCCTTTCCAAGAACCTCTGGAGACAACTTGCTGGTGCTCAGGGAATGACCTTCCGGGCTTTTGGAAACCTTGGGTTTCCCTTGCAAAGCATCGGGGACTGTTGAAAGGGGTCCTTCCCTTCCCTGCTGAGAACCAGAAAGATTTTGTACCAGCCTCGTTTCTTTCCCCCAGAGTGCGAAACCGAACGTCCTCTTTGGCAAAATGACATTCCATATTTCTATGGAGCAGGTATGAGGGATACCGTTTGGAGCCACAGGCTTCAGGTTGACTCAAGTGTCCCATGCGTCAATAGTTGGACCTGAGGAAACCATGGATCTGATGAGAACAAACACTTACATTCAAGAAACCAGGGTCCCGTTTCGTTGAAACTCCCAGCTAGCCACTGCCTTAGCACCAGCCTTGGGAAACGGACCAAGTAAAAAGTTTTGACGACATGGCAGCCTGCTAGAAGACCACTCCACTCCAAAAGAGCAAGTTAGTACTCCTCATATACCCATGGACCATATGGCTGCGGCACAAAGCCTTGAGACATTAGTTCGATGCTTGAGGTCAAAAGAACTGTGGGTCGGTTTACCCATGGAATCAAATGGAAGCCTAGACTGTCTGCCTTTCACCAAGTCCAACGTGGCCCATGGTGGAAGGGTATGCTTTGCCCACAACGATGACCCTCGCAAATACTTCCCAGCAAATATCTTGGCACCCAAAACGAGGTCCTCCAAAAGAAGCTCTCCACAAGCGAGGATTTCTTGAGTTCCACTGAAATTGCGTACATAAACTCGATCATAACAACGCTGACTTACCCAGAACGCACTTCTCAAGTCAAGTTTGAATCCATTGCGATCTGTACCACCATATGCAAACTCATGGATTGCTCTTCAATTCGAGGTTCCCCGCGCTAGGTTCCCCTTTCTCCGAGTGTGACCCACCCACCCCCACCCCCCGCCCCTACATCCTTAAGGAAAGGATGATTACCACGTAAATTGAAAGGGAACTCCACCAAACTAACTGACAACATGCAGAAACTAAGGCCAAGTAAATGAATCAGGATGAAATGGAGGGTTTTCGGGAAGCAGGGACAAGGGGGGATCGTGGTAGGAAAACCCACCAACATCCCTCCCTTGGCCCAAACCTGGGGCGACTACAAGCAATACTTTCAGATGATGGTTCATATGTAGTCAACCTTAAACCATGAAATATGCTGTTCTGAGAAGACCCCGTAAATGGAATGGAATATGGACTAAACCCCGCGATCCCCTGGTGGCTTAACTTTGACCCATACCCAGTTGCTTCTCCTGAATGCTCCCCGCAAGATGCCCAACGAGTCGCTGGGTAGAAAATGCAGCCCCGAAGGAGGAAGTACGAGCTGGGATGAGAGCCCAGCCTTGGACGTTCAAGGCGCTTGTTCAAACTGGGAGAGCTGGGAAGTGCTTCATACGCATGGACATGCAAATAAACCAGTACAAACATAAATGAATTCGTCTAAATGCAGGTATCTACATATATGTATCATTCTACATATATGTATACATACATAATATATATATATATATATATAATATGTGTATACACCCGGGCCCGGAGTGCAAACATATGTTAACAGTTGTTGGACAATCCGTGTTTACTTCTCTGAACATGCGGCAGGCAAGAACGAGAGGACCTAAGCCTTGAAAGAACCGTAAACCCGGGTTTGTTTCCGACAACATAGATCGTCTCTTATCAACAAAATGCATCGATTCAAAGCAAGCTAACTCTATGGGGCGCCCAAGAACTGACTTTGCAAAACGGGGAGGCTTCATCCAAACGAGAATATGTGGCTTTTGCCTTGCCTTTAAGTGCTCTTCCAATAGCCTCAAAACCTATCCACGTGCGAAATTGCCCCGCTTGTTCACTTGCCCAAACGGAGCCGGAAAACGGCTGCATAACCCCTGCAAGTTGGCCAGTTCCCGTTCCGGCGGGGTGCCACCTCAGCTTTGGGGACCCAACCCAAAAGTCGACTTGCTGGGATTCAGTCCGTATTTCGTGGGCCCTCCTTTTTCTCCCTCACTGAAAGGCTCATAGACAACCTCAAAATGACATCTCAAAACGATTTGTCCCCTTTTAGAGGAAACATGATTGAAGTTAGGCCCAGTTATAGAATGTATAGCTCAGTGTTTGCTTCACTTTGAGTCACTGGTAAGACCCCGGAAACCCGGACTCCCCTAACTTTTAGAGGAAAAACTGGTTGAACCCAGGACATGGGCCAACTCTTTGGACCTGGAGTTCCTCGGTGCCTTGGTCGGCAAACCGGGGACTAAGCTCCGGGCCAGTCCACCAGCAGCTTGCTGACCGCTTCGTCTTTCGCGGCGCGGGTCCGGACTCCTGGCTCCCGGTTGCTTGGCCGGGCAAACGGAAGGGATTCTGCACCTGAAAACGGGCTGGCATTTGTACAACCGAGTGCGTCAAAAGGTAAAGCCAATAGTTTGCACATAACGATTCATCTTGGCCAATGCATTTCAAGGTCCTTCCCCCCTCCCCTTACCAGAGCGAAGTTACTCTTGAGCTCCCTTGCACAAATACCTGAAAGCACAAGCTGACGACCTTCGGGCCCCATGACTAGCAGGCAAACACAGGAAAACCAACAAGTCACAAAAATGATTACTTTGCGGACGTGGTTTGAATTGAAAGTGCGTAAGGTGAGTCGTGCTTGGGGGCCTTACCCAGGGCTGTCAACCGCTTTGTCGGTTGGTGGTGCGCAAGCAAGGGTTCCATGCTTCCAACCAAAAAAGGAACCGCAGCAAATCTCCACCGCAGGTAACCCAAACTCCCCACGCTCCCCAACCTTCTTATATTCCTCTAATTTTGCCCCCTGCTTCATATGCCCCTGACACGATGGGGAGGTTCCCCTGGTGGATCAATCAGTGGCGGTTCTGAATCACGGTCAGCAGTCTGAGACTGTCGCCCTTGCATGGATCAAAACGACTATGGGAAAATCAACAAGAGGCCTGAAACGGAATTTAACCTGTGGAATCACACTTAGTTCTTTCTCTCCCAGTGGCAGCAAGTAACACCCACGACAGGCCCAAGATCGCGCTTAAGCTATCTCGAGCCCAACCCCGCAAAGTTATAACATCCAAGTGCCTCATTTTCCCACTTTGGTCCAGCAGTCATCATGCTCCAAATGGTGGATCCCTACCTTTGCTCTTCAAACACCAGCCTAAGGGAATTCACCAGGCGAAACTTGGCTTGGGGACTCTCCTGTTAGTCAGAAGATCATCTATTTTAACGCATTCGTCTTACCAGTAGCCTTCCCCCCAGCTAACCAATCGAAGCACAGGGAACCTCGGCTTTCCGGAAAAAGGCGACTCCAGCTCCCGCTTGGCCCTGTGGGCAGCCCTGAACTTCTGCCACGGCGCTCGCTTCAAGGATGCGCCAGCACAAAGACTCGTGCAGGAATCCTGTGCGCGTGCCGTGTGCATTTTGGGTCGCAAATGCCAAACTATTTCCACATGTGCAGCAATGCTTATGATCCATCATCAACGACCTGGTCCGGAAATATGCTCATCAGCTTAGTTTCATCGTCCACAAACAGCTGTTTGAACATGTCTATTCACATGCCACTGTACTCTCTGTCATTCATAGAACATCGACTTCATGACACGTTCCGCACACATGCAAGCACCGACATATGCAAGTAGAAATTGTGCATGTCCCCGAACGGCACCAGGAAGGGTAAAACCACCCTCTCCCCTGCGATCCACAGCTGCCAATCGGCGAGCATTCCAGATGTCCTTCTGAACGCTCGCAAAACACTACCTTTCTTTCTATTTTTTGGATACCACCCAAACCGAGAAGGCGGAAATCTGCAGGTTTACACCTCTTTATGGTTGTGGAAAGGGGTTTCCCAAAGGGGAGGGGGATCATTTTCGAACACCGATTGCGGCTCAACATCGATTGCGGCTCATTTTCGATCACATCCACCGGGATCATTTTCGAACACATCCACGGCTCATTTTCGAAAACATTTGGATGGGGGGGGGGGGGGGCAATATGGGGGGGAGGATGGGGGGGGATGGGGGGGGATGGGCTCAAGGCCAGCTCATGGTAGCACATGCCAAGTTGGGGGCGGGCCCTGATTTGGACGAACCCACTCTTTTCAGTCGCTGACATATCTCAGAACAGAACCTGATGTCTGATGGATGCTACTGCAATGTCGGCGGAGGGAGCCGGAGGCTCTAAAGTTATAACAGGCCAAGCAAGTGGGCACTCGGGGCTTTTGGCTCACACCCACTTGAACAAAAGCGCGTTCAAAAACGAGAACTTGCCCGCGTTCAAAAACGAGCCGAAACACGCCTTCAAAAAGGAGGTGCTTTCCTGTGGAAAGCGACCCTGTGACACCGAAATGGGATCCCCCCCTCCAATGGCTACTGCTAAGCTTAAGAAGGATTTGTTGAGGGAAGCACAGAAACTTGATCAACTCAAAACCCTTGGCCACAAGCCATCGGGCATTCTTGGTTTGTTGGGGATTTGAGCGTCCTTAAGCCTTGGGACGTCCCTTGCCCCTCACAAACTGATCGGGCCTCACTGGGATGAAACAACGGAACCCGTTTTTGTGTCATCAAGCCTAGGCCACCTAAGGGAATACCTAGGCAAGCAGCAAACCGTTGACTACCTTTTCACACTGCTGTCAGTGATCTTGAAGTCTGTAGCGGCGGAGCATGTACAAGTACACTCATGCACAGGGTTGGAACCTGAATCCACACCCCCCTCATTTGAGATTGAGCAACAACGAAAATGTCGGCAGGTTTTGCAACCCGCTTTGATTCCATACGCACATCCATTGCACGTTGAAAATGGACATTACACATCCGTCGTGCATGCAAATTGCTACTCTCTCAGAAGGGCTCCGTTGTGATGACGATTGCGTTCACCACCTTCCGCTAGTAGACCAGCCGCGCGAACTCCAGGTCGACCACTGCCGACTGCTCCAGTCCTGACTGCTCCAGTCCTGACTGCCCCAATCTCTCCAGCTTCGGCTTCTGGCAGCGGAGCTGGAGGCGGGCTGAGCAGGTTGCACAGGTCCGCGGGCGCGGTCCTCGGCGCTTTGCCTTTGGCTGCGCCGTGCGAAAGGTGACAAGATTGCGCATCCCCGGGAGGATGTTGACCTGGTCGACGAATTGATGAAGACTCAGCATTTTCCCGTTGTACGAGAATAGCCATGGAAACGTAAGCAGGCTGGCGTCATAGTCCCCGACCTTGCCGCCGGTGACGTAGACAGTCCTCACATACTGGAGACCTCGTTTTCCATAGCGTGGCCCAACCCCGAGAAGTCGTTGATCGTAACTGCGTGGAAATTCGGGGAGGACACAAAACCTATAGATAGACATTTGGTAGAGGCTGTCGCGATTGTGCCCTTGCTCCACCATACGAAGGGCAAAGGTCGCATCTTTGTCAAACCGATCCACCACATTGTCGTATCCAAGCTTGCAGGCCCTGCTATCGTAGTTCTTTGAAGCCTCAATCTGCTTGGCTTCGAAGGATGTTGCTCCTCTCTTCGCAACATCAGCGTAGCCCTTGAAATCATTGATGAGGAGCTGATCAACCGTCTTGCCAACGCGGTGACTCACCTCCTCAAGCATCTGCGTTCTCCGCTTTGCGGCTCTGAAGAGCTGAACGTCATTGTTCTCCTTAGTGCTCCGTCCACAACGCTGGCACTTGAGCTGCCCCTGCATCATGTCCTCGCCGCAGAGGCTGCAGTCCGTGTAGTGGACGGGCATTGCGAAGGTCTTGAACCTGACGACTGAGGTGTCGGCCGCGGGTTGCCCCGGGCGAGAGGCGGCCGTGTCCTCATTCGTCTGCTCTTCTTCAGGATTTGTGGCCCTGTTTCCCTCCGCATCGGTCTGAAAGGCCTCGTCTGCAGTCACAGTGACGGCTCGCCTTGCGGCGAGCGTGTCGACAGTCGTTTGATTCTCCAATGCCTCAAGACGAAGGGCGTTTCTCCAAAGCACTTCACCTGTCTTCGCATCTGTGTAGTACAGAATGGAGTCATTGGGAACGATGTCGGCGGTCAGCATGACGTCAGACTCCGAAAGGAAAAACACCACTCCGAGCTCGATCGCCTACTTGAAGTCGATGACAAGCTCAATAGGCATTGTTGCTCGAACTCCAGCATTGTACGATGAGCTCTCTACCGGGTGGATGGAGAAATGGCTCTGCGAGCGGCCACTCTCCGTGACCCCAACGCCACCCGGGATCAAACCTGTCCTGACGATGTTCTCGGCTGCGTTCTTGCTCGTGCGATGGTATAGTTTGCCAGGGCCATCATCAATCGGCGAAAGCTGCAGTCCGACCTTGCGTGCGTCCTCCGGGAGAAACTTCCCGTAGATTGCTATCGCAAGTGCGTACTGGTTCCGGCTGATGTCGCCATCAGCATCAACGCTGCTGGCGTGTCCCTGACTGGCACGAACGTTGATGACAACCCACTCCTGGTTGTTCTCGGCAGCCGAAGGATGCTTGATCGCGAGGACGGTGTATCTGCATTTCGGATCGAGTGCAAAAATCTTCAACAGCGTCTTGTACCCGATATTGCTGCGGGTCTTTCTGTTGAATTTGTCACATAGCTGGTGGACGTCGACAAAATAGTTCTCATCGAAGTCGAGTGGCCTCTGTTCTTGAAACCTGCCACGAAGCATTCCAGATATGGTTGTGCACCGATCGGTCGAGGACGTCTCTCCCTTCATGAAGTTGGGCACCTTCAGGATCGTGCCCGGGAGAATCCTCGCCTCGTACTCCTGGCCGCGGAAGATGACGGTTCCGCCGGGCTTGCCTGGCAATGAGCTTCCGGCAGGGGTTGCCCCCCGCACATCCGATGCCACCGCAGCAGTCGATGCTTTCGCCTGTACCTTTGGCGATGCTTTCGCGGTGAACTTGGGTGTAGCCGGAGCGGCCTTGACGCCAAGCGCAGCCTCAGCGGCACTCCCTTGCGGGAGTGCATCATCGTCATCATAGTCGATCTCCTCCTTGATTTCGACTTCCTCGATCTTTTCGAGGATGCGGCCCTTCGCGAGCTTGATCGGACGTTGAAGGCTTTCCCATGACTCAAGCGTGAGCTTCCTGTTCGCCTCATACTCAGCCAAAGTGTACGGATTGAGTCCAGCTTCGGCGTCATGGGAATATTCAAGGTACAACCTCACGTTGTTGAAATCTTCTTTGTGGGACTCAACGACAGCGACACACTTCATGACGTTGAACAACGACCACAACCACTCCACCGTCGTCTTCCGGTTCTCGATGGAGTCCACCATGTGGTAGTTGTCAAGCCTGTCCTGCCGAGACACCAAGAACGTCGACTCCTTCTTGCGAAGGAGCTTGTGCTTGTTGAGCGACTCATCCAACAACTTTTCCATGAACTGGTTGTAGATGGGCGGGAGCATATAGTACGAACCCTCGGTGTTGGCCAAGATCGTGATGTTCGCAATGCCCCACCAACTCCTGCACTCCTCAAGCACATCGATCGCCTTGGCGCACTTGTTGAACAGCTCGGGCCAGTGACCGTCTCCGCATCGGTATGGCCATTCGGGCTCATCGCAGATCCCACCACTGCCAACGAGCTCGTTCCCGGACCAGTACACCGTCACGTAGAAGTCGTGGTCCTTGAACTCAGGACGTTTCTTCAGGTCCTTCATGGCGCTTTTCACTGTCCACGTGAGAAATGTGAGGTCCTTTCCCCAACACATTCTCACCTCACAGTGGCTACAACTCGTGCTGCGGTTGTAGTTCATGTCCTGCGCCAAGTCCGCCCTCTTGCGGTTCTTCTTGCCACCGCTGATGAGGGCGAGGCTGGAGTCACTCACGACGAGGTACACGCTATTCCGGCCACAGGTTGCCCCGGGCGTGATGCGGCCAAGGCCTTTGTCATTGACAGCGCAAAGCGTATCCATGAGCTCCGGCGCGTAGTCAGCCGCCCACATAGCGCATGAGCTTTGGAGAGTGGCCTGTGCTCCGAGGATCTGCTCCATTGTCTTGCGATCCTCGGGCCTCGTCTCCTGGAACAAGGTGTTCGACGTAAAGCTCGTCATCACTCCTCGCCAGTACTCCAAGTTGCCCTCCGAATACTCCCCGAGATTGTAAGCAGCCATTGCGGCTACCGGTGAGGGAAGCTTAAGAGCAACAAGTGCACGTTTTGTGGGTCTCTGAGCCGAGCTATCGGTGACAACCTGTTTCATGCTGTCAGCAAACTCAGAAAAACATCCATGGATCAGGTCAGTCATTTCATACGTGTAAGATTCAGCACGTTTGAGGGCCGCCCCCCTGGACTGTCCATGCTGATGATCCTTTGTGCACTTATACTGTTGCAGTTTGGCCAACGATTGACAGGAAGAAGCAATAGTCCATGACTTTTGCAACAAATTTCCATCCTTGTCCAGGACACCAAACATGCAACCATCGCAATTGTACTTGACCATCTCATATTTCATGAGGAAATCATGCACGAAATAGTTCTTCCAATAACTACAAAGCTTAGGAAGTTCCATGTTGATCACAAGCACAATGTCAAGCTGTCGAAGCATAGTGATAAGTTTGTCCAAACGCTTCAGCAGTTTGCGAAACAACGCCTTGTGCTCCTGGATCTTGGCTTGACCTTCTTGAGTCTGACCATTGATATTGTTCCAGGGGCACCCACCCGTACACGGAAGTGAAGCATGAAGCATCACGCAGGGCGGTGTTTTGGACTTGACATTCTTCCTGAAAAGTTGCACCTCGTCAAATACCCATTTCAATGTATCAGCAACCAACGCATTCTGACGCTCAGTTACTCTAAGCACCTTGCAACCAAATGCTGGTAATCTTGATTTGTCGCCGAGCTTGGAATCATCAGAACAGCAAAATTCGCACAAGAACCGATCATAGGTTTCATGCGTGGAAACGGCGGAAGCTTGCGCTTCGCTAGTGGGGGCTGGTTTGATTGTGATGTTTCCATCCAACTGCACCCACCGTACTCCAATAAGATTGCACGCGTGATCCCATTTTGCTTTGCTCGTAAACGGCTTGGTCAAGATGTCCGCAACCTGATACACAGTGTTGACATTGACGAGATTGAAGAAACCTTTCGTGAATTGTTCTCGAAGCCACGCCAAAGAAGTTCTTTGAGTTCTGTCAGCATGACGAAGCTGTGCGGAATTTCCAGTCTGAATGATGTGAATTGTTGCTTGGTTGTCTTCACAAAACGCAACTTTAAACTTCTCATTCAAATGAACATTCAATCCGCGAAGAGGTGCTATCGTCCTTTCATGCTGCTCAAAACCACCATACCGAATCTCGTCCAACTCGGGGTCGACATAAACCAACACGGGATTGCCCCCCTGACCGGAGTTGTCCCGGCCTGGAAACGGAATCGGCTTGGCGTTGCCACCAGCTGGCTGCTTTTCCTTGGGTGCATCAAGCAATTCCCACAGCACACTCATGAGTGAAAGCGTTGGTAAACCTTGCGCTCGCACGGAGTGATTAGCAGCAACAACTTCGGCTTCAGTTGATGACATAGCAGTACTTGTCTGCTTCTTCGAAAACGCATTGATGGGGTAATACGTGTTAGGGCCGACGATGACCGCCACACAGCCAGTAGTTGACCTCGAGTCGAACTCACCTGCATAGTCGGCATCTCCGAAAACCCACAGTCGGCAATCCAGCAAACTGTCCCCAATAAAACATGACATCCTGTGATTGAGGGTCGAATTGATGTAAGCAACCAAACGATGCAATCCCTCATCACAGTCTTTGGACCATTTTGTAACGCGCGAAGCAAGTGACTGAGTTGCTCGAAGAAGATCATATCTCGCCATTCTTGCAGCAAAAAGAATCTTCATCAAAACCCGGCTTGCTATGGGTTGCAACTTACCAGTTGGTTCTTTCTCGCTCTCACGCGGAAGTGCTGTCCTCATTTCATGAAACGGGGTCGAAACATTCTTGAGGGTAGCACGAGAAGTCTTCGCAAGCTCACAATAAGACTCAACGCATGAATCCAAGAAATCGGCCATGTCATAATGGACGATGTTGACGGGTTTCTTCATGCAACCGTCTTTTGGGTGATCCATGTCAATGAGCTCCTTGAACTTGGACTTCTTTGACTGTTTCTTCGCAGCAGTTTTGTTTCTCATTGCTGCCGCGGCTGCGTGTCCTCCCACCTGGTCGGCATAGCTGAAAACTGTGCAGCCGGTCCACCAATTCTTCTCCTTGACATCGGCTTGTGCTTTCCACGAGTCCTCGAGATACTCATATGTGTTGCCCTTTGCGACACAGGTCACGCGGAGATCCAGCAGTCCCTCAAAGTTCTCGGGGGCATACCTTTTCCTTCTAGGATAAAGATGGTGTCGAACCCAAATCTTTTCCTCAGGGAAATGCTCCCAATAATCTTCCGTTCTGTGAGGGACGGCAGGACTTGCGCTCTGCTTTTCGAACACATGAGCAAATGGGTGATGTTCTTTTGTCAATGTCACCTGATTCTGCTCCACATGTTCGCAGCCAAAATACCTTCCGAGCGACTCCGGCGTGTCAATCTCGATTGCAGACTCGATGTTCTTCCACCCTTTTGCCAAATTAGCAGTTGGGCCAGCCAGCTTGAGGTCATCAACGTAAACAACCAACAAAAGCTTGAGCTCATCATGGAAGAATACGCTTTGCCAAATGCCTTTCAACAGTGGCCTCCACTTGTTCTTTCGAAGACCAGTTTCGAAATGGTTCTCCCACAAGCCACCGCTGTCAATGTGACCATACAATGCCAAAATCAAAGGTGACAGTGGATCATTGTACTTGCCAATCCATTCTTTGGGCCAACGGTCTCGTGGAAGTCTCACCCATGTAGTGATGCCTTCGAACAATGCCTGCGTGTATGCCTGCTTTGCATCCCCCTGCTGCTTACCAAATCCAGGCTGAGAACCGTACAGGTCAACAATCTTGCCTGCTTCCATGCTCGCAGGGGAAGAACCAAGTTCAGCAAACATCGCTTGCTCATAGTTCTCATCAACAACACGGTTTCCTTCGAAAACAGTTCTGCCTTTATACTTTCGGCTGGGGTCGCCCACAGCGAGCTCGCTTCCCTTGAGGTAACACGCCTCAAAGATACGGGCTATGTGGGCCTTTTCCCCCTTCGCCTTAGCTTCAGCAATGACTGTCTTGCATTCTTTTACCCGCGACTCGTCCCAGGTACCTTTGCTTCTGAGCTTCTCCCATTCGACATCCAAAGCCTTCTTTGCCTCAGGAGTGTTTGCAACTTCCGAGCGCGGAATAAGCCTTGCAACTGCTGCAGTCATCAACAAAGCATTGACCAAATCTTCACGGTTGTCTTTGATATGCTCTTCAATAACTGCAGTGACACACGCTCGATGCTCATGAACAGTCTTCCCTTTTTCGTTGACTGTGACAGGCATCGCAGGAGCAAGCATTTCGGGAATAGCTGATGCAACGGCTGCCGGCGACGGGAGCTTAGTGACTGTGCCCCCCTGACCATGAACAGCGTGATTGGGCTGAACACAGACGGCCGTGGCAGCTACGTCTGCAGCAGCTGGCTTTGCCTCCTTCTTCATCGCGAGCTCTTTGCGATACTCCTCAGCAACACGAGCGCGTTCTTTGGGAGAGGCAAGTTTCCACATATCTGATGGAATACCAGGTGGACGACTTGACTTTCGGGCTCTCACCAAACGAAAACCATCCCATTGAAACCCAGGTGGAACTGCCGACCCATCCGGCATGTGATCAGGATCGTGATCAGCAAGTCCCTCGGCAGGTGCGGGAGGATCTTCCATCAAAACCTCCTCCGGCACAGCTGCTTCGCCAGGCTGCAAATGTGACTCCGGCTCATATTCCAATTCGTCCGGAGAACACGGTTTGTCGTCGGCAATAGCTTGCTTTGCGGGAAAAACAAACGTCTCATCAAGCAGACTGAACTCATACTGCTTGACGCGGAGGGGATTAATGTCACCCGTCCGCAACTTGTCCGGCAAATTCTTGAGCGGCAATACCAAAATTTCATGCGTGTAGGTAAAGCCAGGTTGCACATGATAGCCAACAAAAATGCCGACATCCGAAGTTGGCAGAAACTTGGACTGCTTCGAATCGACGCGCTGACGATTGATCCAGTACAACAATTTTGCACCGAATGGGATCTTCGTGTCAGGAAACTCATCACCAAAACGCAAAGCCCACGGCGACTTGTCCTTGTCATCTGGAATTGTAACATTGAGAGCAAATGCATGATGTTGAGCTGCCAAAGGCCAAAGCTCAACCGGCAAACCACTTTGGAACAGATTTGCTCTTGCTCCCTCCAGAATTGTACGAATCTCGCGCTCGATCACCCCGGAAGATTGACTGACATATGGCTGGCTCAGCACGTGTCTCCAACCCATACTCTTTACTGCAGCTGCAATTTCGCCAGAATTGTCAGAATAGAAAATCCCAACATGATCATCTGGCTTCGTGAAATGTTGAAATGCACGAACGCAACTGTCAGCATCTTGCCTTGCTGAAGGGTAAAAATTCCGGAACTGCGTGAACACATCTTTCACAACCAAAGCATTCCACTCGCCCTTGAACCCGTACGTCTCATCATTTGAAATGACGTGGTCAGCAGTCACATGATCTCCAAATGCTTTTGCATCCACCGAAGAAGATCCATGTCTGCGACGAGCCTGAGGTGCTTGCATCTTTGATCGCACACACGTTTCGCAAAAGGGGTTCTTGGGCCTGTGAGTGAAAAGATGCTCTTCACTTTTGGCCTCACGCATCATCATTTCTTTTGAACGCTTTGACATCGGTTTTGGAGCTTCCGCAACCTCAGGGTTGTCCTCCAATTCCGGATCAAACTCCGGTTCCAGTGGTTCAGCTTCATCAGGGCGCAATGGAAACGATGCGGCATCCGGCGGAGGTTGCCCCCCGCTTGAAGATGAAGGCACTTCAACGCCCCCGATCTTCTGATCGGATGCAGCAAGCGCAACAGGCATAGCGGATTCAGAAGCTATGACCTCGCACTGATCGTCAACATACGGAACTCGCCCATCGAGCTTCAATATTACCGCTTTTCCGTCAGGTCGCACAAAGTACGGAGCACTGTTCTTTCTCCATACGAAATCGTACCCCTTTTCCAAACATCTTTGACCAACAGAAAGAACAGCTGGCGTGCTCGGCAAAACATACGGAGTGACGACCTCGTTCAACTGATCAATGGAGAAGTCCGCAATCTTGTCTGCACAAATTGATCCATTTGCTGTTGAAAGATTGATTGGAGTCAATGCAGGATTTATCTTCTTTTGAAGTGTAACTGCACGCTCAGAGTCAACCAGATCTTGTTCACTACCTGTGTCGACAATCCACTGACGAAGCCCTGCTGGTGCTGGCGTAGCAATATACTCCGGCACATCGTCAAGGTTCGTTTCATCATCATCAATCCAACAGCCAGGACAATACAAACCGCAATAAATTGGGTCATTGTCATCATAGTATTCGCAATAGAACCCACAAGGCGCGTTGTAGTTTGCATGCATCAAGTCAACAACCCCTTCCAGAATCAAAGCTTTGTCTTTAGCATCGATCAGATCCTTGGGATTTGAGCCAGGCGCACAACCATCATACCACACAACCTCAGGGTCATTCGGCTTTGGAGCACATGATAGGCATAGCCCGTTGGCCTCGATCTCGACGATCTCGACATTGTCTGCGAATTTGACGCATCTGCGGGTATTGGAAACATCTGTACTGCAAATGAAAATTGTTTGCCCAGTCCAGTATTGCTCCAAACCTTCATCAGGATCCGCCCAGAAATCACCAAACACTTGCTCTTTGCCATTGATGTTGACTTTGGTGATGCGCTGATCCAATAAACGTTCCAGCGAAATCGGAAGGTCTTTTGCACTCTTCGGATCATAAAGCGCTTTTCGGGGCATCACATGGTGTCGAATGACCATCTCGTTCACCGAGTCAACTTCCCAGAAATCTTTCTTTGGGCGGCATGCTGCGAGGCATGCATTGGTCTCTTTCACCCTCAGACACACAGCGGCTGAGGACTCGCCCTTTTTGCTCTGGGATCGCTTTCTCCCTTTTCCCTTTGGGGTGGGAGACCTACCTCTGCTGGCTCCTTTCTTTGGGCTCGGCTTATCTGTTGCTGGTGCAGCAGACCGAGTCTCATGCGAAAACGCACAGTTGTCTCCACGAGTGCATTTCCCCTGACCGCCTTTGAAAAACCTGCACGGGATCTTTTTCAGCTCCGCTCTCTTTCTCGATGCCGACCGATCCCTGTCTCTCCCCTGGCTGTCAGAGCGCCCCCGGCCTTTTCCTTTCGGATTTTGGCTCGGGGGTCTTGGGTCTTTCTCATGCTTGTAAATGCAATTATCCCGAGTGCACTTGCCTTTCTGAAAATCGTAGCAATACCTGACCGCTGAAGGATCTCTTGCACGCCCAGGATTTGCATTGGGAGCTGGAGCACCGACCTTCTGATTGTGAGCTCGAGCGACACGATCACGATTTGACTGCAATCGCTCCCGAGTCAAAACATCACGAACGGCTTGAACAAGAAACTCGTAGCTCTTGTCATACGACCCATCTTTTGCACGCTCGTATGTAGCGAGGTCATACTTGATCTTGTGACATCCACGAATCTGTCGCAAGAAAATGTCCTTCAAGACGTGCTGCTCCGGCTGCTCCGGAACGATCTTCATGCCAGCAATGACGGAATCCCAATTCTGAATAAAGGTCATCAAATCATTGCCGTGAAGTACCACCTTCAACAAATCTTCAGTGGAATACAACGCTCCGGCCTCCTCATTTGTCCTGAAATACTGCTCAAACATGAGAAGAACTTGACGTCCACGGACAACTTTGTCCAAAGCAGCTTGTTGCTCCTTGTAGGTAAGGATCTGCCGACTAAGGTCGCCCCTAGCAATCCGCGACAAGGCTGCAAGAAGCTTTGTATCCAACGTTTCAAACTGCTCTGGATCTCCAAGCTCTAACATGAGATTCTTCTTGTCCTCCCGGTTGACATACACCTTGTTAACCCAGGTGAATGCAGCGTCAGGCCGATCTGAAGCAGCCCGAATCTCTTCGCGAGTAGCCGTTTTCCAGGCTCTATAGGTCTCAGGAGTGGGAAACCCACTCAGCCTCAACGAATCAGCTTGCTTTGCTTTTGGCCGATCATGCTGATTCCGGACAAAGCCGAGGAGGGCCGCACGGAACTCCGCCTCGGTGGTCTCGGGACCAGTCAACCGATCAATGTTCGGCTGACTTGTCGGCTGATTTTGCTGACTTCTGCTGTTTTCTTGCTCCGAAGACCGTCTCGCATGATCTTTGATATCAAACTGCATTGCACCAGAAATAGGATCAGTCCAACTCTGCTGTGGAATAATCTGTGGCATAGTTCCAGAAGTTTGTGCATTCTGCGTTGGAAAAAGACGCGGATCATCAAAGATACTGCCCCTCTTATCCAAAAACGACTCCGAACTGACGTTCTGAACACTTGACGCAGGCTGAGGATCTCCGCGCACCATTTCACGCTGCGCCTTTTCGAGATCGTTCCTCAGACGCTCAACGGTGTCGTTCAGCCCGTTGATCGTGTCCTGCATGGCGTGGTTCTCCGCCAAAATACTGTCTCTCTGCTCACCGACCGCCTTCTCCGAGTTCTCCATCACAACAGTCTCAGCATGTAAGCTTTGTGCGAAAGCGCTATACTGTGCCGTTCTTTGCGACACAGCTTCGTTCACTTCGGCAGAAATTGCTCCCCGCATCTGGCTAACCTGGGCGCTGAAGAAAGCGCGGGACTCTGCGAACTGCTCGTGCAGCTCAAGGGTCCGGCGGTTGTTCTCCTCGTCCAGGCGATGCACAGTTTCCGCCAAATGAGCGCTATATTCCGCCCTTGCAGCATCCATAGCAACGCGATGTAACGTGTTGGCCTCTTCCCTAACAGCGTCACCCGTGTCGTTATGCACATGCATGATGTTCTGGGTGGCTTGATAGTTTGTCGCGAATCCGAATACGTTTCGAGGATCGCGAGGGTCGACAGGACCATTGGGTGCAACTGCACCTTCACTACCGTCACCAACATCTCCAGATATATTGTAAATGGCAGGCATATCTCCGGATGCCATGGCGATCTTTGTACAAGCCTTTACGGCTGATAACCTGTGTTATCAAGCCTAGGCCACCTAAGGGAATACCTAGGCAAGCAGCAAACCGTTGACTACCTTTTCACACTGCTGTCAGTGATCTTGAAGTCTGTAGCGGCGGAGCATGTACAAGTACACTCATGCACAGGGTTGGAACCTGAATCCACAGTTTTCGCCGTTTTGGGGTTGACAATGTTGGGTGAGAGCAAACAAACCAAACAAAAACAAGTGCCACCGAAAAACTTGGTACTTTCAAGTACTATTCCGCCCCAAACAACAAATCGCCGAGCCCAAACAACCCAACTAGGGGCTGGGTGTTTCTTTTTTCTAGGGGGATCCCCCCCTTTTGGCTCCTGTTCCGAAAATGGGCGAGTTTGCACGGGGGTACACTCTTCTAACGTGGAGCCCCAACAATTGCGGCTTCCCGAAAAGAACACTCGAAACACACATCGGCTTTCCGGGTTCCGTGTTGATCCGTGCCTGTTTAGTGGCTAAATACCCTTGGGTTCGCTCTAAGTCTACAGCGACACCAAACAGAAACCCCAGCATTAAAAGCCCCCTCATGGCACCCTTCGCCAAATCCCCTTGGGTTGGTTTAGAAGTGAGGGAATCCAAACAGAACCCCCATGTATGGTCCCCCTTAGCCATCCAGGCGGCGTTTTTTTCCGGTGGTTTTTCGCGCGGAAAGTCTGCGACTGGCTCGAACCCAGTCCTCCAGAGAAGCGCGAGGCAACCACATCCACCTCCCGAGGGCCTTTGGCCAGGCCTGAGCTCCGAGCTCAGTGCACGGGACCACTCCGGCTTTTTTCGGGTGGCCCTGAAAGAATGTGTTTTTTTTTGGTGCTTATTTTTGTTTCTTGTGCTTTGGAGAGTTCAATCCTTAAAAATATGGGTTTGTGGATGTGTTTGCTTGTGGCTTTCGGGGAGTTGAAGCCTTTGAAGCAATGGAAAAGCGCGGTTCCGCCGGTGTTTTGACTTGATCTGGACTCAAGCCAAACGGGCCGGAGTGTGCTTAGAAACCTCATTGTTTCAGCATCATACCCGAAAAAACAAACAAGTTTTTGGAGCAGGGGTTGGTAGGCTGGGAATAGACCCGCATGGACCATCAATTGGATACATGTGTGGCGAAAGCTTCGGAAGCCCACCCAGGAATCTTGAAAGCGGGGCAAGGGCAGATAGGGATTCGTCCCTCCAGGACGCCCAAGTAGTGTTTGGGGCCCAAGAAAGTTGGTCGTTTGACCCGGCAAAAAAACTTGGCAGTCAAGCCACACAAGCTGCAACCCACCAACTCCTGGGCTTCAAATCAGCCCGGGAATTCTCAAGCCCCGGCACATCCCGAGAAGTTCAAGGCTCGAGGCTAATGCGAAGCCGGGTGCGAGACGCCAAGCAGCTGAAGTGAAAGCCGGCCTCCAAGTGGATCACCTCATCTGCCTGCAGCGGGACTTGGAAAAACCGAGGGGCATGAGCATCAAGGCTGAGGGTCCTCAAGTGAAGTACTTGTGGGAGTTCTCAAAATAGACCACCGCCCCCTTTCAGGATGAAAGGGGGAAGCTTTAGGCTTGGTTGCTGTAACAACCCCTCTGTAAAAGGTGAACAACATTCGACCCATCCACACACTTTCAACCAAACAGTTTTAAAGTCCGAAGACCTGTTACCAAATCGCAATAGCGTAGAGGTCCGCTTCCAATCTTTTACCCAATAGCCAAGCTCAAGGTAGTCATTGTCCCGGTCGATTTCCCCACAACGGCCGCCAAATCAAATGAAACTATAGTGCTCCGAGTGCAGTAAATAGCCGGACTCCTTAAGTAAAACACTTCCGGGAGAGGGTCTCAAATTAGACAACCCCCCCACTTTTCACCAGAAAAAAGGAAACCTGTAAAAGGCTCCGAGTCCCATGTTTCGAGAACCATCTTTGGGTCCCAACGGCGGATTCACCCGACGCACGCCCGAAGCCCCGAAGCCCGCTCTCCGCCGCGGCACCAGGCACGCCAGGAACTTCAGCTGATCTCTGCAAGGCGGCTCCGCAGTCGGCGCCTGGCCGGAAGACTCCGATTTTTTGGGCGTTAAAACCAATGGCTGTGGCTCCAAAAAATGTGCCCAAATGGCCCCCCTTGGTAAATGGAACCAAAGACTAAAACCTGCGTAACCCTAACTGTTGAATTTTGAGCTACACCCAAATTGAAGGAACCAGACAAAGATTGTCCTTTCTTTTTGTTTTTGGAGGGGAGCTTTCTTCGAAAACTGGTGAAACCAAGAAACAGACAGGTTCTTTCTTTTTTTTGGGGGGGGGCCTTTTTCGAAAACTGATGAAAACCAACACAAAGTGTTTCAAGTTGGTCAACTCAACCGGCAAGCAGTGGCTTCCATGTGGCTTCCCCTGTGAACAGTGGTTCACGTTTGGCTAATGGGGGAAGAAGCATCTTCCTCCATGGTTTCAGCTTACAAGTTTCAGGCAAAACGGGCCCACCCTCCCCCCCCGGTCAATGCAATTATGGCTGCATGTTGAAATTGGACAGCTCAAACATGGTGGACGTAAATCTCCCTGCAAATGATGTCCAACAGGACGCCGCTTCAAACTCCCAAGAAGGTCAAACAGGCTTCAGGTGTTGCTTGGGGTGCCATCACCCAGTGCTCCATCAATTGCACAGTCTCAGCCCTGCCTGGCGATCTTGGCCACCGAGGCTTCAGTTCTTGGGACCCATTTTATGTTCTTGACCGGTAAAATTATAATAAGTCTCATTCTGATCGTTCCCTTAATGACCTTGCGCGGAAAAGCAGGCTCGCGGATCCCTTCGTGTGGGTCTGTTTTTGCTTTTTTTGTCACCCGCACACTGGCTTGCGCAGCACGGACACCAGAAATCGACCACAGCTACACCTGGCTTTTGCATGAAAGTGGGTATGGATTACTGTTTGAGGGGCTTGCAACAGTCCTTTCCTTTTGGGAGGCCTGTCCACTTCCATTCTTGGAAAAAGGACATGCACCCAGCATTTTTGGGAGAAAAACACCCATTCTGCACCAAACGGCCAGCGAAGCGCCGGTCGGAGACTTGCCTCGTCCTCCCTTTCGACACGCTCCTCTTCCTGCGCTGCTCTTGTGGGATGTCGCGGTCTTCACCCAATACTCAACTCTCATAAGACGCGAGACTGGGCTTTCTGGTACCTGAGAATGGGGATTTTCAGGTACCCCTTCTGCGCAAGCCTCTCAAAAGAAGTCTTTACCATGGTACGCGGGCCGGCTCTCTTGTACTCTAGGGTTTGTTTCAGGTGCCCCGCCTGTGCACTGACCCTATGACAGCACCGCAAGACTGCTAAAATGCAAACACGAGTGCAACATTTGGTGGAATCCACATTTGGCGGAACGCACAGTTGGGGCATCCAGCATGTTATCCAGATGCACCGTGAAGAGCATTCACAAGCTTGAGTCGGCCAATCATTTTCGCCCTGGCCATTCGATCTTGATGCGTCCTGTTTCTTGTAGTTGTCGAGGGCCCCCCAAAAAGGGTCCCTGTATCCTTATTTGGTGGTTTGGATTGGTGCCTGTTGGATTGTTTACCTTCCCATCTACTCCCAAACCGCAGAAAGGATCAACTCCCCAAACCACCAATCCGAACCACCAGCTATCTGCGGTGATGCCATTTGCTTGGGTCCAATGAGCACTTCAGATCCCTCAGCCTCAAAAGGACCAATCGTACCTGGGGGTTCAACACACCTCGGACTTCAATTTCTTCTACCCATCACTTCAGTAAAGGGTAAGAACGCATAAGATCTTTTCAAACGCTGACCCAAGTGACAAAATTCCTCAGACACGCGAAAAAAAACAAAAAACGGCTGCTGTACAAGGGAGCCTGCAAATCGACCTGACATCTGACCGGCTCGAAACAAACGGGATCCCACCAATACGGTAGGACCTAGCGTCACATCCTTCTGCACCCCTCAGCCCGCCTGCGCCCGCGGAGGCCCTTTGGGAGCGAACATCTTGCCCGGCACGTGCCTGGAGTGCCCGTCGTGTCCAACATGCCATGTGGGCAAATTACGAATCACACGCCGGACATAAGGAATTCCCTCATCTGGACAAACTCATTTTATATTTTTCCGCATGAGCTCGTTATAACTTGTCCAAGTTCATGTCTTTCTGGGCTAAATTCAAGCGGGAACAAAAACGGTAGAGAACAAGAATACACCTTACACAAGCACCACGCCAAAACAAAGAAAATAGCTGAGGCAAACACCGGGTTTGTGTATAGCTTCTGTATTTATGCCAGCCAAAAACTGCCGAAGTGGCGATGTTTCACCCACAACAAGTGAAGCCAAATAATCTCCAAGAACTCTCCAACATACATTTTATGCATACTCCAGCCAGTGCATGATGCTTCCTTTCATAGTTCGAGTCCGGGAACTCGGGGAGTGAGG
This sequence comes from Effrenium voratum, assembly GCA_963377175.1. Taxonomy (NCBI): domain Eukaryota; class Dinophyceae; order Suessiales; family Symbiodiniaceae; genus Effrenium; species Effrenium voratum. The sequence goes on from CAUJNA010003871.1 coordinate 280,392, forward strand.
AAACCAGGCCAAAGGTGGGAAAGCCCTAGGCCACCATTCAGCTCGAGTAATTTGGCCCACGTCTTAGTGTAGACCCAGAATATCCGCCTGTTGCACATACGGGTCCCAACCCTTCCATGATGAGGATAGGGTTCCGGGGTATGCTCGAAAAACGATGTCCTGCTAACATGAGCTCAGCTTGCCAGCTCTCAGGGCATGAGGGAATGACCTCCGAAGCATGCCATGTGGCTTCCTTGCGGGGAGTTATCGGGTTCTTTCCCGAAACCTTTGGGTGATTCCTCACAGAGCTGTTTTGTTAAGGGGTTGAACCAAAACTGGTGGACCCAAAGCCCAAAGGAAGCCGACAAAAAAAAAACTAGATTCCAAATCAGTTCATCAGCTTCGTGGAAAGAAAAACTTACTTCCATTTGCTTAAGCCCCTGGAGAAAAAGTACAAACACGAAAAGATAAATGATCTTCAACACCAACAGGGGAACATCACAAATCTTAAGCAAATAAACAAGTAGTGTTAAACACCCATAAAAGCCATGGTTAGTTCAGTGGGTTTTCTCACCAGGCTTACTGACCGCTTACGTGAACCCTTTAAGTAGGGAACCCTTGCTTCCATTTACTTGAGCCCCTTGAAAAAAAAGCACAATCCTAATTCCAGTAGTGATAGATTCCCTTCAACACCAACAGGGGAAAATCGCAAAAATCGTCTTCACTGGGCTGTCCTCACATCCCCCCGCTAACAGTGATTTTTTTAGTGGGAATTAAATGGACAACCCCCCACTAAACACTAAAAACCTAAATAATATTTTTTTAAAAACAAAAAACAAAACTCAGGAACCGGATGGCTGGGAACCGCCAAGCTCAGCACGAACAGCTTCCCGCGTCTTCTGTCGAAAAACTGCTAGATCCTCCAGTAGAGAGGTTAGAACAAGGGTACCCGATTTTTTTCCTGTAGTCTATTTTAGGGGAACCCTCCTCAAAAAAGTTGGCAAAAGTACTTTAGTAGGGGGTTCCCCCTCCCAACCCCCCCCCCCCAAAAAAAACAAAAACTCCCCAAACAAATTGGTAAAAAAGGAACCCACCACCAAAAAAAGACGGTACAGAAGGGCACCGCTCGCTGGGGGACGACTGGGCTGCGGACTGGCGCGCCAGCACCTTCTGGGCCGACAGAGCTGGGCACTGCCGCAGCCAGAACTCCACCAGCGCCGCGAAGTAGTGCCCAATCCTCACACCGCCGTGCGGGAGACTGCGAGATGTGTAAGCTCCAAAAAATGATGGATACATGTTTTTGTTTTTTTTTACTTACATATATATATATATGTATACAATATTTGCATATGTATAAATACACAAATAAGGCATCTGCATACCCCCCCCCCCCCCCCCCCCCCCCCCCCTGTGGGGGTGGGGTGGGTGGTGGGGTGGTGGGGTGGTGGGGTGGTTGGGTGGTTGGGGTGTGGTTCGGAGTTGGTTTAGGCTTGGTGGGTTGTTTCAGGGTTGGTTCAGGGTTGGTTTGCGGTGGGTTTCGGGTGGGTTTGGGGTTTGGGTTGATTTAGGCTTAGGGTTGGGGTTAAGGAGGGGTTGCAGGGTGGTTTGGTTTAGGGTAGGATGTTGCGAGAGGTGCGGAAGTGTTGGTTCACGGGGTGAAAGGGGGAGTCTAGGACCGAAGCTGCAGGGCTCACACGGTACTGGACAGCATCCCCAGCATTGACAGCATCATCCCCAAGATGCGGATGATGCGGGGGAGTGGGGGGACCATACCATTGGGGGGGGGGGGGACTGGTACATATATATATATATATATGGTTTACTGATACTATTCGCACACCTTGAATGCCTTGGAAGCCTTGGGCATCGCCGATGTCCCCATAGCCAAATGGGATACACCCCAGATGGAGACACATCGCCAAAAGAACATACCCCCATATATTTATATATGAACCCTGCAACGAACCCGGCGTTGATTGGTTCTTTCGCTGAAAAAAATGAGGGTTCGAAGCCCACCTAAAGCGTTCTGAGCCTCAGGGTTCAAAACTAATTCAAGTAAGGTGCAGCTAACCCCGTGTCCCTCCGATACATTCACATGGCTTGAAAACTATCCAGCAAACACCTCCTGTTGTGGATCTGTGAAGAGGCTAGATCCTCCAGCAGAGAGGTTAGAATAAGGGTACCCCTTTTTCTGTTGTCTATTTTAGTAGGGGAACCCTCCCAACCAAAAAAAAAAGAAACGGTAAAAGTTGGCACTACTGGGGGACCTAGGAGGGCTTTCGTCCTGCCTTTGGATCGGGCAAACTACCTGTTCCATTTGGTCAAGACCCCTGGGAAAAAGACAAATACGTCCAGTAGTGATAGAATCCTTTTTAAAACCAACAAGGGGGAAAAAAAACTTAACCAAATGGAAGCTGATAGTATAGTTCTCCAGCCTTCCAAAGAATTATGTCATTGGGTTACACCATGTTGCACCCCCCAATCAAATCCAAGCAACTGGAAACAAGCGGAAAAATGAAAAAGAAAAAAAAAGCAACAGAGTACAGTAGTACCAAGTTCATTTAAAACCAACCAGCGGAAACACCCGAAAAACAAAAATATTCTCAAGCAACTGGAGGCCTGCGCCTTCCGATCCGACCAAATTATTTTTCGTTTTCGGAGCGGCCGGTGGAAGTCCACCTGCGCCAGCAGCCATGCGTGCAGCGGCGCCGGGTCCGCATCCAGCTCAAGCAGCCAACTTCCTTGCAATACCCGCGGTGACGTCGAGGGTTGGGCCAACCCCCCAGATAAAAACACGTTTAAACACCCAATGTGCTCCAGCAACCTAGCTTTGGTTGGAGTGACACCAGTCTCCGGTCGAGCAGCTTGCCCATGGTTGGCTGGGTTGGTGTTTTGGAGGTTAGGTGGCTTCCCCAAGCAGTTCGCAAAACCACCAATCCAAACCATCAATTGAGGATTGCTTGAGCCTACCTCAGCTTTCTACCCCAAAGCACAAAGCACAAAGCAATGATTCCGATCCACAAATGGGGGACTTTAAAATGAGGAATCATAATCATTTCCAAATACATCCCTGTGACCCTGTGCTCCCCAGAAGGAGGTATCTCTCAAACTGGCGATGAAGGTATCTCTCCCAGAAGGTGATACTTTGTATATGTTCGTTGAATACACAATATACTTTGAATGTTCACACTGCATGGTATATTCAACATTAACATTGACGAACACCATCAGACATGAACATGGAAAGAAGACCCGCAATGAGCAATAGCATTCCGAAACTGACTTAGACGTGAACCATTGAACCGCAGCACAACAATGCAACGAGACATCAAGCATGCACGCTCCGCACCAGAAGTGGTCATGACAATAGACACCACACATTGAACGTTAAAATTGAGCACAGAGAAACGAGATTGACCGTTAGATAAACTAATGTATATACGTAAGCATCAAAAGAGAAGCATTTAATATAAGCATTTAGGCAACACACACACACATTGAACAGAACCCTCGTAACATGAACATGAACTTCAAACCACAAATTCACAGTGAGCAACCAAGTATGTGGCAAGCTAAGAAATGCATGTGTCGGAAGCCAACACTGGCGTGCTAAACATCTGCAACCTCAGTGTTCATGTACGTCCGTGCCTGCGAGCGTGCCTGCAAGACTGTGTGTTTGTGTGTTTGGCCTCCCAAGTTCGTCATGCATTGCGAAACCTTCTTGGCGGCTGGAGGCGAAAGCGACATGCTGGAAGTCGAAGGCTGATCAGTGGTTGGGAAGCGAGCAACAAGGGAGCAAGGTGCCCCTGCACTGGAGCACGCCTGAGAGTGGTCTGGACGTCTCTATTTGGCTCATGTTCATTGCCTACCCTGAATCTCCAAAGCTCCAGGCAATCTTCAGCTTTCAGCACAGTCCCAAAAACCTCAGGGCAGCTTTTTGTTGGTTCTGCCGGAAAAGGGGAGCCTTCTTGTTGTACTTTGCTTGTGGTTGAAATTAATTTAAAGAGGAACCGCACGCCAAACCTCTCCAAGCCCCGCAAACCCCTCACCCCACACCCTCGCCCCTAGACCTAGCAGAGCTGCGGCTGGCCACCGCCAGTGCTTGACTGCGCCCGTCCGGCCACAGGGGCAGAAAGGAGCCCTCCTGCCGTAAGGGTACACCAACCAACTCTCAAATGCCCAGTGGCCATGGGAAAAAAAGGGGTATCCTTTTTGGGTTGGTTGAGCTTAAAGGGGAACCCTTCCAAAAACAAAAAAGGAAAAAAAGGGCGCCACTGGGCAAATGGGAACTGGAACTGACTGGGGGGAGAAGGCGAAAAAGTATGTTCCTCCTCAGGCACATTCTGATGGACCCCATGTTCGTGGGAGGGTACCCATTGGTTGTGCGACCAGTGTAAACCCTTCACACTGTTCGATACAGCTCTTGGAGTCATAGCATGGCCAAAAGGCTTAGGAAATGGACTTTGGAACCCCCCGAGCAAAGGGACCTTCAAGCTTCATTTCCGAAAACACACAAAAAAACAACATGTCAATGTAAGCACCTGGGTGTGGGCCGGGTGGAACTTGGTTAAAGCTTAGAACCCCACTGGAGGGACCAGCGGCCAGCGCGCGAATCCAAGTGGAACATTGGGAGCGCTAGGTGTAACACCAATGCACGAACTCCAAACACGTCTACATGCTAGGCCGTCAGGCAGGCAGGAGTCGGGTTGAACCTTGGCAAGTTAAAGAGTTATGGACGTTATAGACATAGATTATTAGTGTGATGCAAACCTTGACCCATTTTGAGGACAGTTTTAGATATTTCAGAGGGATTACGAAGAACCTACCAGGAAATCGCGAACCTTGCTATATGGCTTGAAAAGAAGACTGGAAGACCTTGCGATTCCTTTTCCTTTTCAGCAAGTCTTTGTGCAAACGCACAGGCAGTCATTTTCCTGGCCCAAATGCATGGAGTAAAGGTAGGTGGCACAGCTCCCCCTTTCGGCTGAGTCATCCCCTTTACTTAACCCACATAAACAACTTTTGCCAGCTACTTTCACCTGGTGCAATTGGTGGTGCAGTATGGCTTGGCGCTTGTCAAGGTGGTGGGATCCCCAAACCACACATCTATACCACGAAGAGGGGTTGATCGCTACACGCATGCTGGCAAACTTCCCACTTGCACCTCTGCTCTTGGAACAAGCGAAGGCAAACACAGTCAAATGGCCATGCCCATTGCTTGTGGGAATGAAACACAGGCCCTTAATTCAGGATGACAAGCCCTGTTGGACTCGCGCCGACTTCCAGTAGTTGACTCAATTTTGAAGCTCCTGGAAACGATCCTTCCGTGCGAATTTCTTGCCACGACTCGCCAACCACACAGACATCGAAAGGCACCTTCATCATGAGCCCGCGAGGTCCCTTGACTCCGAAATCCATGCTCAGCGTCGACTCCGAAATCCGCTTGAGGGCAGAACTTGGGGCGTCGCCCGATCCCCTCCTGCAGGAGGTGTGGAGCCGCCATGACCCAGTGGAGGTCCCGGACCACCTGCTGCCGCAAAAGCGGCTCGTCCGTCGCCATGGCTCACTGAAGTGAAGCAACCGGGGGGCAGAAAAACTCGAAGCAACCCGAGCAGAAACGAGGAAACCTGGGGGGCAACAACAGCAACACACACACACACACACACACCTCGCCGCTTGTTTTAGGGATGATGGAAACCCCCAAGTACTCCATGGGTGTTGTCTGTTTGATTGGTCAGCTTGACAAAGCTGACCAATGGGGACCATTGCCCTGCCACACGTGCTGCTCTGCCCGTACCTTCCCCAGCAGAGATGTTATGCTCGTTTCAGCATGCGGGAATCATGACTGGGATTAGTGGGGTTCAGCAAGTCAAGTTGCTTCCCACTGCCTGTCCTAGGCGTAGCGACTGAAAAACGCACAACTTCAAGCACAAGCTTCATCCACTTTAATGTTCGCATCACGCCCTCATTCATGACTGAAAAGCACCAGCTTGCTTGACAAGGACCGGCATGATTTGGCCAATGTTTAACAAGGACATACACCAATTACCAAAAACAACTACCTGCTTGACACAGGTGACGTGCGGGCGGCGAACATCGCAAGCACACATGAATCAAACGCTTGATTGGACCCTGACATGCGCTTGAGGAGATAATTGCCGTGTTTAGTAGATCAATGACCAAAAGAGATTACCTATAGCTCACTGAAAACTCATGTAGACTTGTAAACAGCTAAGTCGCGGCAGCCCGCGTACTCAACGTGCTCTCCTTCCTTTCCTTTCCTAACCCATGGTGCCTCAAAGGCCCAGATTGACGTGTAACGTGTACGTGGGCATAGGCCAATGTGTCATCTGCTCCTGAACCCCCAAAGGCATAAAAGGAATCAGAGAAAACCATGTGAAACCCAACGAAACCACTTGGATCAACATCATCCCCTCCAGAACCATGTGGCCCAGTTTGGATGCACTGAGAGGAGCTCAGACTGAGAGCCCCAATCTTGGTGGATTGTGGCCCAGGCCTCCAGTGGCCCTGCGAGAAAGGTCATTCTGCTTGGGCTGACATCTCAGGGAAACAAACAGCTCCACCCCAAACCAAAAAAGTTGGAAAAAGGCCTCGTGGAGGTCGAGGAATCGCTTCACAATCGAAAGGAACTGCGGGGCACGTTTCCTGAACAACCAGGGGCTTTCCATTGGGCTGAAGTTCGGCTTAACATGCCCTCCCATGAGAGTTCCTGCAAGGGATGCTATGGTATGCTCAAAAGGTGTGGAGGTTTCCTGGACAACCTGTTGGAAAGGTTCCAACAAAATATCCAACAAAACACACCACACTGAAAGGACGCCGTTGTAAAGTTGAACTTGTAACCCCACCCATTTGAGGAATCAAGGGAACCTCCGAAACATGGTTGCCAAAACAGGTCAAACCCAACGGTGAGCAATTGGCCAAGTCCCTGTTGAGCAATGTCCCTGCTATTCAGGATCGGTCGAGGCGCTTGGGCAGATCATGTTTTTCAAAAACCAAGCCTTTGTGTCCTGTAGCAAAAAGGGACACAAACAAAAAGCGCTGGTGCAAACTGTTCACCATAAAGCTTCGAACATGTTGAAGGGGGTTGGCCCAAGCCTGGCAATAGATCCTTTGATTGAAAACGCCCCAGGCTACAAAAGGCGCATGTTGCAACATGAGTACTTCAGCCTGGCATAAGCAGAAGCTGAAAACACGCCCGGCCCGCGCTCATCTCTAGGAGTCGCTGGCGCAAGGCGTGGCACGGCACACCTGACCAGAGTCCAAGCAGCTCAGTTTTGTTTGGGGGGGGATTCACCGGGTTCCCTCCGGGGGGGGAAAAAAACATTGGACATCAATCAAAAAATGCAACATAAGTTTGACCCCTTGGAAATCAAACAACATTGCAATCAAACAAAATTGCAACACGATTGGAAATCAAAAATGCTTGTTTGACCCCTGCCACATAAGTCTTCCCACAAACAAAGAATGCTTACCCCTGATTAATAAGCCCCTCCACCCCTCAAGGCCCATTAAAAGAAGAGTCTGTGGAGGGTCCCCCGTACCTCCCCAACAAAAAATCAGGAACACGTCGTCTGGCCAATTGGCCATTAGGAATCCAGGGCTGGAGACTTAGCAGTGCGAATTCCATTCATAGTCTTCAGGGTAGCTTGTTCTAAAACTGAAAATAGCAGATAGCCGGACACAGCAGCAACTTTGTTTTAAAAACCAAGCTCATAAAGGGTACCCGCCCCCCTTCAAGGCCAGCCCTCCCAAACCACACAAACTCATGAAGGGGAATTCCACAAGGGCTTCTCATATCTTGGCTTGGCGGACGGGCTTTGGCCAAGACCCCCCTCCTGAATCAGTTTTCGGCATCCAGCGAAACCAGCCCTCAAGGACTGTCCCCAAACGGCCCCAACGGGCTGTAAATCCCAAAGACACCGTGGGAGGCTTCCGGCTTGGGGGGCTATGAACTCGCAGCCAGGAAAAGCCCTCCCGGGCACCCCCGGCCATGGTGGCTCTCGCAGGCTTGATGCGCCGCATGCACGGCCATGGCACTGGGCGGGACCACCTCGCATGCAGGTGGCTCCTGGTTTTCATGACTGAAGTTAGGCCCAGTTATAGAATGTATATTTTAGTGTTTGCTTCACTTTGAGTCACTGGTAAACTGCAAAATGTATCCTAAGCCTACCCCAGTTTTTAAGGGAATTCTAGTTGATCCTAGTTGTGCGCGCCGTTTTGACTGCTCGTTCTATAGGCGGTGGTATGGAGCGGCACGCTGCTCGGACCACATAAGCCCTGAAATCATTCCAGGTACCACTGGGACTGCAAGCCGCACCGTGAAAACCTGAAGGATGACTGCTGGTTCTATATGGCGGTAAAGGTTGACGGAGGCCTTAAACCTGTGAAACAAGGAAGTGGATCCCCCGGGCTTGGCCAAGATCCTCTCATCAGCTTCCCGCTTCTTGGTGGCTTGGATTGGTTTGGAGGATAGTGGCTTCCACTTCCCCCTACAAGAACCAGGGTTCTCCAAACCACCCATTCAGGATTGCTCCAAAGGACTTCAGGCCTCAGTTGGGGGAAGCGAGGGATGCCATGCTCACGACTACACAGAACTGGTCATGCCCCAAAGAGACAAACAATCAAAGGAGACCGAAGAGCCTGCTTGGAGATGACCTAAGCTATGCAGTCTTACTTTTCTTGGGTGGCTCTTGCGGCAAATCCGTTTGGCTGGAGAAGGCTGTCGTACCGCACAAGTAATCCAGGCATTTGAGGGGGCAACCATGCAACTTTCACATAATGACGTCGCTTTGACAGGACAACCCTAATACAAACCAAGGTTAAATACAAAATCCGCCACAAATCAGGTCAATTCCGCGGCCAAAAAAGCCAAGGCGCTACAACATGTGTGAAACAACAAGGGGAGGGGTCTGGACAAGGTTGAAAAAAACATCAGCCCCTTGTGATTTCCTTTTGGGGGACACATGTCAGCTTGTGTGTGTGTGGGTTTCTGCAAGCTAGAGGCCTCTCACCTCTCATTGGTCCATGACATTCTGCTTAAAACTGGCGAGTTTCATGGTCTCACTAACCGAGATGGCCCCCAAACAAGGCTCAAATTGTTATGAGCGATGGGCTGGTTTCTTTGAAAACACCTCCCAAGGCTCCAGCTCGTTTTGACACACAGCCAAATCGAATGGTCGAGAATCAACTCCAAACCCAATCTCGACGCCCGAATCTCCGGTGGCCATGGGAGAAAAAAAGACGTGTTTCGCTAGCTGCTTTCAAGGGACGTGAGCAAACGTCTGAGAATGGAACACGCTACTTGCCCCCAAAAATGGCCTCACTCACGTCTCTCCACGCCTGAGACATCTGCCGCAGGAAGTACAGTGCCTCGGCCCAGCCTCAGATGCGGCTCCTCCCGTTCGGGCTGCTTGACTCCTTGACCACACAAGTTGGCGGCTTCCTTTTGAGTTCCTACTGGACAGAATGGGATTCGCAGCAGTTGGTAGCTGGTTTATCCCACAATTTAGGATTTGGTTCATCCTCAGCAAGGACATGTCCTCTTCGTGGGCTTCTGAGGGGGCAACTTTCGTGGCGCGGCGTCCTATCAGTTTTCGTTCAGCAAACAGAAGGACCTGCCCAAACATACCCAGAGCGGTCCACGCTGGACCAATTATCAAGCCAGGGCGTCGAACATCCGAGCCACACCGCCCTAAGTTGTGTCCTCAATGCCCTCACACGGAACCAGGGGGCATTCTGTCTTCCAGTTCCCTCGGGTTTGGGAGGGCAAACCCTACCTGAGCGCTTTTGAGTCCTTAAGCCGTTTGTGAAAAACTAGGGGCTCTGGGGGATGGGGAGTTGGGCCTCGGCTCAAGCCCGACGCCCAAACACGGATTACCAAAGCCCAAAAACCGAAAATCAAACCCCGGGAGTTTCCTCGTCAGCCTCAGCATGTGCGAAACCAAATCTCAAAAACTACCCGACACCCCCCCCATTGAGCCTTCACTGGTGAAACTCACAATCAAACACCCTCTGCACCAAACCTGGCCGAACCCAGGATCCCCTGCGCCACGCACGGCCTGAACGAGTCACCGAGTCGCGATGAGGGGTCTGGGAGAATTCCACCTCTTGGTTTCCTTGAAGATCAATCTAAAGTTGAACAAGCATCCCCTTTTGGCTTCCTTCAAACAAACAACATCAAAAATTGCGAGACATTACCGAAGAAACATCCTCTTTTGGCCTCCTTGAAGACCAATCTAAAATACATGATACGCCGCGCTCAAAGGAAAAACTCAAGATCGCAAAATTCCTGAGCTTCCTGATGCTTGCTCACATCTTGGGGCAGCCCCGAAACCCATGAATGCCCAGATTCCAACATCCGGCTACAAAGGCTCTTCATGGCCTCGCTGCAATCCCGTGCTTCCCACACAGAACCTGAGAACGACCCTTTCTGGAGTCGCATGGCTACCACCTTTGAAGCGTGTCTCCAGAATCCAAGGATTTGCCTTCTTCTGGATCAGATGGACATGGACGACACCAACCTTTTGAGAACCCCATGGCGCAGCTGAAAAGGGGGTGTGCTCATGCATCGGTTGATTACCTGCCCCTTTTTGTGAAATCAGGGAACAGTTCTGAACTCCCCCAGTGTACTTTGGAAGCTGACTGAAGGGTTCGAAAAGGAAGACTGTTGGGCACCCTCCTGGCCACTTCTGACTTAATGGATTGAATTTGAACAACCAGACCCAAACATTTGGCTACCCCTGCAAAATAACATGGAACCCAAAAAGGGAGTCCTCCAACAGTTGTCTCTAGAAGTGATGGCGTTTTGCCGGTCCGTGCTAGTTTTGCAGGGGAGTACATCTTCACTTGCGGCAGCTGCCAGCTTTTTGCCACGCCCGGCCGCACCTTCGAACTTCGAACCGCCCCGGGGGCATGCCGCGACAGGGCCTGAAGTGAACCTTCCATGTTTCTGCATAAAGTATACGTAACCCGCCTGCCCAAAGCAGAAAACTAAGGGACTTTCCATAGGCGAGCTCATGTTCGCAACGGTGCAAATGCTTGCATGTCAGGGTTGTAACCCTCCCAACTTGCCATTGCCATGGACCCCGTCTAGACAAACAAACCAGGGGCCTAATGTTGTTAGATTCCACGGGTGCGAGGGTATCCGCGGTTCGTCCACTCCGCCAACCCCGGTTAAAAAAACTCGCTCGTTGCTTGGACCCACTTCAAAGTCAACCTCACAAGAAGGTGCAGGAAAGTCGGCCTAGCAATCCAGCCCAAACACCTGAAAGGAACACTTGAAAGGACCTAGGGACACATCTCAATCGACAGACCAACTGCAAGGCAGGGGCACAGGCCTTGCAAACCCAAATGTCCAGGCATCCTGGGAGGCATCCCCAGAGAGCAAGTTGAAGGGATCATTGACCATTGCCATGACAAGCACACACTAACACATGCACAACAAGACTACTACAAGCTGATAGGAGCCCATCAAAACACCATACCCAATAACATGGACCAAACACATGTTGGTTTGTCTCACAATGGCGGATCATGCAAATTGCGCAGCTTCCTTTTGGTTGCCTTTTGAAAGAAGCCCCGAAACAGCCCCAATTCCAAAAAACAACTTCCTGGTTGAGATGTTAAATGGTTGTCTCTGTCAAGTTTCAGGGCAGTGATTATGATTTGTCCTTGCCTTTGCGGCACCTTTTGTAAAGGGATTTTTTGGCATGTAATAATTATGTGCATCAAACTGGACAAATGCTCAAGCAAAAAGCGCCTTCATCATGGGTGAGCTCGTTTTAGCTCGGGCGCCTTCTAATTTTCCAAGCTCCATTGCGTTTCACCTCGGGCCCGTGACTTTGCAGCGGAAATAAGCAACTTGCTTCGCTTGAATTCATGCTGAGCCACGCGGGCATCACGCCGAATGAAAGTTGCGAGAGGTGGATCCAGGCGGCAAATTGGTGATGGCGGTGGTAGTGGTGATAGTGGTGATAGTGGGTGAAGGTGGAGATGACGATGATGGATGATGATGGATGATGGATGATGGATGATGGATGATGGATGATGGATGATGGATGAAGAAGATGAAGATGATGATGATGATGATGATGATGATGATGATGATGATGATGATGATGATGATGATGATGATGATGATGATACTCAGTCAACTTGTCAGGAAAAGCTTCATCTTTGGGGCTTCGACTAAAACGAATACAGAAGCTTCCAGGAAAATTGCTTGAAGCTTGTAAGAGTGCAACAGGCGTATTACTCAAGCCACCCCATACTTCCAAAACTGCACAACTTGCTCTGTATGTCAGGCACCTTGCTCTTTGCACCCTCCACTAAACACGAACAAAAAAAACAAGAACACAAATACAGATCAAACCAGTTCAGTTCAACGTTGTTCGAGGAATATTGAACGCCTAGTTTCGCTGCAACCCCTATAGCAAACATGGGTATCGTGCGCCGACCCAAACATGATGGTCCCTATGGAAAAGATCTGTTTAACCCATGAAAAGGACTAGGTCTGCCTTTAGCCAACATAGGCAGGTCAGCATGCATGGGTTGAATCCCCCTTCCTTGCCAGAAAAGGGGGGGGAAAGGTAAGTTAAGTAATTAGACATGGAGGTCCCCGGCGAAAAATGTGTAAGTACCCTCAAAACTAACTCTCCCATATATGTATATATCTATTAGTATCTACACATGGAGCTGAGATACCTACAAATGCATTCTGCCAAAAGAAACCCACTCTCACTTCACTAGTGGCCATCGAAAGCAACGGGCACCTGCTTTCGGCACCTGAGTTTTCAATCACCCAGAAAGGCGGGCTCCCGTTCATCTCCCTTCGAAAGGCCTCCGCGTACAAATTATACAATGGTTCCGAAGCCTGAAATAGGGCATGCCCAAGTAAGGACCTAGATGAAGTGGTAAGGCTGTTCAAGGGTACAGAGAACAGCTGCAAAGTGGAAGCCATAGCTCGATAGAAAATAGCCGCAGCCTAATTCAGGACACTCCCATTGAACACTCGGATAGGCTCTGACTCAACATGCTGCGCTCACCCGGCCCTTTTCTTTGATTCCACCTCCCCACGCTCAGCCTTAGGCAGGCCAAAGGTCAAGATCTGTTGTTATCTACTCCTGAGGTGTTCCTTCGAATGGCTCGAATGTGTATATCCAATGGGCATAGCAAATGCATATACCCAACTGGCAACTAGCATGCATGGATACATACAAACACATACACATCATATACCGTTGTTGGTAACCTGGTATACCTGCACATGAGTATACCCAATACCCAACACGGGCATACAGCTTCTCAGTAGACTGGGGTGCCCCAGGAGTAAACAGCATTTGCCCTTGATCAAGGCCGGGAAATTCCGTCGAGCCAACTACATGAGGGATCGACCGTGGACATCCGTCAGTAGTGCGGACAAAGCGGCGCTCCACACCACGAAAGCAGGTTTTGTGCATATTCTCTGCATCTCCACCATCCCCCCCCCCCCAAACGCTTCTATTGAACCACGCTGGTTGCCTAGTGGCCCCCAAACAACCAGCACCACCTTCGGCGGGTCATGGGTAAAACATTGCATAGCAAGGTCGCTTAGAAGGGTACAATCGGACAAATACTTCAGCCGAAACAGTGTAACCTCGCACCTCTAACACAGGGTGCTCAGAAACAGTAATCTGAGTTCACTTGCTTGCCTGGTCTGCGAAATCTCAAATTGGCCCCGGTCAATCTGGTATATTGCTAACCACGGCATTGCCACTATATAGCCACTGTATAGAATATAAATACGTATATATACATAATATACGTATATGTGCAAATGAGTTTGTGTGTGCGTGTATCCAATTTTCTCTTGGGGGTGGTTGGGGCAGTGGAAGTCGTTGCAATGTGGGCACACTGCAATTAAACGTTAGAGAGAGAGAGAGACGCCTATAACAAACACCTGGAAATCAACACGGACTCATACTGTGAATGGACAAGGTCCTGCGAATAATTGCAGGGTTTCATCCATCCTAACTGGTGAAATAGTTGCTCCATCCAGTAGGTGTCATGTTTTGTGGCAATGACTGCAAACAGATTCATGCTGGAAAGCCAGCAGGTCAATCAGGATGTCTGACGCCTTTGACAAATTGATGAAACTCCTCATGCACATCAACAACTACATGTATGCACCCACGTAGATGTATCACACACACACACATATCCCTGACCTGAAACAGGCTTATGGGTCAATCAATACGTCAATCACCATGAATTATAGTGTCAATTCAGAAACCCCCGTCACCACGTGGCCATGAGCCGAAAAAATATTGCTCAGAAAAAAAACCACCAAACAAACAGGGAGTTAGATGGTTTCCACTGAGCACTCCGCGTTTTGCTTTCGCCACGCATGTGACCCGCGGATTTCCATGTGACCCGATGGCCTAATCCATGAGCCGCCGGAGTCCGGAGCCACTCCAGTCCCCGCGCCCGAGGCATCCGGAGGAGGCTTCACTGCGCCGGACAAATGCGGATCTTTAGACTTTGACTTTTTGGTTGAAATCAAGTTGGGCTTTCCACTAAACCCCCAAAAAGTTCTCAACTTTTTTCAGGGGGGTCAACAGCAACCAAGTGTTCATGGCAAACAACCTCCGACTGGCAAACTTGTGCCATGTGCACCGGGGCCACAGGTTGATCCAGGTTTGCCTCGGACGGACCCTTTGTGAAATAACCAGGGCGCACCTTACCGCTTGGGGTTCTCCTTGCATTCTAACAAGGGCTAGGATGCTCGCATGCTTGTCCCGTTCGGTGCAAGCCAGAACCCCTTTATCGGAACACCTGGAAGCCTAGTTTTGAGGATGTTTGCTTTTGGGGGGTTGCTCAGGCGATCCAACCCCGGAAAACCTCGGTTTGCGGCCACTGCACGCCGCCAACTTTGCGCCCGGCGTCCGAGCTGAGGAGTCTGGGGCGGTCAAACAACCCTTCCTCCCCCCCCCCCCAACCCGCAAAATAAGAACTTTCTGTGAGTGGGCAGCAGTTACCTTCCACAGCGTGAAGTCATTTTGCAAAACAAATTGGCCAATGAGAAGGAAATGGAGGTTTGGAACAACATGTACCTATATAGAAAGATGCACACACACATATAATATATTATATATATATATGCAAATGATTACGTATATTCGTACACGCATGTAGGTCCAACCCTCTTTTGGCTTCAAGAAAACTGAAGCCATGCCTTATTGAGTACCCAATGGGCAAACACCTGTTCCGTGATGCTAAAGTAAGCAACCTCTATGCGGAACAACATGTTTTCAGGATTTGGATAACAGCAACTTGCGGCTCTTGGCTCACGCCAGACGCGAACCCTCGAATCTGGGCAATCGAATAGCTCTAGACCCTTGTCCGGTAAAGCACCCGCATGGGTTTCCGCTGTTCGCCCCAATCAGTGTGCTCGTAATTCTGGGCAACATGCCCAGATTTAGCCAACCGAACAAAATCGGAACTCTCAACTAACGGATGCTCACGGGTAAGGTCGCACCAAACGAAAATGAGGAACTCTCAACGGATCGTCGTTTTCCGGTCAGCTCCTTTGCCCCAAAGCGACTCACAGCGCCACGGACGCGCAGTTGGTGCCCTTGCCGATGGCAGCATACAGCGGGTGCTTCTGCGCCTCCTCCGACACCGCCAGGGCGAACCTCAGCGAGGTGCAACCCGCGACCCGAAACCAATTCTTCGGTGTGAGTGTCTGATGTGCATATATGTTCCAGTCCCCAGGCCACCAACCCCCCCCCCCTGCTGGGGATGCTGTCCAGTACCGCGTGCCCCAGCACCTCTCTCAACATCGGGTTGGCTGGCCAGGCGACTCATCTGCCGAAAGCACGTCATACTCCGCCAGGAAAAGTTCCACTTCCTTCCTGGTGGGACGGTGCACGTTTGAAAGGAAGCCCAGTGACGCCTTGTTCCACACGCATATCCAACAGTTCTTGTTCAACAGAACGGCAAATGTACGAGATCTGAATTGGTGCCTTTCTTGCTGACGCTTCGGAAAAT
Source organism: Effrenium voratum (assembly GCA_963377175.1). Classification (NCBI taxonomy): domain Eukaryota; class Dinophyceae; order Suessiales; family Symbiodiniaceae; genus Effrenium; species Effrenium voratum. The sequence goes on from CAUJNA010003871.1 coordinate 296,418, forward strand.
GAGAGTGACCTGCTAAGAACCCAACGGAACCCACAAAGCGAACACAAACAAGAAACATCGGAAGACCAGTGGAGAGCTAGGTTCACACATAATCTCACACGCAGATAATATATATGCAAGAACATGCGCTTTCTCCAGGGAACCTTGTTTGCAACAGCATGGCCAAACATGAGGGGAAACTAGGCTTAACTAACCGAACGGCATGGATGACCCAAATCACTTCTGCTCAAGCCTCACACTTGGAGTACATGAAGGTTCCTCACAATTGGGGTTTCAGGTGGCTGGTGTCCTTTCCTCAAAATCATCCAAAAAAGCGCTCCCCCCATTTTGAGACAGAACCATTTTGTAGGCTTCCCAAGCCAACCGGTGGGACAGTGAGAGCGCACGAGGCCCATCCTGAGCAGATCGCTGGCGTCATCTGGGAGGACCTGCCACCCATCATCCTCCAGCACCTGCTCGTCAACAAAGTCACACCTCAGCCGATCTAGGCGCCTCCCTCTTTGTGGGTGGAGGTGTGCTTCTTCCGAGGTAGCAGCAAGGGTTGCACATATTGAAGGCCTAGGTTTTGGATTGGGGTGGGTTTAGGGTTGTTCACACGGGTGGGTTTAGGCTTTTCAAACTGGTGGGTGTGGGGTTGGTGTAGTGTTCTTTTAAAGTATATGTGGGGTGTGTTAGGAGGGTATAGGGTGGGTATTTCGTGGATGCCATCGGTCAAAATCCCGTACCCCTCAGTGAACATCCCAATCCCCACTAAAATAGACTAAAATGGGTGGTGCACCTACCCAAAAATGTGATCCATGGGTTTTGACCCACAGCCAGGTGGGTTCAGGGTTTAGGTTCGGGTTGGTTGCCTGGTGGATGGCCCAGGCACTTCGCCCGCTCCTCCTCCACCGGTGCCAAGTTCCGGAAGACCTGATCAAAAGCGATCCCAGCCGTGCGGGTGCCCTTTCCCGAAAGGTCTGGCCTCATGATTTTACCATGACCAAAGTCACTTTGCAAGTGGTGGGTTAAAGGGAAAGAACCCCATTGACTGACTTTGATAAGCCCCAGAAACCGTCAAAATAATGACCCCAGAAGGTAGAAGGGGATTGAAGCCTTGGGCTTGGCGAAAGCCATGTTTTGCTGGGCCCAAAGAAAGAACTGATTGAGAGGGTGCAAAGAACTGGGTAGGGAACCCCACGAGGAAAGCATACTTCACCCGGGAGCCCAGCAAGGAACCTCCATCGGTCAGGTCACGCGATGTGAGGTTGCTATACTTGGCCCGGCTTCAGGGCCCTACCTCAGACATTTGCTCAAGAAGCGCCAGGAAAAGGGCTTATTACTGGCCTCATTATTTTGGCATGATCAAAGTCACTTTGTAAGTGGTGGGTTAAAGGGAAACAACCCATTGACGGACTTTGCTAAGCCCCAGAAACCGTCAAACAGTTGACCCCAGTATGAACCAGAAAAGGACAGCTAGAAACTCGAAACATGGACCAATGGTCTTAATGCAGTTCACACGCGATGCTGGGCTTCTCGCGGCTTGAAAAATATCCCGAGAAGCTTCAAGACTTCGTTTGTCTTGGACGACTACTTGTCAGTCACGCCTTTTCGGAAGCTGTTCGAACAGCTTCCAAAGGTGTCTGTTTAGAACCAGCTTTGGGGGCCACCAAATAAACAGCCTTTTCGGCAGTTTGAATGGTTTCCTTTCAAAACCAACTTCAGGGGAGTCCCATCATGGATCAAAACCAACCCACTAAGCAAAGCAAAAGCTTCCCTTTGAACACCAACCTAGGGGGGGTTCCCCTCAACAATAGGGGGAAGGTGTCGTCGTTTTCTGAATTTCCGGCTTGTCCGCTGCCCTGCCTCCCGGGTGCCCCATATATAAAACATCACCCCCCTACCACTCATGTTAAAGGCGGCCAACAAGGTGATGTCAATGTTTGAAACCACAAACAAAGGACATACATATACATACATACATACACACACACACATATATATATATATATAGATCTCTCTCTCTCTCTCTCTCGGGACAACCCTTCTTGGACCTCCTGTTGGTCCCATGAATCCTACAGAACCCCTCCGCTCGACGTTTCCGCGCCTGCAGCTCCACCTCCTCTAAACCGCCTTCGCTCGGCGCTCCTCCGCTCAGCCGGGGGTAGAAGGAGCGCGCCACCTGGAACGAATCGGTTCACTTGGCTATGTCACACACAAAAAGTCTGTGGTTTTCAGTGTTCCTTTTGGTTCTCCTTTGGTTTTCCTTTAAGTGTTCCTTTGAAACACAGAGAATCAATTATACCCTAAAATAATGCGCCCAGTTGATCCCCTGGCTCTACCAAGGTGTTGAGGTTCAATTAGCTGCTGATTGAGGCTCAACAAACCCTCAGCGCAGCCACACTTAAACCGAGAAGTAAACACCGAACCCTTTACGAAGTCAGCCTCGGTGGGCGGGCCCCCATGCCTTCGATGCGGAGTCGAGAATCGGTTTGGGGAACGCGCATGCGCGCATGGGACAATACATATGAACTAAACTGGACAGATCCGTCTGACCTAAGTTACACTTTTGGCAGCCGCGGAACTGATGAAGAAGCCCGCCAAGCGAGGAAGGTCAATGCTTGGAACAGAGGTCCCCACTTCCCGCCAGAAGAAACAAAACGGCTCCCTTCTTGAGCGGCACTTGTTTTTACAGAGTTTTTGTTTACCAACCAAACCACCCATGCAACTTGAACCACCGGACATCTCACCCCTGCCTCCAGGCCCCCGTGGGCGCCGCTCTTGAAGCGGTCCCAGCGGTTCACGGCGCCGCGGGCGTCCACGGCGCGCTTGGAGAGGCCCAAGCTCTTCTCCATGTAGGCCTCACTGAACCATCTGGGTGAATCATACTATAACCTGAAATGGGGGGCTATTCCCCACATAAGCCACCATTTGGGGTGAGGTCGTGTGAGGTCGCTATAATTCACCCAGAACCATGTGTCCGCTTTCAGCCTCGCAACTGGGTTGCTTGGTAGTCCAAAGCCGGGCGGTTTCTGGAAACAACAGCAACCAACTAGGGCACCCTCAAGAACACACACAGGTGGCAAAATAGGGGGACCGAAAGCTGGAATCAACGCACAAGGCCCGGATCAACCAAGCTTCCACGGAGTAGCCTCGAAACTGCGATTTCACAAAATCCGCTTCGCAATTTGGTGTGATCAGGGGTTCGCCCCACAACATGATTTTGGTTAGATAAGCTCAATTCAAGAAAGATAGCTTACTTGCTGGTCCTGAGTAACTTGCTAGAGAGGGTTTGGAAATGAACGAACCAGAAGAGCATCTCCAACGGAAACCAACTCAAATCTGGTGTCCCATTGGATGCCGCTGGTTGGTTCCATAGAACTTGGTTCCATGTTCCAGAACTAAGATCTCATTTGGGAGGCACACCCTTCTTTTATGGAACCCCTTCTGGTTGGTTTCAAAGGGACGCCGCCCACTAGCTTTAAGACAAACCCAAGTGGTGACCAGACCAAGGCAACAACACCCAGAAGCCAGCCAACCTGACTATGCGTAGTTGCCAACCACATCCAATGACCCCCTTTCTGTAACCGCATCCCTGCGCGGCATTGTCGCAGGTTTCCCTATTGTCACAGAACATGGGCCATTGCGACACCCCGCACTGCCAAATCGCCATCAAGCAACCAACCTACCAACTAAAAACACGCATGTGAAGGGACCAAACAGACCCAAACGGACGAACAAGGAAGGAACAAAGCAGACAAATCAATGGCCCCGGAGACGCGGCTCACATTGCTCCAAGCAGCACCAGCTCTGAGGGTCTGCTTATCTGCACAGGAAGCGACCTTTTGGCACGGGATGAACGCATGTCCACAGAACAGCCCTTTTACAAGTGGTGAAGGAGGAAATCCATCACAGAACTGCTGTTCACCCCAGGGCTTGGAACTTAGCAAGTATTTATACATGGTGCGCACAATTTGGGACCCCATGGCTGGTTTCCTTTTGGGCCTTTCGCCCGGCCAAAATTGCGCCCCCCCCGGGATCCAGGGATCCAGGGACGTAGCTTGGAAGACGAAGTTTCTCTTGACGGGACCGGCTGCGAAGCGCCTTAAGTTTCTCGGAGGGTACACGGCTGGCAATGTTTAATCCGCCTACCGATTTGCTGCGTATGGTTGGCCACAACAAACATTCGGTATGAAGCAGGGGCAAGCAAGTCAAGGGCCCAGACCATGACGCAGTTGAGAATTCTTTGGGCCTCAGGAGGTTCGAAGAACAGTGTATCTTTATGGTCTGTATGCAGGGCACGCACCCCGCAACCCATGCCTTGATATCTGGAGCGGATGTTCATTCCGTGGCAAACCAAGCTCCAACCCAGCCATGGTGCTGGCATGCCAGTCTTACCAGCACAGCCCTCCGCCCTCCATTGTTTTTCGGCCTCTGCAACGAACCAGATTGGGGCAAATCAAACAACTCTGTCATTTGCTCGGCTCTGGCGACATGCCCACAAATTGTATTTGCGAACACCCGCTAAGACACAGTGGACATAAGTATCCATATGATGTCACCAAAGGGACTCCTATAACAAATGACATCACATACACATTACATTGTACTTTCGATTGGCCAATACCTAGTTAACCATCAAACCAATGGCATATATAAGGTCGCAAGTGGTCCCTGACGTGATCGTCAAGAGCCAAAGCTTTCCTGGCCTTCTCCACAGAGCTGATGGCAGTGCGACAGCCTGGACGTCAATTCAAACACCACCCAAATCTCTCCGCCGCTGAGACAAACTGTCGAATACTCCTCCGCAGATCGACGCAAATCAAACAAACACATAATATGGGCATCTTTTTGGCGGGATTCATGTTTCGTCGGTTTTAAAGGAAACAAAGAAGACGCCCACCAACTGCGGGATACAACGGCCAGAGGGCAAAAGTATCAACATAGAGATAACCTGGAAGAAGTGTGGGGAGACTCTCGATACGCAAAACTCATTGATGCACAAGCCGACAGCACATGCAATGCTGGTCCAAATTCATTGACCCCAGTAAGGGGACCAAAAACCGTTCCTGTGGATGGGGCGGACTTTATACACACATAGGCAAAGAAAGCAGCCGCACATCTGGTAAGCCCTGAGATTTTGAAACTGCAAGGATCTCATCACAAGACGCGCTCTTTTGTACCTTGGGACCTGATTTATGGAACTAGAACGGCCGCCACGCGCGCAGCCGGTTTCCGGGCGTGGCGGTCGCTAGAGCTCTCGCGAAGCGCTCAGCGCCTGCCAGCGTCGGAAGCGCAGGTAGAAGCCCCAGAGTGCCGGAGACAAACTGCCATCTGTCCTGCGGGATGGCGCTCGTCTCACTTCAGATCGATTGATCGAAAATAGTAGCCTACCTTTTTGTGTACCACCGAAATGGTCCAGACCCAAAAAGTGAACAAACACAGGTACTCAGGGAGTGGGTCTTAATTCATGACACTAACCAAAAGTGAAGGATGACTGACTGACAATATTTTTTGGAGGTTGGAACATGGCAAGTGAGTCAGGTTGTGCCTCACTCATCCCCCATCCATGGCTGTGCAAACGGTGGCCCCTTTTCGTGGTACCAAAGTTGTGCGCGCAAAGGGGGGGTCGCTTGGCATCACAGCCACGACCGTGAAGTCGACCTGGGTTCTAAGTAGGGGTCTGGACGAAAATACACACATCCATCCACCTCGTACCTTGCGTCTTCAAATCCCTGGAACATCGGCTTCTGTCCTCCCGCGCAGCGCCAATGACCATGTCCTGCCATGGATGTGATCAGTGGCTGTTTCCAGCTGGGCAGCCTCCGTCGTGGTCACAAACATTCTCTCCGATACCAACGATGGATTCCCTCCCGCTTCAACACTTTGTCGTGACTATCGTTCGCCCAACTGTCGATGACACATGGCTTTGTCAAAATATCACGTCGTCACATGCGGGCGACTTTCTTGACTCAAACAGCCAGCAAAATTGGTTGCCGCTAATGCACTGCTCATGGAGATGGAAGCACCGCATAAAACCGTTGGCACGCAAGAACATATCACCTGATAGTTGGACGCACTTGATACTTGGTTGCAAGGGGGAGGCGGCACACCCAGAAGTTCAAGTATGGTGGGCAACCAAAAGCCTTTCCGGGAGTCCAAACGAGGCGCTTGATCAACCAACCTACGTTTGGACCTGCAACCTGGCGGCATGGAGACCTTGAAAGGCCGGTTTGATGCCAGGTACCTTCGGCGTGCTAAAAGGCGACTAAGTTCTCCAGTAGAGAGGTTACAATAAGGGTAACCAACTTTTTTTCTGCAGTCTATTTTAGTAGCGGAACCCTTCCTCAAAAAAGGGTAAAAGGGCACAACTGGGGGACCTAGGCAAGGGGGCTGAAGGTCGCTTGAAAACGAGAAGAAACGGAGCCCTACACTTTGCCGAAGCAGAACCGAAGGACATGTCAGCTGCATGTGTCAGCTGCATGTGTTGGCATTGGCCAGTCTTCGAACGTGAGGATTTCAGGCTCAATTCTGCCTCGCCCTTTCGAGATCTTCAAGTCCTGTGCTGTCTCCCGCCTCTTTGTCTGTAACTTTTTGACCAGGGTCACATCGCCACTGCTTGATGTAAAGACTGTGCCCAGAGTAAAACACCCTTCCTGAGTGGATTGGCCAAACACGTCTGAGAAACAGAAAGCCCCTGCAAGAAGAAAGCACATAGGCCGAGCTCCCTGACTTTGCTTGTTTCCACTGACGGTCCTGCATGGCGCCCACAGCCTCAGTGTGTCAGTTGTCAGCTGAACAATGTCCAGACATGCGTGTTCCACGCGCAATTGAAATGTTCAGGTAGCCTCATCCGTTTGGGTCTTTGGCACTCGTCGGTAACTACGCAGCAGTACCCTTGACAGCACCCCTTCCTCTCACGACGCCTGTCTTGTCCTTGCTGCAAATTCACCCATCAATGCTGGCAAACTGCATGGTGCTTCCCTTGAACACCATAGAGGGCGCATCATAGAAGCCCGCGTTCAGCAATATTCTCCTTAACCCTGTCCCCCATTTTGCGCCAGTTTTCTGAGAAAGCTGAAAACGACGCATCTTTTGAATGACCTGGCAAAAGACTGAGTGGAAAAAATACCCTCCCATACACAAACTTAACCTACAGTCAATTTTACCCAAGAAAATATCATTCCTCTGGTGGGATTCGGAATCTAAACCGAACTGTAAGATTGGCATGGACGGGCCGGCTTTTCTCAGCTAGGTTCGGCAGGCGATAAGAGGGAGGTGTTTTACAGCATTTGCTAACCACATGCACCTGTTTCACACCAGCACCGTCAACATCCCCAGCATCGTGTTCAACACTCCCGGCATCACCAGAAGCCTTGGTTTAGACTGTTTAGGGTGGGTTCAAGGATTGTTTAAAGGGTGGGTTTGGGCGGGGCTTGGGTTTCTTTCGGGTGGGTGTACGTTTGGTTTGGGTTGGCGTAGGCTTTTCTGGAGGGAAGGTTTAGGACTGGTTTAGTTCTGGTTAGGGTGGGCTTAGGGTTGGGATTAGGTGGGTATGGGGGATGGAGCCCCGAAAAGAAAAAGAGATGCCTCTAGAACAGATGTTTCTTTGCTGGGGAGGTCCATGTTGGGCCCGAGTTGTCTTTTCTCCTAGGCTGGCGGGCCAGGGCGTGCAGTGTCCCGGTCGTCGGTCGGTCAGTCGGTGCTGTTTTGGCTTTCGCAGCTTTTTGCCTGCTTTTGTAATTTTGGCTTTCCATCCTCAGCATCGCTCTATACCAAACTAAATCCACCCGAAACTCACCCTTAATCACCACTAGACCATCCTAAACCTAGTGTCCACAGCACTAAACACTGCCTAAACCGCAAAAGATCATCTCAAACCCTGTTCCAACATGCCAACCCTAGACCAACCCGAAACCAACCCTAATTAACCCTAAACCATATACCGGCACGAAAGCATTCCCAAATTCGCCCAAACCGAGCTTCATCGCCGAGGGGCGCACACCGCCGGCGCCACGCCCGCCGGAATGGGGCACGAGAGCATGGCTGCGCCGCAGAGGCCAATGGAGGAGGCCAAGGTGGTGTGGCGCAACGCGGCTTCCTGAGACGGCATCGGCGACGGTCTGGAAGACGAGCGGAAGGTGTGCTAGGTCCTTCAGTAGAAAGGTCAGAGTAAGTTGGTACCAGATTCTTTTCTGTTTCGTCTATGTTAGTAGGGGAAGCCTCCCAACCAAAAAAGGGGAGAGAAGGGCACTACTGGGGGACCTAGTGTGAGACTACTTCTTTTTGGGGGAACCTTGCTGTCCACTTTCGTTCTTTGGGACAGAGGACGACGGGGAACCTCAACAGTGATCTTTCTTTGGACAGAGAACGTCAGGCAACCTCAAAAGTGCGCAAAACTGGGCATAAGGCATCATGTGCCAAAAATATTATCCCCACACCGGACGGACATAAGCATACCCTCATGTGCAAACCGGCCTTGTTAAATGAAGGCGAACATGCTGCCCTGAAGTCTGACAAAGGGCCCATACCCCCCTCTTCCCCCCCCCCAAACAAAAAAAGTGCCTTGTGAGGCTCCGTCCCAAGCACCATGCATACTTATGTATGGGTATATGTGTGTATACACGCATGACTTCAACAAAAGCTCGGTTATAGACCGTGTTCAAACCAAAACGCGTTCAACGTGTTCTCGAACCAACCTCAGTGTTTTTGAGATGAAGCCCTCGGCCTGTCTAAAGGGTTTAGAATGGATCCTGCAAAGCACCCAATACTCGGCACGTGCTATGGCTTCAGCAATGGAAACTTGATATTGTCCCATTAAAGCAATCTGTTCCAAAATTGTTCAGAAACTGGGTGAGCAAGCCTTGCGTCCAAGCACGACACTCAGCCGCGTGCTCATGGGGCAGAATGCTCTACCTGCATGCCAGCAAAAATTCCTTTGCTCTTGGACCCCCACGAAGGGAACCCTGGTTGGCTTTGAAAGGGAAACCCAAATTGCCAAAGGGAAACAACAAAAGCAAACACAGAAACCAACCAACCAGCAGGGAACCAGAGAATTCACTTGCCGATTGGATCAAGGGAGCTGGAGCCATTTAGCCCCATTCAATTAGGAATCGCCCCGCTGTTTGTCCAAAATACGCACAGCTCATGCCGATATGCCGTATTATTCGTATAGATATACATAGTGTGCATGACACTAAAGTTGCCCACAAAACATACGTGTCGCCCACAAGGTCTTGTTATACTGTATGATCGTCCTGCCAGGTGTGTTATCTGCCGATGTATCCGGCTTTCAGGAATTGGCTCCTGCCATGGACTGGGGGGCCTTGCTATTGACAGGTCGCACTGCTGATTAGTAGGTTTAGGGTTTTTGGGGTTAAGGTTTAGGGTTTTTTAGGGTTTAGGTTTAGGGTTTTTAGCGTTTAGGCTTAGGGTTTTTAGGGTTTAGGTTTAGGGTTTTTAGGGTTTAGGTTTAGGGTTTTAGGCTTTAGGTGTAGGGTTTTAGGCTTTAGGTTCAGGGTTTTTAGGGCTTAGGTTTAGGGTTTTAGGGTTTAGGTTTAGGGTTTTTAGGCTTTAGGTTTAGGGTTTTTAGGGTTTAGGTTTAGGGCTTTTAGGGTTTAGGTTTAGGGTTTTCGGGTTTAGGTTCAGGGTTTTAGGGTTTAGGTTTAGGGTTTTTAGGTTTAGGGTTTTTAGGGTTTAGGTTTAGGGTTTTTGGGGTTTAGGTTTAGGGTTTTTAGGCTTTAGGTTCAGGGTTTTTAGGGCTTAGGTTTAGGGTTTTAGGGTTTAGGTTTAGGGTTTTAGGCTTTAGGTTTAGGGTTTTTAGGGTTTAGGTTTAAGGTTTTTTGGTTTAGGTGTAGGGTTTTAGGGTTTAGGTTTAGGGTTTTTAGGGTTTAGGTTCAGGGTGTTAGGGTTTAATTAGGTTCAGGGTTTTTAGGGTTTAGGTTTAGGGTTTTTAGGGTTTAGGTGTAGGGTTTTAGGGTTTAGGTTTAGGGTTTTCTGGGTTTAGGTTTAGGGTTTAAGTTTAGGGTTTTTAGGGTTTAGGTTTAGGGTTTTTAGGGTTTAGGTTTAGGGTTTTAGGGTTTAGGTTTAGGCTTCGGTTTGCCGATTTTTTCTTGTTTCGGGGTTGTGTCACAGAAGAGCTTCAGAAAGGCACTTTGGGACTCAGTCCGCACGATGCCTACCGCCTGGAAGCCTTGACATGGCTTCAGCCAGACGAGCCATTATGGCTGCCAAGTTGATGATAGCAGTATAAAACCAGGAAAAGTCGCCGCGCTCCACGAAGGGGGGTGGCGCATGGAGCCTGGGTGGGGCCGGGGGGGGTCGGAAGTGCGTTTTTGCTGCGCCTGCCACGTTTTTTGAAGGTGTCGGGGACCCGCTTCCGGGCGGTCGCGGGCAACAGGTACGTTTTGCCCGTAAAGTTGTTGTCCTTGATTTTCCACCCAAGTGTTGGTTCAGGCCGTTTTGATTACCATCCTTCCCCTCCATGCCGTCCAAACGGCTTTCGCCTTGTGGATCGAAAATTCCGTCAACCCACCCGAGACCTGCCAAGTCTCTGTTCGCCTCTCCCACTTGCTGATGACCCTGCAGCGGTCCAAATGCGAGTGGCCCGAGCGCAGCGTGGACACACAAAGTTGAGATGGGCGTGTCTTCTTGAGGGGGGGGCACCCGTGCGGTTTCAAACGGCAACCAAAAGGAAAGCCACCCATTCTTTTGGGGGGGTCCCCGCAACAAAGACACACCCAGATGGTTCGGTGGTGGATTGCAGGGTTGGGCACCCCCGTGTAATCAATGGTAATCCAGGCTTGCACTAGGCTGTTGCCATGGGCGTGTCTTTTTTAGAGGGCCCCAAACATGGTGGTTTTCGTTTTGGATTTCCTTTGATAACGGCAAAAAAAGGGGTCCTCCCAGAAAAAGACAAGCCACCCATGGATCAGAGCTGAAAACAAGAAGCACTAGCCCAAGCCCTAGTTCCTTCGCGGCAACTGATGCGGGGGGGGCCCTTCCCAACTCGAAAACCAAGCGGAACTCGGAGTTCAAGTGTGCAACCCCCGCTTGGAAAGCTCTGCTCCTGGAAAGGAAGCCCGCGCAAGGGGTACCACCCATCCAAGACATTATTAAACCAAATTGGTGTCAACCGCCGTCAAAATGCAATGCCGGGTCCTGCCAAACAAGGACCCCTGCAGGTGGGACGAGCAAGCCTCCACATGTGTGAGATATCTGTGAGATTTCATGGTGAGGAGGGGGGGGGTGAGCGACCATGATTCACGTCGGAGGAAGGTAAAGCAAAGCCCCTACTTGCAGTAGTGGATAAGGTGCTAAATAATTTGTTGCCCCAGAAGGAAGCTACGATGGACCTATTTAACACCCGCACAGCCGAGCCTTGATGGACTTTGTGCGGCCCTGGACCAAAACCATGTTCCTCCTGTTCACAGTACCAGGCTTCCAGCTCGTTTCAGAGCAGGGCACTATTCTCTTTCCAACAATCGGAGTGGACAGGGGGCTTCCCTAAACGGAAAGACTTCCAAAACCCTGTCAGCTTCCATCTGTCGGAAGAGAGGCTACCTCAACGAGCCATTCGTCGGCGCGCCTGATGAACTTGCCGCACTTTGGGCACTTTCTTGTCCGGCCCCCGAAGGAAAGATCGCTCGGATCTAATGCCTGAGATCGAAAAGCCGGGCCTCTTGCCCAAAGAACCCCCAAAAGGCGGGCTACTTCTTGGGCTCTGCATCTCCTTTCAGGAACACTTCTTTTCTTCTTGGGGGCAAGGGGTCCGTGAAGCTGCAAGGAGCATCGAGGGGACATTGAGATTCGTGAACTATCACCTCGAGGGATGCGTGGCTGGCAAATGAGCCCACGGTGTGTATTCATTGTATCAAATTGGCATTGCATGGTGCGCAATCCCTTCCTCACTTCCTATGTGGATTGGCCAAAACAAGTCAAAACTTGTTGCTTCCCCAAAAGTATAAAGTCCAGGAACTCAGAGAGCCAGCCTGTTTCTACTGGGATGTGGGTGAATGTGGCCGATCGCTGAGGAACGAAGCAAAAAAACATCTCCGCTGCCACGGCTGAGCAACAAGTACAGCCGATCACTCAAACAATCTCCAAGAACACACCATCAAACACCAACCAAAGATTGCCTTTGGTTCGATCTCTGCATCGCGAATCGCGTCCCAGCGGCAAGATCCACTAGCACCACCTTGCTGCAATGAACGCATCTGCATCGCAGCGGCATCGCTCGGCGGCGAGCCTGTCAAGCTGCTGATGCAAATGCTTGAGCCTGCGGTGTGTTGCCCGCGCGTGGGAAAGACTCTGCGGTCCACCACTTCCCAATGCGACCCGAAAGGCAGGAAAAAGGGCACCCGATTTGGGAAGCGCGTTGAGCGGGAAGAAGGCTGCCGCTAAACAACTGGTACCATGTTAAGCCTGCTTGTGGCAAATAACGTCTCTTCCAGGATGGCACATTGGAACACTTTTTCTGTACGAAACAGCTTTACCTTTTGGGTTGCCACGGCTACAACTGTTTATCGAACTAGGGGGTAGGTTTGGAGAAACCGGACATATCCATATCCATCCGCTGGTCTGAGGAAAAACAAACCGATGGCTCAATCCAGAGCGAACGACTTGGTTGCAGGGCACCTCTCGGCGCGGCGACGAAACCCTCTGACAAGTTCAGAAGTGCGAGGGAGCCTGGCAAAGCTCCACAGGCAGAGGGCCCAACGCGACAAGAGGCAGCAAAGGGGGGGGATGGCTCCGGAAATCTGGGCACGCCAAGCCAGCTGGGTCCTTCCAAGAGCTGGAATTCAAAGGTTTACATCAGTGAGTCAGAAAATCCCCCCCCCCCAACTCAAAAAACAAATGGAAAAGTGGCCCTCAGCTTTCGGATGGAACTGCAAGCCTGCAATTGAGGACACACATTTTGTTTCTTCGGTGGTCCTCAAACAATTTGAGGACCCGCCCTCCCATGTTGGTCCGAAACCCGACATCCGACAGTGGCATCCCAAGGCTTCCGCCCTGCGCTGAGATCGCGGAGGAGAAGCTGATCACCTTGGGGCGCGCAACGCGTCGGCGACCCAAAGGGGACCCAAAGCGCCATGACCCCGGAGGGTACTTGACTAGGTCCTCCAATAAAAAAGGTTAGAGTAAGTTGGTACACTTTTTCTCTGTAGTCTATCTTAGCAGGGGGAGCCTGGACCCTCCCGACATCTCCCGACCAAAAAAGGGGTGAGAAAGGGCACCTAGCTGGGCCTGGGGGACCTGGTTGAACACCCAGGCCCTGGACTCTGCGCCAACCGCGGCTTCGGAAGAAGTGGCTTCGAGCGGCTGCTCATAAATCCCAACTCTCCAGTGACACGAACATGGGAAACCCTTTGTGGCGCCAGGACCTATTTGAGTGGGGAGCCCACAAAGGGTACGTTACCAGTTCCGCTTGGAAGCGAATCCCATGTTGAGCGATTGGAACTGGGCCAGGAGTCCACCAAGCAACTGGGCTCGCTTGGAGCGGGCACCGGAAAATGGCTTCTGTAAGACCGACGGGGCGAGGCGAGTAAGCCACCAAAGTGGCACCAGGACTATATTATGTGAACCGGGGGCGTAGGGGTGGCAGTAGCCTTTTCCTTCTTCAGCGAAGCTCTCGCAGGCAGTCCAACAAGGGCATGTCTCGAAATCAGCAAACCAACCTTTAGGTCCCTGATTCCCCAAACCGAAAATAGGGAACATCCCAAGGTTGGGGGCACCTAAGAGTCACCTTTTGTTCCAAAGGGAGGCCGGAGGCACTACAATCGGGGGGTTCGCGCAGGGTTCCATATCAAGATTCCCCGTCAGGAACCTGCCCAAGAGGATGCGTTGTCCTCAGGAAGACCAGGGCCAAACATGAATTCCAAATTACCTTCAAGAAATATGTCGTGCGAGAACCCGGACTGTTTCTCGGCAACGGCTCTGCATGGGTTCCAGCAAACCTCTTGGCCTCTATAAACACAACGGCACGCATTTTGAAGAGCAAAAGGCGTGCAATGCGGATGACTGAAGCCCTGGTTGATCCGGCGGCGTCCCCTACATCCTTCACCTTCAGGGAAGGATCAACGTCGAAATCCGAAAAGATGAATCCAGGGTCAACATTGGTGCTTCGGCACACGAAAAAAGTCACCCCGCCGCTCCCACGCGTGAACGCCAAGCGACTGGAATCAATGACTATGCACTTGCAAAGGTGTGCTTCACAAGATGGTAAGCTTACTTCTCCAAAGGACCTGGAAATAAAAGGTTAACCTTTTGGGACACTAAATATGGACCAAAACAAGAAAACCAAAGCTCGAAAGATCGGCTTTGGGCATCTGAGTAAGTGAGTCAAAGGTTTCAGGTTTGCTTGGCATATCAACGGCTTCGGGCACACCCGCATTGAGCTCCCGTGCATTCGCTGGCCTCGGAACAGCAGATCAGCTGTGCAGAGCGTCCGCTTGCTCAATGAGAACTGGGAACCAACACGGCCCGCACGTCCATGAGGAAAATCCATGGAGGTGTAGCTCGACCCTCTTTCCCTTCAAACAAATGACATACCACTGCCAGGCAGTCTATGGACCCTGCGCACGCAAACGATGAACACACACACACACACACACACACACATCTGGGCTCCCAAAGGGCTCAGAAAACACGCCCTCTCTTGGAATGCTCCGGCTAGGGCGAGAAGAACAAACCCCGAGTTCCATTTGGCAGTGGGCCAGCTACTGCGAACCTGCCATGCGCAAAAACATCAGTACGCACATGGACTTTGGCTAATAGTTTGCTTTCCTGGTTGTGGTCCAAGACCAGGCACCTTATTCAGACTTGGACTCAGCATTCGGCTGCAACCATGCTAAGAATGTGTGTATATTGTGACAGCCTTCACCCGTTTGAAAACATCGCGCGCAAAGCTTGAACCATAACTCCCAAATGATTCCCCTAATCCGTTCGTATTGGCCTCGCAGCCTTCCGTGCTGGTCTCACTTCATGTTTTTCTTTGAGTCTCTTACCCCCCCTCCCCCCGCCAGACATCCAGACCCGGAAGGGGCACACTGTTTGCCCGAACCCTTTTGCACTTCGAACCAACATCCAGATCAATCAGGAAAAGACTCAATTTCTTCAACCCTTCGGCGCCAAGAACAAAACTCTCTGACCCTTCTATACGAAGAAAAGATCTCTCGGCTCCTTGCGTGTCGAGAGCAATAGTCTCTGATCCTTTCGTACCAAGGGACAAGAAATCGGTGATCCTTCCGAACTCAGAGCAAAAACTCTCAATCCTTCAGGCTAGGAGGAACAAGAGGCTCTTGCGCCTGCGCAAGCTAGGGCACCACCACTGAGTCCTTTGATCCTTCCTAAGACCAAAATTCCTCCGACCCTCCCGCGCTGAGAGCAAGAGCGACGGAAGATAGGCACTGCAAGACGTTTTTTCACTCTGGAGAGTCTGGGGACATCTCGTCGCTGCCTGGACTGTTGGGCGAGGCTGCAGCACCAGCGCTCGCACGGTGCCTGTCCTGGCAAACGGCCCCTTCGGCACGGGCGGCTCAGCCCAACTATTTGCCTCAAAAGCAAACCCTTCAAGGGAGGCAAGGCCATTCCGCAGTGACCAATAGACAGTCAAGCACTTCTGCCGCAACGGGGCACTACAGGCAAACGACAAAGTCATGCCTAAGTCACTCCTTTATCTGTGTGGCCATGTGTTCCCCCATGTAAACGCCGATTCCAAGAAGTCACTCCTAAGTCACGCCTCGGCAACAATCCCCATGGAACGCTTGACATCACCGAGCTGGTCATGCTACAAAAAGACAGGTGTCAACACTGAAACACAATGGAACGCTACTGATGGCAAAGCATGTTTTCCAGCCCCGCGAGGCGTCTGCAGGAACATGAAAACCAATGGAACGCCAAGCATACGATAGGTTGTTGCAGGAGAGTTTAGTAAAACGTCACACAATGGGTGGGCTTTGCAGGCCCTTGCACCGTGTTTTTCCACGTCCTGGAGTTCTTTCTCTGGAAGGCAGGCAGGCAGGCACATATGCAATGCACCCTGGTAAAAAAACGAGATCAAAACGAGATCAAAACGAGATCAAAACGAGATCAAACCGAGAGATCAAAACGAGATCACCGATCGTCCGTTGAAGATTTTGGGATATTTTGGGCCCACATGTGCCGAACCCGCGCCCACAAGTTCACTCACTTCTGCACCCGCTCCCATCAACCCACTTCCGCACCCACTTTTCGACTCAATTTCGCACCTGCCGCTCAAGCGCGCCTGCTCAGCCCTCGCACACACGCCAGCCAAATGGCAAGCACCCCCGCTCAAGCACACCCGCTCAGCGCTGCACAGGCGCCAGCCAAATAATAAGCACCCCCTCAAGCGCACCCGCTCAGCCCTGCAAACACGCCAGGTTAGTCCAGGTGAGAGGAAAAGCAAGGTGCCGACTCGAACCAGCTGTAGCAAAAGAGACGTCAAGTCTCAAGATTGCGAAACACACTGTAAACGCTCCTAGGCGGATAAGATAGAACATGCCTAAACCATCCTAAACCCCACGGAATAACCATTTCAACTGCACTGCCTCCCAAAAGCCTATCCCTTCAAACATGCAGAGTTCCTATGCGTTTTGGAAAGAGGCACGACTTCTTCAAAGCCCTCTCAAATCCCTGTAGCTTCCAAACGTGGCCTTGGGCCAACACTTTCAATGCCGCACTGGTGGGCTTGGCTATGCAAAATCGCACTCGTCTGCTTGCCTTCCTAGCTTGTGCAAAAGCGATTGCTTGGCTCTGCGTGCTGCGGTGCGCGCACATGTTCATGCGATGTCCATGTAGTTTCGTGCATGGGCAACATATTATGATTGCAAAGCACAGGTGACCGGGGCTTTGTCACAAAATGGCGAGCAAGGGGAAAGCAGAGGCAAATTCCTTGAGAACCGAGTGTCTGACTCAAAGCCTGTGCGTAACTGAAAAGGTCCAAGTGATGCTGCCACCAGCGCTGGGTTGACACAAAAAACCATAATGCCAGGAGCGCGCTTGAGGATAGTTTGTTGAGCCACTTGGGTGTGCAACCCTGAGGAACGTGCGGCCTACGGCCACGCCTCAAGCTACCCTAATGCCCTTGACTACTTCCCTGATGAGGACGCACAAGGGTTCATAAAAGGCCTCCTCTTCCCACCACCCAGAACGGGCTGCCCCTTTTGCACTCTGTGTTGAACGACGAATTTGGCGTACCTACGTGAAGAAATCGGAACTACTTTTAGGGCATTCCGGGGGGCAACCACACATTTTGTCCCCAAAAGGTAGGCTAAATTGGACACCCAGTGCACTAAAGCCGGCAAAACAACGCATACTGTTTCCAGGTGGAAGAGAATCACACGCAACTTGTCCCGAGCTTTTGGACACGAACCGAAAAGAAGCCAAGGTCCCAACAAGTGGTTGCCAGCTTTGAAAGCAACCAAGCAGCGGAGGAGACAACTTCCCTGCAGTGGGCAGCATGCTTGACATCCGACGATTTTTCCGCTGCGCAACGCAGGCTTAAGAACGATTGGACCGTGCCGGCTACGCTTGCCGACTGGGTCCAAACAACCCAATGCAGCCTCACTGTTTGACAGCGGCTGCATGGCTACGCAAAGGTGGTTGACAACCCCAATTCATCAGGGATCCTTACATTGTACACCTGAACATTGCCTTGTAAATGGTGGTTTCCCTTTACAGTATTTTGGTGGAACCAGCCATGTTTCAAATGGGCAAAATGTATCTTTTAAGGAGCCCTGTTCATGAACCAGAGGCTTCATCCGGAGTCGACGTTATGGAAAAAGAGGCTCGAGCGGCCGGCCACCTTCCTCGCAAAGTAAACACCGCTAGGGCTTCATTCCTCCCAACTGGTACAGGATTTTGTCGATCCACAGTATGTTTGGGGGAAATCCACGATAAAGCCTGGATGACAGAGCGTCATTCTCAGGGATCATCAAGTTTGTGCACCATTCTTGGACAATGGCCCCCTTCAACAGAGTGCATTTAATTCCAAATCCAGGGGACCATTGCACCGGTCTCAACAGAGGAGAACCCTTGAACAAGTTTGTTTCCTTTTGGCTTCCTCAAATCCAACCAAAGGGATATCTACACATGTGTACACCGTTCACGCAGGGTAACAAGGTCAAAAACTGGCGTCCTTTACCTGAAGTCTACCAGGTCTTGGGCAATGGCAAGAATAGGATATGGGAAATTTGGTGAGTCTGACGAGTCCCTGGATTTCTGGGAAACTGAGTGAGTTCCCCCACGGACCTCTCAAATGGACGGACTGCCTGAACCTTCTGACCAAATATGAAGGCCAACTAGGAATTTTGTGGTTTGACAAACGGCCAGCCTGCGGCCGTTTGACAACCGGCCGGCAGCCCAACGCTAACATTTTCTGAATCCATGCCCGGCGGTTTTTCCGCCCCCTTCGGGGGCGGCCCCCGAAGGTGATGCCTCCAAATCCCAGGAGAAACACATGCGATGTCCGGGGTACCTTGTCCCTTTGCAACATGACGTTACTCTCTCAACTCACCTGGAAAGTAAGTAGTCTAAACATATCCAGGGTTCTTCACAAAATGAGGCTTGGATTGGGAGAAGCAAAATGGCCTAGCGAGCTAAATGAAAACCATCTGTCCAAGTCTTTGCCAGGAAATGGATCATTTCCGCCAAGTCGATGGTGCCATCCTTGTTCACGTCAATGGCATTGAAAAGCTCGGTGATGTCCGCACCTAGCAGAATTCCATGTGAGGTCTTCCAGCTTTCAATCAAATCAAAGCACAAAAACGGCTCAAACACAGATGCTAGGTCCTCCAGTAGATAGGGTAAAATAAGGGTACCCTTTTTTCTGTAGTGTATTTTAGTAGGGGAACCCTCCTTCAAAAAGGGGAGAGAAAGGGCACTACTGGGGGACCTAGGATGGTAAGATCATAAAAGGTTGAAGCTCGGATCGAGCAGTTCAACAAATCGAATTGACCTCGACTGTGAAGGTGCTGTGAACCTTGACTGCGTGACTGTTTGACTCTTTTGCCATCAAATTTTGTCAGAACGCACTTAAATCGTCTTCTGCCAAACAAGGGGCACCAGCCCCACGTTGAGCCTCAAGCCTGCCAACCTACACACAAAAGCCATGGCCGCCCTGCGTCTGGTTCTGTGCTTACTGGCTTGTCCAACAGACCTCTTCCTAGTCTAGAAGCCCGTTTCTGAACTCCCCTCCAAGAGTTCTCCATCCGTCTCCAATTTCCGCTGAGAACACTAAACTTGGTAAACCTCCTTCAAAGTCTCAGCGTGTCATGGGATGCCCTCAGCGTGCGAGCCGCTGGGAACCGTCGTTGGCGCGCACTGCTCGAAAGCGTGCCTCGGTGGATACGCAGCGGGGCGCGATGAAACGTGCGTGCGCAGAGTTGCCACGTTGGCCATGAGGTATGAGAGCAATCACAGAGGGTTCACGCACAAACAGAGAAACAAGGCAAACACAATTAAGGAACAAAGAACGAAATAGCAAGACGGAAAGAAGAGAAGTAATGTGTATGAGAAAAGCAACACACAACAGGCAACCACCGAACACGAAAACAAACACAAGCAAAAGGGAACAGAAAGCAGAACAAAATTCATCAAAGCAAGAGAATACACAAAAATATATCATGAAATGAGGAAAGAAGGAAGGAAGGAAGGAAGAAAGGAAGGAAGGAAGGAAGGAAGGAAGGAAGGGAGGGAGGGAGGGAGGGAGGGAGGGAGGGAGGGGAGGGAGGGAGGGAGGGGAGGGAGGGAGGGGAGGGGAGGGAGGGAGGGAAGACGTGCAAAACACAAAGAGAACTACGGAAAGAAGCAACAATCGACTAAACACAGAAGAGGCAGAAAACAACCCAAGAGCTGAAGGAACCAAAAAACAAGACACGCAAATAAACAACCGGCCACCCCCCCTCCCAAACAAAAAGCGAAAGCAAGCCAACGAGCCAACAAATCAACAAGCCAACACACGAACACGCTAATGCACAACCCAACCAACCAACCAACCCACCCACCCACCCACCCAGCCAGCCAGCCAGCCACCCAGCCACCCACCCACCCAGCCACCCAGCCACCCAGCCACCTAGCCACCCAGCCGAGCAGCCGAGCAGCCAGCCAGCCAACCAGCCAGCCCAACGCACACCAACCAACTCACCAACCCACCAACTCGCCGGCCGGCCTATCCACCCGCCCACCCACCAGGCAAGCAAGCAAACAAGCAGGCACACAATCAAACACGCAAACACACGCAACCAATAGAATCATGCATCAATCCATTAATCCGTCAATCCATCCATCCATCCATCCATCCATCCATCCAGCCAGCCAGCCAGCCAGCCAGTCAGCCATCCAGCCATCCATCCCCATCCATCCCCATCCATCCCCATCCATCCCCATCCATATCCATCCATATCCATCCATATCCATCCATATCCATCCATATCTACCCATGTCCATCCATATCCATCCATATCCACCCATGTCCATCCATATCCATCCATATCCATCCATATCCGTCCATATCCATCCACATCCATATTTATATTTATGTTTATATCTATATCCATCCATATCCATCCATCCTTTCATCCATCCATATCCATATCCATATCCATATCCATATCCATATCCATATCCATATCCATATCCATATCCATATCCATCAATCAACTCAAATCAAATCAAATCAAAAAAAACAAAAACAATCAATCAACCCATTCCATCCCATCCCATCCCATCCAATTCCAGTCCATGCCATCCTGTCCCACCCCAGTCCATCCCATCCCATCCCATCCCATCTCACCCAATCTATCCATCAAATCAAATCAAATCAAATCAAATCAAATCAAACCAATCAATCAAATCAATCAATCAATCAAATCAATCAATCAAACAATCAAAGAATCAATCAATCAATCAATCAATCAATCAATCAATCAATCAATCAATCAATCAATCAATCAATCAATCAATCAATCAATCAATCAATCAATCAATCAATCAATCAATCAATCAATCAATGATTCAATCAATCAATCAATCAATCAAATCAAATCAATTCAATCCAATCAAATCAAATCAAATCAAGTCCAACCAATCAATCAAGCAAGCAATCAATCAAACAAACAAACAAACAAACAAACAAACAATCAATCAATCAATCAATCAATCAATCAACCAATCAGTCAATCAGTCAATCAGTCAATCAATGAACCAACCAATCAATGAAATCAATCAATCAAATCCGTCAATCAAACAAACAACGAATCAATCAAGCCATATCAAATGAAATCAACATCAATCAAATCAATGAAACAAGCAGCCAACCAACGAAACTAAAAGAAGAAAGAACAAATAAGCAAACAAGCAAACAATAGAGCGTGCAAGCCTGCAAGCAAGAAAACAGCAACCCAACTTTTGCAAAGAGCCATGAACGTCATTTCCCATGAGTACCTTCCAATACTTGAGTGGCAGAACTGGTTTCTTGACATCTCAGAGGAATCAGAGGAAAAGCAGAACGTTATTCTCAGGGTTGCTGGATTCGCCCACTTCTGCGATACCAGGGCTGGGCTTCCCGTTCCCTAATCATCTACGAATCTACTTTCAGGGGTATCCCTTGCTGCAACAAAGCTTCAGTGGGAATCGACATGAAATCACGGGTATGGCTTGAAATCACCTTCTGAGAAAGAAGTGCATTTCCTGGGTTCGAGTTCCACTTCCCAGGTCTTGGGGTCTCGGGAAGCAAAGCCGAGAAGAGACCAAGTGGTGGGAAAATCCAGGTGGGTATGGCTCCAAAAACCGGTACCAAAATGGAACGCTGGTAAGTGGAAACATTGACCAACGGTGACCAAAACCTGATCTTGAGCCACTGCCAGGTCGATCCCACAACCTCCCCGCCGCTGGTCCGGGCGACAGAAGCTCTTTGAGGTCGAGCGTGCCATTCTTGTCCTGGTCGAAGAGGTCGAACGCCTCCCTGAGGTCCTCCAGTCCGGGCAGCCCAGCGACCTGCCAGGCTCAACAGGAAACAGAAGACAACGCTTCTTGGGCATGGCTCGGATTTGAGCCAGGGCTCAACTTGTTACACATTGGAACACTTCAGACCTTGGGCTGTTTTTGTTGAGTTGCCCAAAGCTCCAGGTCTTGAACCAGAGAAACACCGAAGCAAACCGCAGCACTTGCATATGAGCCAGCGTCAAAATTACTTGTTTGGGTTGTATCCATTCCGGAATTCGGGCGTCCCGTAGCGTTTTTCATGTTCTGTCTCAAGTTTTGGGACATCGCTTTTTTGGACGCACCGTATCCTTTTTAGCGAAACAGCAAAAACAACACGTGCAAGAAACACGTGAGGGCCAGGAATGCTCAGGTCCAAAGGCAAACAAAGCGACGAATGAACACAGCAAGGACAGAAGATCACCCATGGCTGGAACCAAGTCAGGAAGGCAAAGCAAAGGGAAACACAGGGCCTGAACCTAAGGTGACTGAACACGTGCAGCATTTGCCTGAAAATGCGGTACTTTGGACACCTCAAAACTGCGAAAGCACATTCCATGGAAGCCAGTCTCCCAATGCAGGCGGTGCAAGGACCACATGGTTGGTGATAACATCGCTTGAAACAAACAAGTAATATGCAAGCAGGGCAGACAGCAGGATGTTGCTCTCAATATTTGTCGGACGTGACCGAGCACAGCACAAACACACACACACACACAGAGTACCCATGAATACAGCTGCTAGAAGCGCAATACCTGCAAAAGCAAAAGAAGGAACACGACCCGAAAGTGAGACCAAACCCATGTGGCACTCTATTGCTAACAGTGTGTTGGACACCTTTCAATTGCAATATCGAGAGGAGAACAAGGGCGGGGGGGGAGGGGGGGGTAGATTAATCTAATTTTTCACACGGTTGCCTTGTCGGCCTGCCCTTCTAAAGCAAGTGCAAACTCAAGGTAGCTGGAAAGCTACCTTTCTTGACAACCCTAACGCATGCCCAACGCAGCCAATTGACAAAATCATCATGCCTGATCAGTGTCCAAAATGCCACTAACAAGTGCTTCCCCAGTGGCTATGCCAAAAGCTGACATCTTTGGTGCAAGTTGAATTCAACAGGCAATTCCTCAAGCACAAGAAAACTGGGGACACTTTTGGCTGAAATAAATTGTCCGTTGAGATGGACGAAACCTTATGACAAATGGCACATCCCACCTGCGAACCCCCTTCAAAGCGACAGAGACTACTCGTGTGACGGCTTGCAACGCATGCAGCCAACTCGGAATTGTCTCGCCTTGAGTCCACGTATGGCAGGGACTGAGTGTCATGTCTTTGACAGCCAGGGTTGCACTGGTCTGGTTTTGGGTGGGATGGGGTTAGTGTTCTGTTCGTTCTGGGTAGGCTGCGGCTGTCCTCAGGTGGGAGAGGAAAGAATCAAACATACAACGCCAAAGCCAACATTCACCGGAGCCCAAAACGCAAACCAAACAGAAAGCAAAAGCAATCCCCAAACATGTCCCCCACTGATTCATGTGGTCTTGGTCGAAGCTATGCAGCTACTCACGACTTTAGATGACATTCAAAGCTGGTGTGTTGCTTCAGGCAACGAGTCCATCACGCCTGCCCCAGGGCCCAAGGGCTTTGGGAATGTGTCCGGTCTTGGTGGGAAACCCTTTGATTCCAAAGTGGGCAATGCCAAGAACCAGCATGGGGAACTTTAGAGGGGATTCCTCTGGTATCATAGAAAGTGGCACTACTGGCCCCACTATGTTGCCATGCCCCCAGTGGTAGGTTCAAGGAAACAACCCCATTTCTGACTTTGATAACCCCCACAAAACCGTCAAAAGAATGACCCCAGCACGAGCACCCGACTTGCGGCCTTCACCGAGTCCAAGTAGAGCGAGATGAAGTCCCTCAGCGTGATCTCCACCTTCGTGCCGAAGCTTTGCTGCAGCACGCGCTCACCCGCCTGGGCGAAAAGCGCGCGCATCAAAATGGGCAGGAGTGGGCAGGATAGCCTTTGTACTTATGAATTTCAGGTAGCAGGATTATCTACGAACTTGACCAATGAGGTGTTGGGGGCTGCCCATAGCGAACAAAGCCCCGGGTGGGCAGGATCCCCCACTTGTATATAGGATGAGGACGGGGGTGCGCAAAAGCTATCCTTGAACAAGTACATTCTATTTGTTACATTGAGACTACACCCGCCTCCAAACGTTCAAGCCCATTAACTGACTGCAAATACCAGGAATTGCCAGGGGTTGCTGCCTTTCACTCCATTCCTTGGAAACATTAAGGGACTTGCTTCTAGCCTAAACACCGCTTCAAAAGGGCTCTTGGTCTATTTAAAGGGACAAGCGATCAACTCAGCGCTTAGGCTCATCCAAATGTTCGAATGACCCAAGCAGCTGTCAGGAAACAAATGCCAAAGCTGTCCGGAGTGTTTAGTACTCGTTGAATGCATTGCATTATTAGCCTTTTGGGCTTGCCTTTGTGAACCCAATTGCGGTGACGTCGGCCTTTTGGCGAAGCCACACTTTCGGACGGCCCCAACGAGTTTCAGGTCACAAGCAAGGAACCTGTGCGCGTGTCCAACCATCAGACTTTCAGACTTGGGCGAAATCGGAGTTTGGCGCCCCCTCTCGTAAGTATTTTTCTCAAGACAAGGGTCCTACTCTTCAGAAAATTGCGCGGTTCCTGCAAAGCATGGCTGAAGACAATTGGGAAAGCGTTCGATTTTGGGGTGCGCTTTCTTGCCCCAGTTCTATCTTGGCTTAAAGGGAAAGGAACGCCACCCTGATAGGAGTCCACCCAGTTCAACACATATCCATTCAAAAGCAAAAGCCTGGCCCCAAGCAAAGCTTCCAGTCGAAAAATGATTGGGTCCAGAGATTGACTTGTTTCACTACTCAACTTGGTTGTGAAACATGCCTTCCCACCCAGCAACATGGAACCCAACTGGAGGGTTTTCCGGAAGACATCTTCCTCAAAGCAAACCTTCGGCAGGTTACTCGGGAGGGCTTCTCGGTTGCGGAGTTCGGGCACGTTCCTGCCGGTGTACGGTGGACATGTCCGGGGGAAGCCGAAAAACTTTTTTCTTTTTTTTTTTTATTGCCTCCAGGAGTTGCTCCCTAGACTTTGAGAGACACTCATGGCTGTTTGCGAGAGGGGTTCACATGCACTCTGCAAGGCAAAGGGGCCTCTTTTGCGACCTCCATGTTCCTCACCTGAACCAGCATGACCTTTCAATCTTTCATACTTTCATACGCGTTTTCGGAGACACAAAACTAAGATACCTGATATAATTTCCCAACTGGCAAATCGCTGGAGAACACCCTTCAGCACCTTGCGGGCCTGGGTTAAGTTGGTAGCGAAAAGGTCCAATTTTTCAGGGGAAGGACAAATGCGCCACACTGATTCAAAAGTGGGGAGGGGTGACCAACATTACCTGGCAACTGAGTTACAGTATCAGTTCCGGATCACTTAAACAAACCCAAACAAAGCCATCTTGTGGTAAACCAGGCGTTTCTCATTTGGGCCATTGATATATATATATATATATATGTATGTTTGTATGTATGTATAATATATCTATATATATATATATGTATGTTTAAACAAAAGTATTGATTTGGGCTAGTGATATATATATATATATATATTTACAACCCAGTCCCGTGGCACCCCTCAAACCCCCCGTGTTCTTTTCGAGCGAGCGGCATCTGGCAGAATGCCGAAGAGAGACGCCAGGACCTTCCGAAGGTTCGGCTTGGAGATGCTGCCGGTGCCATCGAAGTCGTAGAGCTTGAAGGCGTTCCTAGCCACTTGCCATGCGCCCAGGGGTTGGGTGTGGTCTGTGTATCTCTGGTAAATATGGGAAGTTGTTGATAGTTGTTGCTTTTTTGTTGTTGGAAGTCTGGTAAATATGTAAGTTGTTGACCTATTCGTTGCTGTTTTGTTATTGAAAGTGTCCTTTGCGGGTTGGTTCCACGGGAAACCAAAAGACTACCATGTTTGAGGTGAGGTCCCCATATTTTCGACGCATACCCATCTCTCTCTGGTAAATATGCTTGCCCTCCCACGGACCGAACGCAGCAAAAAAGAAAGGTGAAGTTGGAAAGCTGCCACCCCTGGCACGTACTGCGGGCCATTCAATCTCGGGCCAAGGTCTGACCCCTTAGCGCCCCTCACCCACTTTTTTGCCCACCACCTTGCCCTAGCCTCTTCAAGGCCAGATTCGGGGATAACCATACTTACTGGGGATACCAGGGTGGTCAACTGTAAGTTGCAAAGGAAAAGCCCCAAAACGCGCCACACCCAGAACCGTTGAACACGACCATGCGCCTTCAGGATGGCTGACTTCCCAGTTGCGCAATGCCCCTGGTGGGAAAAGGCCCCCGTGCTTCGGCTTGACCGTGGGTTCCGAACACACCAAACTAAACAGGACAACAACTGGGATTGGGATGCCTACGTGGAGTTTCACTAGATCCAATAGAGTAGCATCCTCAAAGTCAAGCTCTAAACGGTCGCTTACAAGGGGAAAAACGTCCGGACACAAGGGGTCAATTTGAGAAGCCTTTAAGATGCAACCGCTTTAAGGCACCCAGTTACTCTGTGGTTTGACCCTCACCTCAGTTGTTCAGTGCACCCTGCAGCTCCTGTGTTTGTTTGGTCTCAGTTTCTGAGTGGATTGGCCAGAACAAGTCTTTGAACTTGTTTGGACTTTTTGTCCGCCACTAAAAAAATGCTGTGCCAAAACGTGCACAATGTTTTCGTGATTTGCTCTGGCCCAGGTCGTTTGCAACTTGTAGGCCTTGCCCCTAGGGGGTGATGCTCGTTGGAAATGAGTGGGTCTCGAGACCCGACCCTTCCGGGCTAGGCGCTCCAGCTGCCGTCGGTTCAGGGGCACCTGTGCCTCTCGCCCCGCGAGGCTGAGAAACCACTCCTCAGGTGCTCAGGTCTTGGTGCAGAAACTGTTACAAAGCGCCTCTCAGTCCCATGGGAGGAAACTTCGGATGTGGACCCTGGCCCCCCCCCAAAAAAAAAGAGAAGAAGCACCGTTTCTAGAGGAGTCAATCCCCTTTGAAAGACCCTTTTCTGTGGGATGTTGATTTGCACCGACTGTTTCAGACTAGGTTCCCAAACATTGGCATGTGAAAGCCAGTGAACCCAACAACCATCACCACCGGTGTCACCAGCCACAACTTCCAATCACACATCGCGCTGGAATGATGGTTTGCCCGGGTGACTGTATAGGCATAAGGTTGTCCACTGGGTGTAGTACAGGCCCAAACGCTTAACCAACCAAACAAAACAAACCCAAAAGGAAAATCAACCAAAAGCAAACCTTACAAATGCAACTCAACTTTCTAGCATGCTGCCACTTGTCGCAAAGTGGGCAGACCATTTTTACTCGCACAAGCTCACACAATCATTCTGCACGTGCTTGGGCTTGGCCCGCACATGCGGCAGAGTTGCCACACCGCATAAACGCTGAGAGATTGAAGTGAGACGCCTGATGAGCGCGCCTCCTCACACCCTCACCAAAGTGATCCCGCCTAGGGGAGGCATAGAGCCGCTCCCACGCAGCCTGGCGCCGGCCGCCAAACCGTCAGGAGCCGGGCTGCCGAGGGAAACCACCTGGAGCTGGCCCTCCTGCGGCATGGAGAGCTGCATCTGGTGCTCCTGAAAAGAAAGAAGGGCTTGCAGTTTGCTTCTACCCTGAAGTGGAGGGTTTGGAAAGCTACCATCTCAAAAGGCCCAGTACCATCATCTTCAAAAGGCCTGCCCGATCCGAGGTTCTGAAAGCGGCAGTTTGATTGGACGCCACCAGGCTGTTTCCTTGCAAACCTACCAAGAAATCCATTTCCCAGGGAACCTCCAGTGACCCCTCATTCTTTAGGCCGGCAAGGGCCACGTATGCTAAAATGCATTTAGCACTTCTTCCCAAATGGGGTACCGGGTAGTGGAATCCATTTTCAAAGGTGGCGACTCAGGGGCCTATGTCCTGCGGCCTTTGGTAGTTCGAGCCCCGAACTACCTTAGCCTCTCAAAGGAACCCCCAAAAAGCAATTTGACACATGGGATCATCATTTTACAAGGGCTCACCAAAATAGCAAGGCCCATCTCTTGAACACAAGTGCCAAGGGTCGGTTCTCTTCCAAAGTTGTCGTTTCTATGATCGATTCAAGTCCACTTCCAAAAACTCAGCTGGCTCCTGCCATGTCCCACCGTCGTCGCTGGCGCGTCCGCGATCGAAGCGGCCTTTGCGGCCACTGCTGAACCGTATCGCCACACCTGCGTCGCCACGGCGCCAAGATGGGGGAGGGCCTCATGACAGCTAATACCTTGGAAGGCCAAAAGGATGCGCCAACCACCCGGAAAGCTCCAAGTCCTTTTGAACCACACCTACAATCGCAATGTGCGACGGCCTACTAGTGGCCCACTAGCTGCAGAAACTCTCGGATCTTGTTCAGCTCATGCCTAGCGTTTCTGGTTATTTCCGTGAATTCTCCCGTAATTCGGCGGGTTCCAGAAAATCCCTCGCAAACAGCGGAACTGGGCCAAGGACGAGGCTCAAGCGGCTTCGAGCTTCACCCTCCCGTGATTTGTAGAGTGCTCATTGCCAGACTCTGATCTAAAACGAATACACCTGGGCTGCCCTCAGATCCCCTGCTAAAAGTTTAACTTTTAGTGGTTTAAATGGAGCCAACCACTAAACACTAATAGGCTAAAAGGCTAAGGGGATGGCTGGGAGCCACCAAGACACCAATTTGAAAACAGGGGCCCTAGATTTCCCTCGGAAGAATAAACAGTCCTATCAGGGCTTGTTCCCCTCCACAAGTGGATGATTCCTCACTAAAAGGGGGACAATGCGGCGTATTCCTCAGCCAGGAGGTGAACACTGACATTGAACCCATCCTAAACCCACAGCCCAGCCCTCACGGCACAGCCACTGCTGCGCGCCTGCGTCGAACTCCCAGCGGCCATTGGCGCTCACCCAGCACCCCCCACTGGAGCCCGCGCAATGCCCCCGGTCCTGGGGTAAAACCTGGACCTGAAAGCCTGCCGCCAACGGTGACTTCCCCGCAGAAAAAAGAAACTGAAAAAAACACATGTTAAACAAAAAAAACAAGAATCGGGGAGAACATAATAAACACAAGGAAAAAGGAACAAACACAACAAACAAAATACACGTGTCTGCTGGGTGTTCGGGGCAAGCAATGCCTGTTTGCCAACCTGTTCCTGAGCCCTTGAAAACGCGCAATGTCAAAAAGAATGGGGTCAGTGCCAAGCTAAAGCCTTCGTGAGGAAAATAGTCATAGCATTGGTACACAGTACTGGGGCCAAACTGAACCAGGGGAATCCACCAACTCTCGCCCAGGACCCAACCTGACTAAACATGACATCTATATGCTTAATTCTTCGCTTGCAACAGGTTCCGCGACCTTGCAATTCAGAAGTGAAGGATCCCTCCGAAATGACACGCTCCGTAGCCAACCAGGAACTCATTAATCCATCATCCTGGATTCCCAGGATTACGTGCCCAGTGATTAAGAGGTTCCCGTGCCAAGACTCCACTGGAAAGACCTGGTACTCCATGTGGGCACTTCCATCCGCCTTGAGGTCGAGCTCCAGTCGTCCATCTCGCGCTCGGCGCCCGCGACCGAGACCACCGAGACCACCGAGACCAGCGAGTCGCCCAGGGCCCAAATCCAAGTGATCCTCTGAACGGCTGGGGATGAGGACGGGCGGGGACCCGTAGGGTTTTCAAGGGCAACCAAAAGGAAAGCCACCCATTTTGGGGGGGTCCCCGCAACAAAGACACACCTAGATGATCCGATGGTGGATAGGGTGGAGGGGGGGCCTCTGGTGTCCCACGTTCGCTCTATCACCCTGTCCAAGCGGTACATTCAACGAGCCAGCGGAAAGGGCCCGCGTCAGCTTCTCAAGGTATCAGTTGCAACA
This sequence comes from Effrenium voratum, assembly GCA_963377175.1. Lineage (NCBI taxonomy): Eukaryota > Dinophyceae > Suessiales > Symbiodiniaceae > Effrenium > Effrenium voratum. The sequence continues at coordinate 326,361 of CAUJNA010003871.1, forward strand.
TGAAAGTGGAGGGCTGCCAACCTAAGGCGACCGCTGGCTTTCAGTGTTGCATCTCAAAGGATGACCTCAAAGAAGCAGACAAAGAAGAAGAACAATAAGAAGGATAAGACGAAACGAAGAAGAACAAACAGAAGCAGAAGAAAAAGGAGACAGAAACATGTGCAAATACATATTCGAAGCGCCCAGCTGTCCTCTCTACCGGGCACTCCGGCAGTGTACTTGCCCTCCACATTGGCCACCACCAAAGTTGCAAGCTCGAGCGAGGCTTCCTCCTCGACTCAGAGCCCCGATTCCCCCAGGCCGCGCTAGTCCAAAATGATACGGCTTCAAAAGGGTGGTAAAATCCGTGGATTCCTTGCAGGGCTTGCTATAAATAGAATCAACTAATGTATACGCGCACATGAGGATATACATATATATATATATATATATGCTACCCCCCCCCCTTGAAATACTCAGGTTTTGGGCCAGAACTGAGGTTTTTTTTGCCAGACGGGGGGTGACAAATTCCTTGCGACTCTGGAATGAACTGACTGGACGCTCAACTCCATGCAAATTCCAACCAAGCAGAAGTTAAGCTCAACGTTGAAGGAGTTGCGAGTTGTGTGACCGTCACATTGGCGTGCGCGAAGTGCACTTAAAGTCACATTGGAGTATGCAAAGTTCACTTTGGCAGCTCCAGCTCAAAAAACACAACTGTCCAGTACAAGAGTAGTGCGCGAAGTATGCTTTGGCAGCCTCAATGCGCCTGTAGCAGCTCTACTATTGTGTGTTTCCAATTTTTGTTTGGCTGCGAAATTCAGAAAATCATCAACTTGGGGAAAAGGAACTCATTCCTACTTCATGTCCTGGCGCATTTGCATTTTCATGTTAACTCGAGTGTTGTGCAGAATTCCATGTACATGCTAGCTCAATCTGTTTGAAACATATGTTGCAAAGCAACTATCCCATGTGTGTGTGTGTGTTGCTTGTTTAACTTAGTTCAATCATCGCCAATAACAAGTGTTGAAATTCAAGTAAGGGAAGGATATCCAGTTTAAAACGCTTTCGAGTTCAAACCAAATTCAAGTTTACTCGTTTGGAGTTTCTTGTGCATTTCAAAAATCAACGGGAGAAGATGGCTATTGTCCTTGTCGAACTCCATGTGGTTTGAACCAATCAAGAACTAAGCCAAGCCAATGCCTGGAACGTGCTTTCAATCATAGATCTTACTATTGGCATAAATGCTGTAAAACGCAGTGATTTTCAGCATTTGCTCAGATCGTGTTGCCTTAGATCGAAGATCGAGTATACAAGATTCCACAAACATATGTTTAGAACATCCTCAATCCTGGTCCCCTAAAAACTTGACAGTTTGTTCTAGACTCATTAAGGTTTTGTCCCCCTGCATTAAAGATTGACGATCTACTATATTTCTATTGATAATTGAGAATCTTCAATCCTGGCCAGCCCTCAAGTCCACACAAAACCTGTAAAGATGTCAACAACATGTTTGCGCCCTGGCCAAATGCAGGCAGTGCCAGTGCACATCCACAATTTGATTCTGACAACGTGCACTCCCGGTTTGGCAGCGAAATTCAGCAAATCATCAACTTGGGGCAAAGGAACTCATTCCTACTTCATGTCCTTGCGCAGTTGCATTTTCATGTTAACTCGAGTGTTGTGCAGAATTCCATGTACATGCCAGTTCAGTCTAATTGAAACATATGTTGCAAAGCAACTATCCCATGTGTGTGTGTTGCTTGTCTAACTTGGTTCCATCATCGCCAATAACAAGTATTGAAATTCAAGTAAGGGAAGGATATCCAGTTTAAAACGCTTTCGAGTTCAAACCAAATTCAAGTTTACTCGTTTGGAGCTTCTTGTGGATTTCAAAAATCAACTGGAGAAGATAGCTCCCCTAAAAGCTTGACAGTTTGTTCTAGACTCATTAAGGTTTTGCCCCCTGCATTGAAGATTGAAGATCTACTATATTTTCTATGGAGAATCTTCCATCCTGGCCACAAAAAAAACCTGTAAAGATGTCAACAACATTTTTCCCCCTGGCCAAATGCAGGTGCTTGGCAGTGCAAGCGCACATCCACAATTTGATTCTGACAACGTGCACTCCGGGTATGCCTTTTAGATTCTTCAACTCTGCACTTAGGGCAATCCAGGATCTGAAGATTGAAGATTATCTGACAACTCTTTCTGAAATTCTCCAAATATGTACTTAGGGCAATCCAGGATGTGCTAGCACGTGCTAGCACATCCTGGATTGAAGATTGAAGATTGAAGATTCTCGGGCCACTTGTTCTGGAAATCTTCAATCCTTAGGACAAACTGATATGTGCTAGCACGTGCTAGCACATCTTGGATTGAAGATTGAAGATTGAAGAATCCCAGAGAGAGTTGTCAGAGAATCTTCAATCTTCAATCTTCAGTCCAGGATGTGCTAGCACGTGCTAGCACATATCAGTTTGTCCTAAGGATGGATTGAAGATTTCCAGAACAAGTGGTCTCAGAATCTTCAATCTTCAATCTTCAATCCGGGATGTGCTAGCACGTGCTAGCACATCCTGGATTGACCTAAGTACCGATGCTAGAGTTTAAGTCTAAAACGGAGTGCATTTTTGGAGCCTAATTTTTAGAAGCTGGAACGTGTGTTTTGCATGCATTTTTACAGCCAAAATGTCAAAAATTGCCAAAAACCTGAGTATTCCAGGGGGGGGGGGGTACCATATATATATATATATACATTGGTATTTCTCCCCTTAAGCACCACCCACCCCACCTAAACCAAACTCAGCCCTATCAAAGCAGCACAGCAAGTCACGAGACGAGGGCTTCCACCAAAAGGGTCTAAGTCCGCCGACATTGCTCGGCGTGTCGGATACTTACTAGAGGATAGAGGATAACCCCCCCCCCTAACCCCCCCCCCGCCCGACGTCTATTACGTAGGTTTTTTTTTGGGGGGGGGGTCCCCCACGTACCGCGCGGCAATTTGATGACGTTCCACTAAACGTTACATACATATATACATACATACATACATACATACATACATACATACATACATACATACATACATACATTACATACATTACATTACATTACATACATACATACATACATACATACATACATTACATACATACATACATACATACATACATACATACATTACATACATACATACATACATTACATACATACATACATACATACATACATACATACATACATACATACATACATACATACATACATACATACATACATACATACATACATACATACATACATACATACATACATACATACATACATACATACATACATACATACATACATACATACATACATACATACATACATACATACATACATACATACATACATACATACATACATACATACATACATACATACATACATACATACATACATACATACATACATACATACATACATACATACATACATACATACATACATACATACATACATACATACATACATACATACATACATTACATTACATTACACATTACATTACATTACATTACATTACATTACATTACATTACATTACATTACATTACATTACATTACATTACATTACATTACATTACATTACATTACATTACATTACATTACATTACATTACATTACATTACATTACATTACATTACATTACATTACATTACATTACATTACATTACATTACATTACATTACATACACATTACATTACATTACATTACATTACATTACATTACATTACATTACATTACATTACATTACATACACACATACATACATACATACATTACATACATACATACATTACATACATACATGCATTACATTCATTCATTCATTCATTCATTCATACATACATACATACATACATACATACATACATACATACATACATACATACATACATACATACATTACGTACATACATACATACATACATACATAATACATTACATACATACATACATACATACATACATACATACATACATACATACATACTTACATACATACATACATACATTCATACATTACATACATACATACATTACATTACATTACATTTCATTACATTACATTACATTACATTACATTACATTACATTACATACATACATTGCATTGCATTACATTACATTACATTACATTACATTACATTACATTGCATTACATTACATTACATTACATACATACATACATACGTACATCCATCCAGACATACATACATTACATACATACATACATTACATACATACATACATTACATTACATTCATACATACATACATACATAAACACATTACGTACATACATACTTACTTAGGTACTTACTTACTTACTTACTTGCTTACATTACATACATACATACATACATACATACATACATACATACATACATACATACATACATACATACATACAACATACATACATGCATACATACATACTTATGTACATGCATGCATACATACGAGAGAGGGAGATTGGGAAGAGAGAGGCTTGGGGGGATGGGGAGGATGGGAGCAGAGGGAGGGAGAGCACACAAGGGAGACAAGGAAGAGAGGAAGAAGGAGAAAAGGGAGAGGACAATGTCGGCGGACTGAGCCGGAGGCTCTAAAGTTTTGGCAATCGGGCAGCAAGGCCACCTGGAAAGGACCAGAACCCCACATGCCCTCCGGTGATCACCGGTGCATGTGCCCAAAGTCAAAACTCCTTGCGAGAATTGAGAAAGGGGGCCGTTTTGCCGAACTTGGGGGAGAATCGTTATCATCCAACCAACAAATGTGGCTTCACCTGCAGACACTTTTTGGAAGATTGCTTTCCGCAGCAGGCGTTTGCGCTCTTCTGTGGTTGGTGGGAGAGTAAGCCGAAGCTATTGATCCTTGAAGTAAGGGAGCCTATTGAGGTCGCCGCACTTCTGAAGTGAGTCCAGAGAGGGTGTGAATGGAAGGTTTCCGACAACCATCGCCTGGTTCGGATGTGGGTGAAATCTCATGGCCCCTCTTTTCCCATCCTGTGCACGACCTGACCGCAGGGTCCTCTTCTTTTTACAGGAAAATGAATTGTCTTATCCAGTTTATCCAAAAACCATCTGGTGTCAAAACAGCGTGCACGGGAGGGTAACTGAATCCTTAGCCATCGGAAGCTGCCTCCGCCAGGTCTGCCAGCACGGTGCCCGCGGTGAGCGCTGCTGAGCCCCGCAAGAACCTGAGATGCCGCTGGGTCTCAAGCCGATCTGGGTGAAAGCTGGGCCCCAAGTGGTTTCCAGTTGCCATGGTGATGTCAAACCTGGATTCATCATGGTGGATGTATCAACCTGGATAAATGACTTGACTACTTGAAAACGTTAAACATACGGTTGACTGGTTTCCTCAACGTGAACATGTTCTGGATTGTCCAGGAGTTCTGAAGAATGGCTTGTTGGGACGACTTCCCTCATGCGGAGCTTAGTTTTGAAGATGCCACTTTAGTGTACCCACATCAATTCGTGGCATGGATTCATGGATGATGTTCAAGGGAGAGGCCACAACTGGTACATGTGACTCATTCGAGGCATCTTATGTTTGGATCATCGCTGTTCAACCGTCTTCTGATTTGGCGATGCAGCCAAACGACTCGAGTAGTTGTTTTGGTTGCTTTGATTAACATGAAGAATCCTGGCAACCGGTTTTTAGTCCGATTTCCACCCAAATGGCACGTAAGACTTGGGAAATTGCAAGTCACCCCAGTTAAAGCGGGGATTTCTCCTACGGACAAGATGTGCCATCCTTGGTGGCACAACCTTTTCGCAGGGAGAACTGACTCCGACACTTCCAAATGATACACTTGAGCCCAAACTGACACAGATTGATTGATCGGAGCCACTGGCAGTTTCCAAATGAACGGACTGCAAACCAAGAACGCGCAAAACTCGTTGCCAAGATCAGCCACAAAAGGAAGAGACGGAAGAAAAGAACAATTCCACACGTTTGCCGTCTACACGCAACCCATCACCTTGCCTCCGGGGAAATCACGGTTTTCTTGACGGATGCATCCCAAAAACACTTGCTTTTCGAGGGGGGGGTTCTTTGATTCAGCTGCAAAATCATGCTTTGATTGGCCCACGTGCATTTGTTAAGGGACCCCGAGAAAGTTCCAAGTTTAAGCAAAATGACTGCAGGTGCTGATCAACATATCACCCTGAAACCCGGATGTTCCAGCATTCGACTTCTTCTAGGGGGCAGTGGTTCGAAAGCATGACACGCCACCAGAACACATCCTCAAACACATGTCTGTCAGCCCAAGCCTGCACATGAAGCCTCATCATTTTTGGGTTGCTGTGACCAACCTTTTTCTTTAAGGCCGTCTATGTCTGCACTGTTCGGCATTGGACAAACGAAGGCTGTATTTCCCTTGGGTGTGATAGGGCTAAAAAAGGCACATACAACATTCGAGTAATTATGAGTATCGATCAATGCTTGTTCCCCCAAATGACACAGGATGCTGGTGAGCAAGCCCATTTCCTAATGGTAATAAGCGGCCTCATGTCATCCCCCCTTTTCTACAGTGGATGACAGTGAAATGTGACACGTCGCAAAAAGACTGACTAGACAAGCCACAGTCAAGAAATCAGCCTACACAAACCGGCCAAAGCAAGCAATGACAATCCACCTACGAGTAGCACAAACAATCCAGCCGAAACGAACCACCCACAAACATCCTAAACTTGCCATCATAAACACAACTCACAAATTTCCTAAAATCACCAATCACACCAAACAGAGAAACAGAGCCTCAGCGCACGGCGCAAAGAGGCATTCTGGAAATCCCAAAAAATGGTTTCCTTTGCATTTCCCGAACCAAAAGGGGGATGCCCAGGTGGTATCCGCACTGCGGAACCCCCTGGAACTGAGCTGCAAACCACAGAGCCTATCTGGGAGGCCCCGAAACCCTGAGGCCCCATAGCTTTCAGCTGAGCAAAAACACAGTTCGGGGAATACCCCAAAAGTTGGACGGTTGCCTTTACATGTCCCAAACCAACCCAAACGGGGTTCCCCCCAAAAAAACCGCCACCCTCCTCCCCCCTTCCCCCCCTTCCCCCCCTTCCTCCCCTTCCTCCCCCCCGCCCACATGTTTTCGGGGAGCACTCGGCAGCCCTTGGCCGGCGCCGAGCTGTTCGCCGCCCTTGCGAGCATGGCCAGGGTCCACTGGCGCCCGGCGTCCAGGCTGCAGATGGCCTCCCCTGGCGGCTTGGGGCCCCAAACCACTGGTTGGGTTTCTCGTCTAATTGGTGGAGGCGCCTCGAAATGGCTTCGCTTTTTTTTCCCCATTTGTTTTCCTCAAAGGGACCTCAAAATGGCGTCGGTCTTCCTTTCGGGTTCCATACAGTATATACACCACCCAAAAAATGGGCAGCCTCAAAAACAAGAAGCCACTCACTTGGCACCGGGGTCAGAACAGTTCGAACGGGATTGTGGAGCACTTAGAATCCAAGTTGCGTTGACCATAGAAGCCCTTCATGTCATGCTGAAACAATGACAGCAACTATTGACCCTATACTGAATCTGCGTGGGAGTGTCTCCTGGATTGCATGGGAAAGGGCAATCATCCATGCTGGGAACTGCCTCCTTTCGAAGGCGCGGAAACAAGAAGCTAACACGGCCAACAATCCTACGAGACCATGACCGATTCCGGACATGAGTTGGAAAACAAGAAGGTCAATCGGCCGGCTGTTGCCAAGCGTGTTCACGCAAGGCGGGTTGCCTTGGCAGGTGTTGAGGAGCCAGCGGGGTGGCTCCCCTTGAGGAACCATAAGCCTGGGATATGCCCTAAACCAGATTTTCACACATGATCCATGCGCAGCGCGCAAAACTCAGTGATTTGGTTATACCGACATGGCCAATGGCTACAGTCCCCTCTAATACTTGCCGCACGCAGGCCCAAGGAACCTCAGAAGGCGCAAGGTCGCGTCCTCGTCTGCGAAAAACAAAGACCAAGAAGTGAACAGTGACGCCAAGCGCTTCGCCGACACAGATCGCTCCTGAAAAAACACCTATAACAAGGGGGCTTTGAGCATCTCCCCGCTCATTCCGGCTGGACTTTTGCCACACTGGAAGGCGAGAACGGCGGAAATTCTTTACTTACAGAGGATTCTCTTTTGTTGCGGTGGACCGACATGCAAAGACTCCGAACTTTTTATAACAGCTCCTTTGCCCCCGAAACCGTGCCAGGGCGCCCTTAAAAACCAAAGCCCATGCTCCGTCCCGCGCCTGTCATCGCACTGGTGAGCACGACGCGCAGATCCCCCGTCGCCATCGGCGGCGCTGGTGCCGCGGGCGCCTCATCCTGAACTTCCGGCGGAAGGAAGTCGTCGGCCATACAGCAGCCGTTGCGGAGGGCCACCTCCCGCAGCGACTCGCCGATCCTCGGAAAAACGCAATGGAAGTGGGCATGGGTCAAAATTTAACCACCAGGGGACCGCAGGTTTTAGTCCTTGAATCCATTTACCAGGGTCCCATTTTGGGTACCCATTTTTTACCCACAGCCAAGTGCAGCAACTAGGTGGCCATAGTGAAACGTACAGTTGGGTGCAAGCACCTAGTTCGGTCATTCCCATTGCCTGCAGAAAGGGAATTGTGCAATCTACTTCACGGTGTACACCAAACACCAAGCGTGGCTGAGACGTGAGAAAACTGGAGGGTCAGAGAAGCATGGGTTTAAACAAATGTGCCTGTTTGCGCAAATCATTGACTCAGCAAGTGGAGATGTTACGCTGAAACAATCATCCAGGCAAACACAGTTGCCTATTGCGCTTGCTGTTCAATGAGTTCGAACAGTTCCATTCAAACTCTTGAAGTAGCACACTAAGATGCAGACGGTTTTTTGACAAGCCGGGGGAAGCCCCTATGTAAGAATGTGAAGATGGACCCAAGTGCAAACTCCTGGTAGACCCTGGGACCCTGTCTGCATATTTTCCTCCAAAGAATATCCATCATTGGGGCGGAGGGGGAGGTACTCCTTATCAGGGGCAGTGTAGTGTGTACAATGCAGCAACCAGCCGGACACGACTGCTAGGATTCACCCTCCAAGTCCCCCAGTAGAGAGGGTAATTACCCTTTTTCTGTAGTCTATTTAGTAGGGGAACCCTCCCCAAATAAAAAAGGGCAAAAGGGCACTACTGCAAAACCTAGCCCCAACCTAAAATGTCGCGCAAAGAGGTGTGGCGCAAGGCGAAGCTCGATGAAAGGGGTGGCCGCATCGGGGTTCAGCAGGAAACCAACCGCTTGCCAGCCGCTTGCCCATTGTGGCGAAATCCCGCTGGTGGCTGGGAGAGGCGCTTTTGCAACATGCTCACTGAAGTCGAGTTTCTACCACCAAATCAAGGATACGTTTTGAGCATTTGGGCAAGGCTGCAGTATGTCTCTCATGAGGGGCCTCATGCGCCGCCAATGGATGCCTTGCTAGAAAGGACCGGTGAGGTTTAGCCGAATACGGGAATTGACAACCTCGGACCTCCGTCTTTCCTTTGCGTCTTTCGGTCTGTGTGTTCAACCCCGGATCTGTTGATCTCGGTGTTTCCATTCGGCTTCTGGGTTGAAATGCAGACGCCCCCCCGTATAAGTGCAATTCAAAGCTCGCAAAGTTCAGTTCGTAGGAGGCCAGCGAGTGATAAACGGCCTCCTTGTCTTTGGCGTCATGGTAGCTGGCCTGGAAAACCAAAGCAGGGCCTGGTGCTAAAGCCACATACAGCCACCGGTGCAGGAAAGTGAACAGGATATTCTGAACACATGGGAGCCGGGGAGTGCCCCAAAGCGCCCTCTGCGGCGCAAGGGTGAACAGTGGCAAAGGGGCCTTGTCACTCACGGACTGTCGTCTGGGGCCGAGCCAACTTGATTCATGCGGAAACCCACGGTCTTGTCCTTTTGCAGTGTTTTACAAGCAGTGAGGGAAGGGTGGATTCTGTTTACCCATGGTCTGTCCTCTGGACCAGGTTGAAAAGGGTGGCGGCGCTGGTGATTGGCAGCAGGTTGCCCCTAGTCCGTAGACGGTCGTCTTCGAGCCAATTTTGGAACTCACGAGGGCAATGAAAGTCAGCAGTTCAAAGCGTGGAAGACGTCAAGTCTGATGATCCGACGGCTCTCCCAGGGGCCCCGATTCTTCAACGACACTGACGCTTTGACCCCGTCTCAGCCATTGGCTTGCGGATGCAGTTGCCTAGCCTTCTTAAGGCGTTTTCAAAGGCAAACCAAAAGGAACCCCCCACTTATCCCCACAGGTATTTTCGAGAACACTACGCCTGGGGGGGCAAAACAAAGTGCAAACCCTCCCCCCCCCCCCCGGCAAGCAGAGGATGCCAAACCAGCAGCACATCTCGGCTGCGCCTTGACCTGCGCCTTCAGCAGCTCATCTATGATAGGACCTGCGCTTCAAGCTGGGTCTGAAACTTCCCAAAAGGGTGGAAACCAGGGAAGCCAAGGGTATGAATCGTCTGAACAAGGGGTATGTACTTCCACTCTTAGATTATTGTGTTCTTCTGGAAACTTGAAAACTATCCCTTAAGCACCCAGCAAGTGTCTTGGCGGGTGTGGTGCTTGCGCGGGATGTGAGATGAACGTTGCTGGGCCTGGGTTTGCGACACAAGCTGGCCTTGGCCGTGCATGTTTTGTCACAATCCGTCATCCGTAATGAGACACCGCTACACAGCGGGAAATCACTGCCCCCTGGCATGAGGATTTGCTTGGAACCAATTGAAGCGGGCACAAACATTCAACTGTTGCCTCATGGAGACATCGATTTTCACACACACAAATCTGTGTGGCGTTGTCAGCTGTTCGGGTTGGCTTTTCATGGACATGCTGCCCTTGGTTCCCCAAAGCCCTGATAGGACATGCTCTCGTAGTCCCAAGGCAAGTGAGTGCCCCTTTTTTGCAAAGCCTTACTTACCAGGTTACTCAGAAGAAGTTTAGGGAAGCCAAACAAGACACGTATTAAAGGGACATCTCGCCAAGGGCCAGAAACACTTGCTGCTTAACCTTGAGCAATTGACACATTGGCAACCCAGGCTTTGCAGGCGATCCCAGTTGAACCAGTTGCCCAAAGAACCTTTTTCCGACTGACACAAAGCGGAACCCTCGTGGGGTTGACCCTGTTGACCATGTCTAGTAAGACGCCGACGGCACAATAACGGACTTCAAGGCACCACTATTAATACCACTGCTCAGCCCCACCACATGTCGTGGAACATAAGCCCATTTGCTTGTTTTGAGGGCCCCTCAGCAAATACCAAACACCACCCTGCAGCCAAAGATCGGCTCCAAATTTCGACAACATTCTTGAACTGCTTGATTTCTCCAAGGTCCCCCTGAGCTCAAGTCCGTCTAATTTCAAAATGGGCATGCCACCCCTCCCTTGAAAAAAGGGGGGGGGGGAAAACCGACAACAACACAACAAGTCTGGTGGCTTTCCTTTGAATCGGACCCACAAAGGGCCTCAACACATCACAGACCCAAATGCTTCTGGTCAAGGCGCAGGTCCTCAAAAATTGTAGGAGCTTCCTGCGGTTCTTGGACCGGATGATGCTCAGAAGCTCGGCCTGAACTCCAAGCAAAGCTCCAAGGGTGGATGTAGACAGTAGCCTCCCTCCCACATTGCCATGGCACCTGACAGAAGGTCCCTTAAAAAATGATTCTTCCAGGTACTATGTTGGTGTGGGTAAGTAAGTGCATGATTGTGGGATGGTGCCATCTACGTTCACCCAACTGTAGATAGGGGGCTTAGAAAGCGCTCATCATCAGTTGGAAAATCGCAACAGGACGTGGAATCCTCAAACACCTGGATCGCGTTGGGGAGCCAGACCCTGCAACGAAACGCACAGGAACAAACTGCCCTAATGGTGCTTTGTTTTTGCCATCTTCTGCCCCCGCCTCGGCCTCGATGCGGCGCGCGGCGTCCAACCCCAGGCGCACCTCGACATTCTGAAGGATTGCGAGCACATCCGTCGCGCCGTTCCTGCGCGAGGATCCAAACCCACACCCCAACTGTTTCAATGGCCCCGGTTGGAGAATGAGGCCGTGAAATTTTGGAGGAAACCCAGGAAAGGCGAATGAAGGCTTGGGTGGCAGGCCAGCTGCATCCTTGGCAGAGCTTGGCATTTCAAGTGGAAAGCGGAAGCACCAATCTGCCAAAACAGGTAGACAAAGTTTGAAAGACCATCCTTCCCCGTGCGAACAACTAATAACAAGGAGTATCCCCAACAGCTTTGGCAAATATTTTCGGAACCCATCTGCAACCCTCCAGGGCAGCTCCAAACATCGGTGGATGGCCCTCATAGTTGGCTTGCATGCAACCGCCAAGCTTGCGTTTGATCTCAAATTGACACATACCTAGGTCTTCCAGTTGGTCACTTTTCAGGGCTCTGGGCATGATTTTGCTCGTTTCAGATTTTGAGCGGAAAAACATGAACTGAGCGGAAACCTTGATTTGGCAAGTTCTCCCCGGAAAATGAGCAGACATCGGGGGGCAATGAGCGGAAATTTGTGGAGACACACCAGAACAATTGTCCAATTGAGCGTTTTAAGGTGAAATGTGCGTTGTTTTGGCTCGAAATGGAAAATGCAGCAAAAAGCGCCCAGGGAAGGCATAGGTATGTGTCACGAACACTCTTTATGCAGGTCAAGGTCATGGTGTTCCTGAGAAGGAACCCCCCAATAGGGAGAAGGCCATTGCCGTCCCAACCTGAAGTAAAAGGGTCTTTGAAAGAGCCATTTTCCACAATGGGTCAAAAGCTTTGCTCGGCCACGCCAACGCAAGTTGCCCAGGCGATCCTGAAGACGAGCCTCTGTTCTTGGCTGGAGGGGCGTCAATCGTTCGCCCTGAATGTGCAACCAGTAACTTCTCACTTGCAACTGAAGGGAAAGAAGAGAAGCGACTACCATCCAGACTTACATAACCGTAAAGACCATCATTTCTTGGATCTGAAATCTCCTTTTGGGGAGCCCTTTGGTGAAACGGGAGAATTGAGACCTACGCCACTTGCAACCAAAGGGCCAGGAAACACGTGGTCTACTTTGTGGGCCATTTCTAAAGATTGGACAAACATGGGAAGCCAAATGGAAAAACGTCGGACTTGGACATGTAGCCCTGTTGCCTGATCGCTTTGCTTTGTCGAACCCGCCAACCAAGGCCTCCCAAGCCTGTTGCTTCCAGCTCCTTGCCCGACTAACAACAAGGCGGTCGTGTTTTTCCCCATGGGGCCCTGGGGATTCACCTCCAGCCAGTCCTCTTTGCCAGCTGCGTGATGTTCTCGCCCAGGCCAAAGCTTAGGCCATAAGAGGCAACCTCAGGCGCTCACGCTCAGGCTGGACCTGCGGCCCCGTCATGGCCCTCAACAGTGACGCAGCCAGTAGAAAATCCACCTGGGGTTTGTAAACCCTGGGTTCTAACAAAAAGAGTCACTGAGGGCTCCAATTCTTTTCTGCCAGTGTGACCCGGTGCAAACCAAAAACACTACGCATTTTTTGCAATAAAACAAATCCAAGCCCGCAAATAAGGGACCGTCCACATGGGGCTGGGGTGAGCCCCCAGACAGGCAGCACCACCCACCGCCCACCGCCCCATCTCGGTCAAAGCGCTGAGTGGAAGAAGGCCTCCGTGGCCGTGGCGTCGTGGTAGGTGGGCCGAACCCTCGGACCCCGAAGCGACGGCCCGAATGGAACCACTGGCTTCGAGCGCCTCGGTGTCTGGAGGCAAAAATCGAAGCAAACCGAACCTATGTTTGCTACCGGACACAAACCACTTCCTGGAGCAAAACTTCTTTCAGAACTGGTGCAGGAATGTGTCCATCCCAGCATCACCCGCAACTTGATCTCTGGTGCCAGGTGCCAGGGACAAGTCAAGGATGCCGTTCACCATTTTGCTATTTGGCTATGGGTCAAAAGCCCGTACCCCCAGTAAACATTTCAATCCCCGCAAAAATCGACTAAAATGGGTGCACCACCCAGCCATTGCGCTGCCTTCGTTGCCCTTGGGGCGCGGAATCACCCCGCCTCAGTTTCAGCAGCTGCGCCGTCATCGCGTCACTCCGCATGAGACCTCCGGGCCAGGCGAGACTCATGAAACAGGACCATGGAAAATGACCCAGAAATTGTTTTTCCTTTCCACACTGCCGTGGTAACGGTCTCATGGCAATGGGCAATATGTCCCAAAAAGGAGCGGATCTTCTAGGTAAGGGCGGGTACCAACTATGACCATTCCCCTTCGTCTGGCGGGGTAGCAAACAATTGCATCAAATAACATGAAAGTCGTTGATGTTCCCTGCGCGCTCTCTCCAGCCGTTTGACAGCCGGTCAAATCAAGATCTTATGCGTCACCCAAAAATGAGGAGCTTTTGCCTTCACTTGCAACGCCAGGAATGGTCTTACCTGCTAGACCTGCAGCCGGGCGCAAACTCAGCGGTCTCTCATGACTTTAGGGACGCGGGCTGAAGTAACCCGCCTGCCGCTCTCTCTGCGTCATCGCTCGCCACGGCCTCCAGCATCTCGCGCTCCGCGCTGATGAGCGGCGCTTCTGCTGCCATGGCTCTCTCCGGGACTCTGCCCAGACGCGGGCTAATTAGGATCTGAAAGATGTGAAGCTGCAGCCAAATGATAACAGGCTTGACATAGTTTTGGCTTTCCTTGTAGTAAGACTGGAGTCTAAAGACAATTAGTGCAACGCCAAAATAGGTTTTGTTTCACTTTGGTGTCCCACAGAAGCGACGCCCGAAAAGGTTCCCTTGAAGGACACACCCACATAAGCGCTACAAGTTCTGGTTGGCTGTTTTTAGCTTTTTGCCAGGGCAACCGAATCGCACTGGGTCCAACCGCTCCGCAGGGAACACGGCCCAAGGGTTGCGCCTGTTGTTCCTGCGTTCAGCAACCCGTCAGCCTTCACAGATCGGCAATGAACGGGCTACTTAAATCTAGATTGGTTGTAAAATGATTCCCCATCACAAAGACCATTGATGCGCCCCGTACACATAGGTTTAAACCCGGGAGCTGGGGGAGAACATGGATTTTTCATGACGAGTTTTGTAGGGAGGTTCAAATTGAAGCCGAGTATCCAATTTTGTGAGGAGGGCGTGTTCATTTGTTCATCCTTGGCGACTGTTAGACGGTGGCGAAGGGGCAACCTCGCGGGTTGAGCGTTAGGCCTTCGGCCTTGGGCCTCCGGGCCAATGTGTGGGTTGCTTGGGTGGGCTAAGCTTTCTGAAAACCCAGCTTTAATTTGAGAATGGCAAACGAGGTATGCATCGTGCTTGAGGGCATAATTCAAATTTAGATTGAAATTGCTTGGATGACTTTGTGCGCTTGGTAACCCATACTTAGTCCGTCCCTTAAGTGAGCTTTACTCACAACCCACCCAGGGAGGCCTGCAATCCAAGCAGCTGTGTCAACGCGAGTTGCCCCCCCTTTTGGTCTGATTCAGCAAGAAAGTCACGCGCTAGCCCACCATTAACGGGCCTCAGCGCAGTGATCCAAACTTAGAACTCATGGCGGAGAAATGCAGCCCTTGACCATTGCCGGGGTGCTCGGGCCACCTGCTGCATGGTGTGGTAGTGGCTCCGTGTGCCTATCGACTGAAACGCTCATACAATACTCATACAATAGAAAGGCGGTATCGAAACAAACAAAACTAGCGGAGAAACAAACAAAGGCAACACACACAAAAATCAACAAGCACGAACGCACGCACGCACGAACGCAAGCAAGCAAGCAAACACAAGCTCACAAGCACACAAGCACACAAGCACACAAGCACACAAGCGCGCACACACAGACACAGACAAACAGACAAACAGACAAACAGACAAACAGACAAACAGACAAACAGACAAACACACAAACCCACAAACCCACAAACCCACAAACCCACAAACCCACAAACCCACAAACCCACAAACCCACAAACCCACAAACCCACAAACCCACACACACACACTCACACTCACCCACACCAACAGCCACACCCACACCCACAACCAACACATTAAACAACAAATCGCAAGACATACACATCAAACTTTGGCCTCCATGTCAAGGCCATGAACATCCCAAGCTCGGCCAACTGCGGCCAGGCCCACCCATCCGAAACTAACAGCAAA
>CAUJNA010003871.1:347500-427500 GCA_963377175.1 Effrenium voratum
GGCACCAACCAGCCCCCCCCGCTGGGACCTCCCCCACAAAGTGTATCATGTACTCAGACACACGTATTGCAAAGCCCCGCCAACCAGTCCCCGCTATGGTCCAACAAATCAAAACCGAAAACTTCTGGGATTCGTACGAAAAGGACCTACATCATAGTAAGCAGCGTCTTACCCCAGGCAAACGAGCTCAACTAAATAAGCAGTCCCAAGATCAATCGAGCTCCAACTTGCAGGACCCCACCATTGCCGTGAAAGCCGGGCGTACCCCATATCAGACCACACAAAATGAAAAAAAAACAAAACAGACTTGCTAAGCTGCCGGGGCCAACCAAAACTCATTTGGTCAGCTTCTGATTCATCCAAAGCCAACTAAATGCAAAATTATACCAGAAGACCACATTGCTCTTTGGCTGCATATGAAACAAGGGGACCTCCTCCCCACCCCAGAGGGCCCGGAAACCAAAGGTGAACCCTTAGGACCTTAGGGCAAAATTGGAATGGTCAAGGTGCATTTGCTTGGGCAAATGGAAGGCTGGCGCAAGTATCCACACTTTGGGGTGGCTTTCCTTTGGTACATGTTGGTTGGGGCAAGGCCTTTGCTAGCTTTGAATCTTTGGATCTTTGTGAGCTAGAGTAAAGGCAAATGAGAAAGGCTAAGGCTCCCCAATCTAAGTGTCTTTTAGAGAACTAATTGGTAAGTCATCATCGAATATATCTGTGTTCAACCAAACCGGGCTAAAGGATTTCTATGCTTAAAAGGTGATGTTCGTGTGTTCCCATGCTCGAGGCTTTACTCTTCTTTACTTAGGCCCCCCCAAAAGAAAAGAGAGGTAAACAAAAGAAGGGTACACCACAGCCAGGCTCACCAAAACCCCAACACCCCCCACCCGCTCCGCATTGCCGGCCTGTCTAGCCCTGAGCATGTCCTGCGCCGGGTCCTCCGGATTGCGCTGCAGGTGGGTGGACACCAGGCAGACCTAGGGCGCAACTTGGGTCCCATTTGGGCCCATGGCACTCCTGTTGCCCAGATGGACCGAATGCACTGATTGAACATAAGACTGGGTGAAGTTGAACTAAACAACTTCTAAATTAAAGTGCATGTGCATTTCAAAAGAGATCCGCAATGGTGTCAACATCAGGCCCCCTTACAGGTTCAAACCAATTCATCTATACGGATACATCCGGCTTTCCTTCAAGCAAAACGCGGAAACTGCTGTGGTGTTGAAAAGTAAGTATGGTTTTAAAGAATCAGGAACCACCCCCTAGAACAGGGTTCCTTAAAAGATGCATCCCCAAAACTACCTGCTTTACAATTTATGAAGGATCCTCGAAATATCGAAAGTAAAAGTGACTGTTTGACTTGCCCGGATGCATCCTTGAACTTGGTTGCTGTTGACCCCCCTACTTAAAAAGTTGAGAACTTTTGGGGGTTTAGTGGAAAACCCAACTTAATTTCAACCAAAAAGTTAAAGTCTCAAGATCCAACCCAATAATGTTAGCCTCGGATCAATAAACCCCTGGTTGATTAATAGGGGGGTCTCCCCATTCTAGTGGGGATTCATCACTTTTGGAGGGAACACCCCCCCTAATAGTGGGACGGTTTCTACTTAGATCCTTGATCCTGGGTCAACATTAGCAGTTCGAAGGGCCCTCAGCACATGGCTCCGATTAGCTCGCGCGGCCCTCTGCTTTGCCACGCAGGACCGGAGGAGCGCGATCACCGCGATGCGGTCCTTGTACACCTTGCCCTGAGCGGACGAAAACACACCGAACACCTAAGACCGAAAAAATGGAAGTGGAAGGGGGCGTCCCCACAAAGAAAGTGGTCTTTCAACCCTTCCTCAGGTTCCATAGGAGGGGGGGGGTGTTATAAGGCCTTTTTGGGGGATCTCCATCTGTGCCTTTTTTGGGTATCCGATATCTCCATCTCCATCGGTATCTTCATCTCCCCAGCAGGGGTGCGGAGTTCCTGCCATGCCTATCTGCCTAGTCTATCCCGCAAAACATGAAAGTTGAAAGACCTCTCACCGCCTTGCCAAATTCGGTTTAAGAGGGTGGGGATGTATATTGCATGTTGGGGGTTGTTTAACAGACCTCACCTGAAGCTTACTCTCCTGCGATTGGTATGGAACCTACAAAGCCACCGTGTTTAGCGCAAACTCCTTTTGTAAGCCCCGTTTATGAAACTCCGTCTAAATTCGCAGCTGGTGCAGAGGCATAACAAAAAGGGGGCCGATCCCGGGAGAAAAGAAAACAACAAAACATGTTTGCCGTGTCGGTACCATATTGACAGTCAGCAGGGTAACACCAAAAAACAGCACGCTATCACCACATGACTGGGTGAATTATCATATTTCACCATTGAAACAAGGTGGTTGCGGGGCTATTCCAACATAAACCACCATTTGGGGTGAATTCGGTCGTGTGAGGTCGTTATAATTCATCCAGAACATGAGGTGTCATAGTGCTGGCAGCCTGCCGTAGGGCATCAGATCCTCTGCTACAGGCAGAACATCAAGCATTCGGAGGGGTATTGCGAGCACCCCAAAGAGAAACCAAGCTGAGTGATGACGGTCCCTGTTGCCTACTTGCAATATTCATTTCCTATGCTCGCCTACAAATTCATTCAACCCACATTTAAGAAATCCTTCCTATGCTCCCCTACAAGCGCTCACGTGGACCTCCAAAAAGGCGTCCTCCAGAAAAGAAGCCCGACGGCTTGCGCTTTGTGGGGTTCCATGTGAATCTGCAAGGAAGTAGTTGGCCTTGACCCTGACCTACAAAATATCTCCTCGAACAACCAACGGTGACCCCTGAGGGATCCACCACGAAAATGTGCCGAAACTCGGTTGGCGTGCCTTGTGAACAACCATGGCACCGTCAAGAACGACAAAACAACACGGGTGGTTACCAGGCGACCGATTCTTGAACCTTAGCTTTCTCGTCCCTCCTCGCCTGGCGCAAAGCCTCTTCAAGCGAACAGGCTGAAATGCACGTATTGACAAACAACAAAGAGGCTATTGAAGGGCACTCCGACGATTGCAAACAAGTGAACACCAATACACCAATCGCCATCGCTTTCAAGGGGTCTCACTTAGCTCACAGAACATGCCAGGGCAGCAAAAATCCAACGAGATTTCCGCTTTAAATATGACCGCCCACAAAAAGACACAACTGCTTGAAAAATCTAAGACTGAAATATGGAGAACCCCGTGAAACACCCTCGCAAAGCCAGCTTTGCCCAACTGGCACTAGCCACTGCACGCGGACCCACAACTATGCACAGGGAAATCCCTGGCAACCCATAGCATAGGACACACACACACACACTTCTCGAATGGTCAAAGGACTTGCTTGGGATTGCCAAACACGGTTGGCCTTCGAAGAGAATATGCTTAGATTCTTAACATTCAACCCAAAGCCTATAAGCCTGGCGACCCATACCATAGGATTCCAACCCCTCTCCCAACCGTGGAATCTGCCGTCAAAAGCCGGAAATATACCCCCTACCTTATGGGGGGGGGGGGGTGGGTGGGGGGTCCCCCAATTCCATCTATTTAGTCTTCCCCACAAAAGGGAACAAGGAAGCCATAAATGGAATTCCAGGGGCCACCTCCCTCCCCCACTTCCATTTAGAAAAGGCCGGGCATCCGGAAACGGAGTTCAGCTGGCCTCCTTGGGGCAGAGCTTATCGATGAACTCCACCGACTGCTCGGCCTGCATCTCGAAGACGCCCTGGCAGATGGGAAATTTCTATTCGATGCCGGACCGGAGGCGGAGGTCATGAGCCGCCCTATACATTGCCTTCTTAAAAAAAAATACACCCACGCCCTAGGAATTGTGAGTTTTGTGTGTTGATGAAAAAAGGCCCTAGGAATTTTATGTGTGTGTGTGTGTTCTTTGTTGATTGTTTTTTTTTACTGTTCATGGAAAGGGCCTCCCTGGTTGTGCCCGCCAAGGAACATGGCCCTGTGCAAAGGCCCCTTCTACAAGACAACCTGGTGACTTTGATGTGAGTTGACTAGCTGCATCCTTGTTCTTTCCCATGGAGCACACAATTGGGCCCTGTGTACGTGGACCGATGTGGGCCCGTCCTTGATGGAATTCCGTTAGCTGATGAACGGCCGGTTGTTGAGAAGCTGCTGTGGCAGTTCCTGTTATCTGCTGAATGCCGGTCGTTGATTGTCATCTTGTACCAAGCCCGAAGCCTTTCCAGGAACAACAGCTCCACCCCGCGGCCCACTCTGTAGCGGGAGCCATAAGAGATCGTGCCGCTAGCTAAGGACAGTTGTGGTGTCAGAGCGGTTTTTGTTTGGGGTCACTTCTGGGTCAAAATGCATGAACTCAAGACCTTGACATGTGACGGCCAGTAGGTTGGGCTGTGTTCAACACCAGAAACAGTCTTTGTGCAATCCACCGAAAGCCTGACAAAAGGTTTGGTATTCCATGATGAGAATGTCGGAATAAACCCTTTACAACCATTTATGGACCCTGGTGAGCGCATCCCCGTTTGAGGGTACCATTTTTGGAGGGTTCTGAAGGAACACAAGTAAGACACACATCCAACCCTTGGTTTAAGCATGTCGAGCAATACAAATCTGTGTGTTGCAGCCCACTCCAGCCGGTATCCCGTAAAGAACAACCCTGCGGTTGAGTTTGCTCAAACAGTTCTATGGGGTTGGCCTCATGCTTCCTTATACACATGGCTTCCCGGGTAGAAAAGGACGCCCCTCAAAAAAGGTTGGCTGTCCTTTCAAGGGGTCAAACCGTTGAAAACAGCTGTGAAGCACCCCAGATACTGTGGGATGTCCTTGTTTTGCAGGTCCACAGTGTTGAATGTTTCTGCAGGTTAGCGTCGAAAACTAGGGGTATGTCCTGTCAAGCTACATCTTTCGGAAAAGCCTTCACAAAGGGCTTCCCAGGGCAGCAACGTACAAATGTTGTTTTTCATGGGAAGGCCTAAACATGGTGGGTCTACATCAAGGCATCTTGGGGATGCGCTAGAAGCCCCCACGGTATGCGACACACACACACAAACACACTAAATGCGAAACCAGCAAGATTGCAATAAACAAAGCAAGGTTCACCAAAGAGTCCGCAATTGGCATTTACGATCTCCATGTTCGAGGGCTTTTGGTGGTATTAAAGCAACAGCTAGAACATCTAGAAGGGCATGCTACATCATGATACGACTACTTGCTTTCGAACTTTTCCTTTTCCCCTGAAGGATACATCTAAACCTGCTTTCCAACAACCTCTAAATCAGTAGGGACTTCTTGAGGGCTCCATAAGCAAAACCGAAGGACGCCACGCAGCACTCAAAAACCCCCGCGCCTGGCGCCAAGCCACACAGCACCCATCGGCACTGCTGGGTCGGGGCCGCTTGCGCCAGGTGGAGTCGTAGCCCAATTCCTCGAGGGCCGGCTTGAAGTGGTCCTGCAGTCGGGCATTCGCCCCGATTTCACAACTAAGCACACCTCACCTTCTTCAATGTTGGCATTCACAAAAGGTGGCTCAGGATTTCGCCCAGTCTGAAACCAAGGGCGCGACGCAGGATTTAGTCCGCAAACAGTAAGAGTTTGACACGCGAGCTCTAAAACAGGCCGTTTTGTCAGCGTTTGCTCCTTCTAATATGTTTGGCGGCTATGTGCCACCTGGTAACTTGGGTTCATTGGCACGTGCTTGGCCGCTGTGCGCCACTTCTTGCGCGCGTGTGGGCAGGGAAAGGCCGGGTGAAGTTGTGGATGCGCAGCGGCGGAAAGGCATGGTATGCTTGGAAGGCTTGCCCAGCATGAGAGCTGGGCTCGGCCAACGATGCGCCCCAAGTCTTTCTCCTTGCGAGTGAGGAAGATGGGGGCGGACACAAAGACGCCCCTCTGCTCTGTGACGGGCAGAAAGCCGCCCTTGAACGACAACCATTGGGAGAGGAGGCAGGCTGTAGCTCGCGGAGGAGAGCGGGTCAAAGCTGAAAGCTGGCCCGAAGAGCGGGCCAAGAGCTGGTGAGGGTGCAGGCCGCAAACGTGGGACCACCACACCTCCAGCAAGACCCGCAAGGGGCGCTGCGCTGGGTCTTGGCTCCAGAGGCATCTTCTCGCCTGTTCTTGTGATCTCTCGGCTCCCACTTTCGCAGGGGGAGCGAACTGGGCTGACATACGGCTTAGCGGCTTCGTGCCTCGCAGGAAGTGCATTTGTAAAAAGACAGGGAGGGACCAAGAACCAAAGAAACAAATCAAACAACCTGCCACGTGCCCAAGGTGAAGAACCTTGGCCTGGACCTGGGCAAGAAGCTAGTTGGAGCAGTTGTCCAGATGAGCTACATGGCGGGAAACCACGGCGCAAACTCTACGGTCTGCGTGCGAGGATGCATGTTGAACAACTTGAGCAAAGAACAGAACTCGTTGCGGAAAGACTGCCCGCTACCTGCCAAAGAGGGGCTTGGTTCGAATGAGCACGACGGTGTACTTCCAGCAAAGTCGAGCACACGGCAACTGTAGGCGGACGCCGGCAACAACCACTTCATCGATATGCAATTGGTGGCCAATGTTGGTTTCATCCAGAAATCAAACAAGTTCGTTCTCGCAAGCAAGGACGCCCTGCGCCCTGCGCAAAGGAGCCTGTAACAACCCAAGAGACAAGCGCGGCAAGTGCCAGCTTGCCAACTAATGTGGAGCTCGTTTTGGCTTAGCTTCTTTCGTAGACACCAGGGTGCCAAATGGGATAACCCTGTGCATTGCGTACCCTTTGAGTACTCTTTGGCGTTGGGTTGGCCGCTCACCCAAAACAGCTTCCACAGCTGAGCCAGTCCCAAGAAATCAAACAAACTTCCTCTTGGAAGATCACCAAGCCCCGAAAGGAATTGGCACCTCCGCCCGCTTCAGGGAATGTTGAGCGGACTGGCTGAACAAATCCAGGAACTTGCTCAGGAACTCCGAGTGAGAGACGGCCCCTGTGAATCGCCCGGTCTCTGGCTCGGCTTGCGCGCCTCGTAGTGGTCGCACTCCACCAAGGACAGGATATCCACCTGAGCGTGCCGAACGGTAGGAAAAGATGTGGAGCTCTTGCTTTGGGTCGACTTAGAGGGTGCCACTGGACCACTTTTTGGTGCCATGTTGACCCAGGATTAATAAACTCGTCCCATTATTGGGGGGGGGTTCCCTCCAAAAGTAATGAATGCCCACCAAAAGGGGACACCCCCCTATTAATCAACCAGGGGTTTATTGATCCGGGGTTAAAATTAGTGGGGAACACAATGAGAAAGGGATTTAGAGGGTGCCACTGGACAACTGGGGTGCCAAAGGATGCTGAACAATACTGATCCAGGGATGCACCTGGACAATTTTAAGCACTACGTAAACCCGCAAATGCCAGGTTTGGGTTCACTGATCTAGGAAACACCCAGTTGACGCTAGCAGAAAAGAAGCCATGCGAGTGTCTTGGCCCAATGGTCCGTGGCCCTCGGAGTCGCTGCTCGTCGCTCATAGGCTGCTGCGCCCCTTGCTATGGCTCTGATTCTAAAGTGTATTCTGGGCTGCCCTTAGGTCCCCCGCTGAAAGTTTAACTTTTCGTGGTTTAAATAAAACCTACCACTAAACACTAAAAGGCCAAAAAGCTAAGGGGACACCAAGTATAGAGTCCTGTGCCAAACTGAGCGGTTTCCTTAGTACCTTTCCCAACACATTACCCTTGCAGCGTCCCCTTCCACCCCTTCCCCAAATGGTTGGGAGACACATTGGGGACCCCCTCCATGCTTCTGAGCGGATCGAGCGACGTCCATGTCGCGGATCACCTCCAGCAGCCGATCCTTGCGGTTCGGCCAGTCAAAGTGCTCTCGGTGCACCTCCTCCACCCGTCGGATCTCCTGGCAAAGGTGGCTCCAATGAAACAGTGCTCAACAAAATATTTAGAGAAAGAGAGAGAGAGAGAGAGAGAGAGAGAGAGACAGAGAGAGAAACATATATATATATATATATATCTGCACATGCATATACGTATATATATATATATGTGCAAATATATATATATATATAAGTATAAATACGCGGGTGTGTCTTTCTTTGGGGAAAGCTGTGTTGAGCATGTCTTTGACCTCCACGGTTTTTGGTTCATCGGCCCTTAGGGGGTTCGAAAAACCAAGTCCCCAAAAGGCAGGGCTCCAACTTAACCCAGGTGCAGCCACAGACCCGTTCGATATTTTGGGAGTTGCGGTGGCGGGGGGATCTCTGTCTTCAAGCTCCGGTTTCAGAAAATAGACTTACATGCGAGTGTAGAAGTCCAACGGGGACGCTACCTGAAAGGGATGACGCACAAGAGATGCTGGAGAAACCCTGGCAGGTTACCTGAGTTGGACACCGCCATCCTGCGCGCCCTAAGGGTAGAGCCCGAACTCCCCACCTTCTTTCCGTGGTGAAGAGACAACCATTTTTCAGCGACTTGTAGCCCACAGCTTGCTTTAAAACTTTGGATTGCAAGCCACATCGCCCTAAACCAGCTGTCCTCCAGTTCTTTTTCTTTTTTCCGGCCATCCCTCTGATCACAACCATTCCCAGCTAGAAACGACCTGCTTAAAATCATTCCCAGCTTACAAACCTCGCCATTTCCAGCTAGAAACAACCTGCTTAAAATCATTCCCAGCTTACAACCCTCGCCATTCCCAGCTAGAACCAAGAGATCTGCCAAAACCTGGCAGCCCATCACCACATTCCGACCTCCGGGCTCCTCCTCCGTCAAGATGCCCCGCACGTAGTTGGGCCAGCCCGGGTTCGCCGGCTTCCCGTCGCTGCCCCGCGCCCCGTGGAGCCGAAAGACCTCCTTGCGCCGGGCCTGGGAACGAGTCGAGTCGAGTGGGACCTCACACCTCCCCGGCAAAATGTGAATCAGTTGTGGATCCAATGGAAAATCCGATCTGTTTCCCAAAAAGTGAGAGTTTAAAGGTTCAACCAAAGAGCCACACAAATTCCATCGTCCGAAAGCGATACGATTTTGCCCAACAGTAGCCAGGCACATTGTCCCATGTTTGGATTGCCCAAAAGTGGTGCTTCTCCCTCAGGTGGATTTCCCCCCAACCGGCCACCAGCAAATCAAAAAAACGACAAACTCACCTGGGTCAGGCGATCCGAGCGATGACGTTGGGGGGATCTCTTCAGGCTTGAAGCTTCACACAGCTGAAAAGGAAGCCAGAACACCCATCCATCTGCGGGTTTCTATCCAAACCTAAGCCTGAAAGAAGGGAACCGTGTTCGGCAAACCTGTATGAGCTCCCTTGGTCAAGGTAAAAACTCGCCATAATATGCTAAGGATTGGAATCTCCTTTGGGAAAAGGACCTAGTGTGGATTCCCCGGTTGTGAAAACTAGCAGGGCGGCCTCTCTCGGGGATATAAGGTCAATGATTATTCTAGAATACGTGCGCTTGGCATGTGGCACATTGGATTTTGTGTGTCTTATCATTCTCTTGGCTAAGAATCAGTGAGGGAATTGCGCTGCCCATTTTATTGACGCCTCCTATCCTCGTGACAGTAGCTCTCCCGTCTGCCTCCGACATGTCGATGCCATAGAGGAACCACGGCTCCATGTTGTTGCCTGTGTCCACTGCAACTTGTTTGCACGGCAATTCAGGACCTTATCCAAAAGACTACCCCAATGTCCCAAGAGTTCACTCAGCCCGAGGTTTTTGGGGATGGTTGTAGGACCCCTGGTAAATCCTAAAGAAGGGTCAAACAACAAGGGAACACATGCTTTCTAAAACTTGCGCTTCTTGAAGTTCAAAACCAATTTCTGCCCTTTCCCTAGACATTCTTGAGACCTACTCGGGTGTGTGCGGTCAATGTTGGACCACGGGAAGCCTGGTATATTCACGAGTTTGAAAGATCGCTATGATTGACCGTCCCTCCTGCCACACGGATTGCACATGATTCGATCCGTGGTTCGCCGAAAAGTGTCTTTTGAAAGCAGGTAAGAAGCACAATGCTGTGCCTGACTGTGAAGGAATGGAACCCTGCTGTGATTGTACTGTTCTAGGGGTACCTTCCCCATTCTTTGCAGGGATCCTTCTTTCTAGAAAACCACTGGAAACCCAGGGAAAACAGATGGTTTTTGAAAAGAACGATGGTTGGAAAGAATGGGGAATCAACCCCTAGAACTGTAGGCAAAATGCCACGACGAGATGTCCGTCTCACTTGCTAAGTTTGGGAAACAAGTGCACCACACGTGGGGAAAACAAACATTTATTGACTACGGCTTGCTGCCAAAGTGGGATACCTGTAAACGTAGACGTAGATGCTTAGGCGCGAAAATGGCATCCTCGATATCAGAAACATATTTTCAACCTTGACCAAGTGAGTCGCCGTGCGTGTTGCTCAACTACGCCTGGGGAAGACAGGAGAGATACCAAACCGCCCCGCCATGACTAAAGCGAGTACATTTGAGACTGTGGCTCCACTTGGCCGGCAAAACGAATGCCGCTAATTTTGACGGACCCGGCACTAAACAAATGGGACACCTGGCCCCAAAAGCGGGAACTCGGGCATGGGGCCATTTGAGCAATGCTCGGTTTTTGTCAAGTATTGCTTTTCCAAGATGGCTATAGAAGGTCCTTTGACCTCCAATGAACCGAGTCTAAAATGAACAATGGAGGACTTGCCGCACTTCCCACCTGTTCCCAAGAAGTTGGAAAGAAAGCATCCACCTGGCTTCCGGCCACAAAATGGAATGGGGCTATTTGGCCATGCAGACTCTGCCCGACCCCCTTCAACAGGCTTCGCATAGCTTTGCATCTCTCAAAAGGAAACTCGCCCTGCAATGGCCCAAAGATAAACTCACTTTCAACTAGTACTTAAACCATGGGACAGTTCCGGGAGCTGTTTCTGGGTCCCAAAAGCCGAGCTAAAATGGATGTCAACAGGTTTTGGAACGCATTTGCCGCCGCGGCCAGCAATCGATCGGTCCCAAGAAAAATCGCCGAGGCTCCCATGTACCCGGCCAGGATGTTGTACTGCCCCACCGTGAATTCCAAGGGCTGGCGCCGCAGCACATTTTTCAAGGCCAAGACCTCGCGGCGCGCCTCCTGGCATCAATTCGCATGAACCTCAACCAGAAGCTCCCCCCCCACGCTTTTCTATGACGACCAAGTTATATCTGTGGAGTTCAACTCCCTGGGAACATCCAGGCTACTGTCTGGAGTCAACAGCCTTGGGGAAATGCTAGGAAAAAACTCGAACGTCGGAGCTGAGGATGGACAAATGGCATAAGGACCGCGTTGTTTGCGTTATTCGCCGGCTGTCTTTCTCCATGAGCCCGAGGGGGCGCCCGGAAACATCTGCCAGGGCTTGCGTCTTGCACTACCTATTTGAAGAAATGAAGGGATCGTCCAAGAGATAGTCCTTTCATGCTAACCAGCCAAAATATTCACTGAAATTCCTTTATTCGTTGCAATTGGGGTCGCCATGTCAGAATAATAACAATAATAACAATAGTAATAATAATAAGAATAATTAATACTAATAATAATGAGAATAAAAGTAATACTGCTACTAGAAAGCCTGAAACATTTATAACTCAGTTGCCAAGCCCTAGTGGAACAAAGGAAACCTCTGTGGGTAGCATCTGCGCACCAAACAAGGTCATCCCAGGTGCCCCTGGACAACTGGGCACTTCAATAGTTTGTGTAATATCCGAGTTCATTCATTTATCTTATTCATTAATATGCTCCTGCAATTCCCCCGAAATGCAACTAACACTACATCAAACAAATAAATGCTTATAATACTGGATGAATATAAACAATATAATATAGCTTCCACACATCGTATCGTTCCCATGTCCTCCCCATCACCCGGAACATCCCGGAACACCGAGGCGCCCGTCCTTGAGCTGGCGCTCCCGCTCGTCCTCGGCGGAGAGTTGCAGCTCCGACAGCAGGCGCCGGAGATCCGTGTGAGTGGCGCTCACTGCGCAGGGCGACAGCAGGAGGTTCACTTCCAGCTCCGAGACCTCGGAACCAAGCGGTTCCACGGAAAGAAACACGCGGATTTCTGTGGCTGGTCTTATTTTGTTGATAAGGACCTCAGAACCAAGTTCCAACCAAAATGGCATAGAAAGAAATACGGCCACCTTCCAACCGAGTGGATTGGCTGTTAAACAAGTCGTTTTGTTTAGTATGATTATTTTTTACCGCTAACATGGTCCGAACCCAACAAGCTTGAAGTCCAGGAACTCGGCCAGCGACAAGGGGCACGCGGATTTGTGGCTTTTGATGGTTGCTTCAAGGGACGCCCGTCTAAAAAGGAAAAAGGCCACTACTGGAAGTCTCGGCCAGGATTGGTTTTCTCCCGCTAGATGCAAATGCACCATCCCAGCTGCTTCTAACTGCCTGGCTCCACCAAGACTCGCAAATGGTCTTGAATTTTGGGAAGCCGGAACGGGGAGTACAGGGAGATTCGGGTCCACACTACAAACCATCACCCAGGGTGTGTCTGTTGCATCTCCTTCTTTGGGAAGCTTGAAAGCTGAAGCCCGCGCAACATATATCGGGCTTTCTTGGATGTCTGCGCCAGACTATGTTCTGCCCAAAGGAACTGGAACCAACATGCCGGCGCCATGCATTCACGATCTATCATGTCGGAGCGAGCTTGACAAGCCAACATGCAACTAACCAGTTTGAAGGAGTGAGGAGCCCCTCGGTTGGAAACACTTTCAGCCAAAATGCCTCTTCTTGAGTAATGTAACAACCTTGATGTACCCTAGCAAAACATCACTCACAACCCTCCGACGAAGTTCTTCTAAGCCCAAATCAGAATGAGAAACGACCGCGCCCCCGGTCTCAACAGTCTCAACAAAGGCACACTCCGAGCCTTGGACATTGCCGGCCCGTTCAAGAACCAACCCTGAACAATCGCGTCTGGAAACCAGAAAGAATCACTCTTGCCTTGCGGTTTCTGTCATAAACTCAAATCAACTAGAGGCCTGTCAGACCCTGTTAGGATGGACTTGAAGTCAGCGGGACTTCCCTTACCAGGTTGCAGGGTGACCCCCTTTCTTGGTTTCCCCCAACATCTGTACCACACTTGTTCACGCGAAATTGGCTGACAGAAATATTTGGACTCCATTGAAGGATCCTTCATCAGGGGTTGCAAGCTCGCTTTCCCCCAAAAAAACATATGTTGCATCCAGCGCCTGCGGCAGGAGCTTCTGGAGAAGGTCCCTGAAGACGTGCGTGGGCACCGTGTCCGCACCATTGCTCAACTGAAGGAAACACGCCTGCAGTTTCTGCATCGCTGGCCTAACCTGGAGCCAGTGCATGACGAGAAGGGGGAATGGTTTCGTCTCAACGAAGGGGACCTTCGTACAACCAATTTCCCCGTGAAACCGCGAGGGCCCTCCCGTTGACTGATCAGCGGGAAAACCTGGGAAAACCCCTACGAGATGCTTGGGCAAATGGCAAAGTTTGGAGGCCCAGGGCTTCCATCGCCTTTGTG
This sequence comes from Effrenium voratum, assembly GCA_963377175.1. Taxonomy (NCBI): domain Eukaryota; class Dinophyceae; order Suessiales; family Symbiodiniaceae; genus Effrenium; species Effrenium voratum. Next base: position 360,971 of record CAUJNA010003871.1, read on the forward strand.
GCATTCAGGTCTGACAAAACGTGGCTTTATGAGACCTTGAGGCCTTCTCAGGATCATGTCGGGCGAACTCAGGAAGGCGAACGTGGCAGAATTTGCCGACCTGGCAGAATTTGCCGACCATGGCGCCCCTGGGTGCTTGAGTCAGGAGGGCCTTTCCAGGAAATGAAACGCAGGCCGCAAGCTCCCAGCAATCTACTAGGTTGGTTCTCCCCTCATCACGTCCAGTTGCTGGTGCGGGCTATGACAATTGTCCTTTGCCAAATGGAAACCGGTGCGACAAATCCATCGTCATGTCATGTGAGATCTTAGGTGCTCCTTGGCACCCGAAAATCACCTCAAGCAAATGACTCAGAATGCCTCTTTTGGCGCGGTCCCGGACCCCTCCGCCTGACTGGCTGCAACGGCTCCGAAGGCAGCGAAAGGAGAGATCTGCAGAGGCTGAGTGCTTGCGTGTCCCCGACCCTTGCGAAATTGAGCAACCAACATCCATGCCCATGGAGAGTGTCTCGGGGTCCTTTCGGGAACATGGTTTTCCAGATATCTCCAGGAGCAATGATAGTGGGGTAAAAGCATATGGCTTGGAATTACACCTTGGGAAATAACCGCAAACGGTCCGAAATCCGATACCTTTTATCTGGAATCAATATGCTAAAATGCAGCAATGTCCCACAAACCCTAGATAAACCTCTCCCAAAACCCATATTCAATGTAATTGTCCCTGGCCGCCATCTCTGGTTGGAACATCCCCCACTCTCCAATTCCCCCTGGGATCCCTTTCGTGTCCAAACCCCAAAGGCAGTTGTATCATGGATATGTACCCTTTTCTTGTTCGGGCCTGGGAGTAAAGACGCGACAAGTTCGAACAACTAAGAAGGGTTTCAGGACCGTTCCTGTGCGGGGGGTAGAAGACCCCCTGCAACGGAAGGTGTTTGAGGTGTTGCCTACCATTTTGCCCAACATGGGCACCTTCCGTGTTGACCAATTCGTTCGACTGAACTTCCTCGGAGCCAAGGTTATATGGTCCGCAAATGGAAGACGAGAAGGGCAACGCAGCCTCAAACAAAGCGCAACGCCTCATCTCCCACGCGCTTGCATCAGGAAAGCAGGCAGAAAAGACCGACCTCCGACCTCTCCTTTCAGATCTGCTGCAATAAGCTTTTCCAGTACCACGTTCTCGGCCAGTCCACGGAGATATTTCTTTGAGCCGGGGTGGCTGTGCGTGTCCGATGTGGACCACATGCATTCAAGACTCCGTGACCCTTTTCGCCCGCCTGCGCCGCTGGCTGCGCAGCATAGCGCCGGGACTCGCTGCGCAGCTTGGGGGAAACCTTGGAAAACCTCCGCGTCCCCAAGCGCTGAGCCCCGAAAGAAGAGGTGAGGTCTTTGTGGGGAAAGCAGTTGTCTTTTGGTTGGTGTTCAAAGGGAAACTGAAGTCATCCTGCCAGGGACCAAAGGGCCAGGAACTAAAAGGATAACCTTGCGACTCGTGACACAGAATCACCCGGAAATGGAACGTCGAAAGGTCGCAACGCCGGCTTTGGGCAAGTCATTTATAGTAGCACCTGCCAACGGGTATATTCCATACGTTATTCTAAGCTAACAGTTATGTTGCTTGATTCGCTTGTCGTCCCTTGGGTTTCCCTTTGAAGTCAGGGTGTGATTGTTTCAAACAAAGGAGGGTCCCCCAGGCCGTGCCCGCCGAGTCACAACTTTGGCCTTCCTTGCGGACAGGACCGGCGTGGCTGGAGGGGCCATCTCCTCGTGCGATACCCGCAACCAGTGACCGGTACTCAGGGCTATGCTATTCTGGGTTGGCATTGGTACTTGGATACCCTCGCAGATTTGGCCCAACCTCAAACCGTGATATATTGTGATTCGGGCACGAGCCTGTGCCCAGGCAATGGGTAAGTTGGGGTAAACAAGCCACAAAAGAAAGGTTCCCCAAAAGCAAACCAATCCCCGGTCCCAAAGATCAGGGTTTCCCACACACCAGAGAACAACAACCAAAAGGGAAAAACCAAAACAAGTAAACAAGTACCCGCAACCTTGATCGACGATGAACCGCACGGGCGGACCCCACCAATCTGCCCCGGGCCGATGTCTCTTTCTCCACCGACACGAAGGTGATCGACGCGGGGACCCGGCGACGCTCATCCGAGGCGCGACGGACCCGCAAACTTGAGCCAAAACACCACAGGTCGGTCACTACCGCGACGTCCCTGATGATGATATTAACCATGGCTAATCACACCCCCCTCACGAGGAGCCCGTCATATGACGGGTGGAGCGTGCCATTTACTGATAGGATTTAACTGCTCGCATGTGTCCGCAAACAGCTGGACACTACCGCCGTCAGCGGTGGAGCAAACCCACAAAGGCAGTTGCGCGACATCCCGGGCATTAAATTCCCGCCACCACCCCGAATTAATCGGGGTAACGCTGTCCAACATACCTTGTGGAAAAGTCCACATGACGACACTAGGTCACAACTGTTTGCATCAACAATGCAAGAAGTTTAATTCTTATCAGAAGCCATGAAATAAAAGATAACGTATGTCCATTAGTACCCTCGCCTATCGGCAAGAGGTACTCCTGACCATGCGTACCTGAAAAATGCTTGAATTCCGCAAACCCGGGAGTAACCCCCCATCAGTTTGCTTTCCCTCTCACTCACACTGCTTCCTGATGAACACGACCAGCAGCCCAGCAGCGGTATGGGAGAGACATGATCTCCGCGCCTCAGCGGTTCGGGAGGAACATCACCACCTCCGCACCGCGCCGACCATTGGAGAATGGACGCAAGCCTATCGGCCGCAATCCTCGTGACTCAGCCTATCGGCTATCGTCACGTCTCCTCCGGTCACGTCCGCCCCGCGCACGGTCCCTATCACGATCCCTTTCGGATCTCCTGCGATCATCTCGCCTTCGATCTCGCTCCCGATCGAGTGAATCATCATCACGACGATCACGAGCATCGTCCCTCCTCCGGTCGCGATCATCCTCGCGCCGCGGACGGTATCTGCGCCTTCTCGACTCTCTGGAATCCCTGGTGTCCACGGTCCTAACGGACCTCCGAGAAGGAGTTCGGGAAACGATTCCCTACGCCTCCTCCCAGAGCGAGAGTTCGTCACGATCTGGTTGAGAGCCTCCAGTGCTGACGCGTCCTCACCATTTCTGATGAAGTCCCTGACTTGCTTGTTCAGCACTCTGTTGGTGGAGACTGACAAGAGAGCGTCCACCACCGAACTCTCAGGCAGCACCAGGAAGTGACCCTCCACCGGGCTCGCCGCAGCTCGCTCAGCCGACTGCAACCTGATCTCACCGCCTTCAGGCTTCTTTGCCATTGCCTTGGAGGCCGTCAGAGGCGCTACCGCGTCCTTTGCCGAAGACCTACCAAGCGCAGAGTGAAGATCATCCCCACTAGCCTCTCTTGCTGCCGCACCTGGTCTGCTGTCAACGTCATCAGGCCTCGTCGATGCCTCTCGCTTCATCGACTCCTTCACAGTCTCGTCAGGATCCCAACGGGACTTCCTTTCTCACTTCTGCCCTTCAGCCGACCCCCGGCTACCGCCAGGAGCGTCATCTCCGCCTATCTTCTCCTTCTTGACCTCAACCTTCGGTTCGGCCTGCTTCGTCTCCTTAGCTTCAGCCTTCGGAGCCGGAGCATCCTTCGCCTCAGATACTGAAGCGGCCTTCCCTTTTGGCTCGGCCTTTGGAACCGGGGTCATTTTAGCCTTCGCACTCGGCCGGGCTCCTTGAACCACCATCTCGACCCAAGTCTTCTTCGGTTGAGCCACAGTTGCATCAACCTCCATCGGAGCCGGCCCAGCATCGGCCTTTGCTTTTGCCTGTGAGACAGATGGACTATCGCCCTTACCAGACCCCTTTCCTGGCACTTCACCTGACTTTGGTGGTGGGCCAAAAGGCTACCGCCCTTACCGCCCTTTTCCCCCTTCTTCCCTTTTCCTTTTCCGCCCTTGACGACCGGCTCCTGCTTAGGACCAGGACCCTGCGCAGCATGATGCACCGATTGAAGCCCTTCAATGTTCACGTTCAATGGCTCCGGTTGACGACCATCAAGAACCGTCCTCACCCTTTCGTCACTAACGTAGACGAATGGGTCGCGGAAGGGGGCGGGAGGCTCCGACTGCCCGGCACTGATTGCCTTCTGCACCTTGGCTATCGCCTCCTTCAGTCTCTTCTTCTCATCGTACCCTGTCTCTGATACCATGTGCTTCCTGAGATCCGATATGAACGCATGGCTGGCCAGGATGTCCACGTCCTTCCGATGGGTCGGATATAATGGAGTCAGATGCCCCGCCGCGGAGCCAATCACGTACGCCATCGGGATATAGAAGGACAAGTACGTGTCATGGCGAGCGAACTTCCTAACGGAAGTCGTCATCCACCTACCCCACTGAGCAGCATGCCTCGGGTTAGCTCGGAAGTACTCAGTGACCGACTCAAATCTATCGACTTGGTTGGTCATAATCAGGTGCTTCGCCACCCACTTCTCCACGAATGCATCCGAGGCCGAAATCCCCGACACATAGGAGAATTGGAAGAGCACCTTCGCCAGCTCATCCCACGCCGTATCGACTCCTCCCTTGTCCTCACCAAGATAAGGGGGCAGTCTGATGCCGCTCTGCACCGTCATCCTCAGGTCAGACGCCATCGAATAGGAAATCAAGTTCCTCTTGATGACTCCGACCACTTCGGATGGGATCCTCTTGGGCTTGAACTGTCCCATGCTCCTCACCCACTCCGGGACGATGCGGCACCTCTCGAAGTCACTTTCGTCCGCGTTGGGGATGAAGTTCGGGTAGAAGACCGGGAGCGCACACCCAGGGCACAAATGCATCCCATTTGGCGTCATCTCCGCGCACCTCAAACAGAACGTGGTGGTCACATTCAACCTGACCTCTTCACGCGATCGCCTGTGCTCTCCCCTAACGGGGGTAAGGTCACCATAGTCCCATGCCCGATGATACACTATCGTGTAATCATCGTACATGTACGCTGCCTTCCAAGCGCCCATGTGGATCTCGTTCCGAACGGCAAGGGTCTTTCTCCTCGTCAGAAACACGGGTCCAACCAATGACCAGTGCACCCGAAGGTCCACGATTACCACCACGTACCTTCCCGAGTAGTTCCGCAGCCTGTCCCTGACGTACCACGATGGCGATACCTCGGCATTCGGCGCCATGGTTCCCACAAGCGGGATCAGGCCTTCATCCTGCCTTCCATCCCCAATGGTCTCGTACACATCGGGCCTCGTGATCAATATCTCGATCATGGCCTTTCCGTTTCGCCTCATCTTCTGGAGCTGAACCGCCTTCCTAAAGTCCGAGAACTTCATGACGACGTACCCCACCATAGGGAGTTCATTCCAGTGCATCTCGTACATCAGAGATCCGCCAGGTGCATCTTCTTGGGTGTACCTTTGCCTAACGGCACTGTAGCTCATGTCACGTCCGATCCGCGTGTACCTAACGGCCACTAACCTAGTGCTCTCCTTGAGGAGGACATCATTCCCATCGTGCATGACCATGAGCATCGCCTCAACTTGCCCTATCGGGAAAGCTTTGATCGTCGGAATGAAGAACTTCCACGACATCTCGGCGTTCTCCATGCCCGTGATCTCCCTCAGGAACCAGATGGCCTGGTCACTATTCACCCAGTTTCCAGCCTCACGTCCAGTTTCCTTCAGCACACGTTCCTCGAATAACTCCGAGACTCTCTTCGAGTTGATGACCAGACCTTCAAAATCGCACGAGAGCAGTCTCATCAACTCCTTAGCCGCCTCCCGCCCTGCAACGGTGCCCGCGGTTTCCTCGTAGTTCGGGACGTACTCGCCCAACCTTGTCTTCGAGGGAATCACAATCTGGCATGTAGCGGCCTCATCAGGGATAACCCCAGTACCTCTTAGATCTGGATTGATTTCCCGCCTATCGGCAAGATAATCCTTCCTTCCGTCCAGGACCACAAGATTGTAGGTCATCTTGCTTGCCGCCTCACTCGGTCGGAACCTCCTGCTTTCATCCACCTGATCAGGAGCAAAGGGTCCACTGGGGGCAGCTGCACTTACCATTGGCGCTCCTCGCCCAGAGCATAGGTGCTTCTTGTGAAAGTTCACCATCTCATTCAGCTGCGACAGGGCATAAGCTCGATCCTCCAATGACGCACTCTTCATCCCAGCCTCAGTCAGAGGAGCCTCAGGCTTGTCATAACTCGCCTTTCCGCCCCATCTCGCCGCGACCAGCTCAGCAGACTTTGCAGGATCAATCAGATTGCCCGACCATTCAGGCATGTCGCTCAACCTCCTAGTCAACGCGTCTATCGACGCAGCCAAGTCTTCATCCGTCACGGTGTGAGGGTCGACCTTCTCCCTGTCTTCCTGACCCACGTCAGGGAGCCTAAAGTCCCCGCGGATGGCCTCCATCGCGGCCTTCTCGGCTTCCTCAGCCTCCTTTTGCGTGGCCACTGCTCTAGGGATCAGGAGCGCTGCCTCAGCTGGCAACGATTTCTCCATGTCAATCGGAGTGTTCTTGGGAAGGATCCTTCGATCATCTCCCTCCCCGCTGTACACATAGTCTGGAGCAGTCTTTCGGTACTCCTCGAAGGTAGCCCCTTTGAAGTTGGTGATCTCGCTCGGGTCTGTCTTCCCAGCCTCAGTATCCCGAGGCGTGGGCTTCTCCGTCCCGGCGGAATCCTTCTTGGAGCCTTCCTGATCCACATCCATGTCGTCTTTCTTCTTCTCCGTCACGGAAAGTTTCCCAATGTCAGGAAGCGTCACATCATCGTCCTTTCCCGACCCGGCGCCCCTATCGGGGGCCGGCTCGGTCCTCGGTTGCCCCGAAGAGCTCGCCCCAGGGTCCACATCACCCTCGTCATCCACATGCGGTCGCTTTCCCCACACGATCTTCGTCTTCGGCTTCAGCGGGACAGCGACACCCCCAGCCATATGGTGTCCAGGCCAAGTGGCCCCTTCTGGGTCATCTTCGAACCATGATTTCCCGAACGGGAACCCATCCCTACCGAGGATCTCCTTCCTATCGGAAGCAGACCCTGAATGTGACAATGCCGACACATGAGACAGCATGATCTCAGCCGCTGATTGCGCCAGTGTGTCGGGCATCTGCTCCCTCGTCGGGATAGTCCGCAGCTCCGGAGCGAGGTGACTGGCTATCATGCTGAAAGGCGCAGTTCCCAACCGCTTGCCTAGTACCGCCTCGTTCAGCGCGTTGAAGTATTTCTGCAACTTCTCCAGCATTGCTGTCGCCGCCATCAGCTGGGGGTGGAACATAGGCATACGCCATGCGCGCCCAAGGGCGCAATCCACGTGCGATGCGATCGTGGTGATCGTCCCTACCAGCAGATGTGATGATGCAATCTCCGGCACCCACGTCGGATCGTCCAAAGGAATGCACTGACCCGTCTGCGCGTTTAGCAAGGTTGCCCTTACTCCTGGCGCTCGGAGACAGTCATACGCCCTGCGATTTGGGTCGCTAACGACCCCACGAACCATGTAGTCATCCCGATCGGGCATATCTGCCCAGTCCCCCGGAGGTGCTCGTCCATGATGGTACTTCGCCTGAATGTCCTGCCTCATCCCTAACGGGATGTGGGCAGCCTCAGACGCCACCTTCTTCATGTTCCATTGTTGATCACCCCATGGCGTAGACTTCCGATCTCGTGGATTGATGTACTCCTGATCGATCCTCCCAGCTGCTCGGGAAGCATCCAACGCTCCGTACATGTAATCGTTATGCACGGCTCGATCCAACACCGCACTCCACTCGCTATCGCGATTAGGGAACACAATGTGGCTAGTCTCGTTCGCCTTCCTCCACTCCTCTGCGGTAACCCGCTCTTGAGTGATTGCCTTGTTCCGGATCACGGCATAGATGAAGGGCTCCCCAGCCTCCCTAGCCAGGATATGCTGAACGATGAACCTCCTATTTGACCTGCTCTCCGCCGGTCTCGCCGAGGTCCGTGAGCCCCTCGAAGACAGATAGGAACTATGCTCACGGTGATGCCGAACCTCCGCTGGCTTCAGCTCGGGCTTCCCCCGGATGCTCCGGGTACGGCGTGTTCGCATAATTGTGTATGCCCCCTCGAGACTCCTGGGTCGAAGCCGCCTTCGGGGTCGCTGCAGTATCCCGCAAGTCCCCGTCATCGTCCGTGTACTTGGGAGCATAGGAGATTGGCACACCTGGGCCAACCGGATCCGACGCCTCTTCCTTCTTCTGGGTACCAACAGGATCCCGAGCCCTGCGTTCCTCCCTAACGGGCGACGCCGCTCGCCTTGCTGCAGACGATTCCACCGATGGTTCAGTCGTGGCTGCAGTGGCCTGAGGTATCTCAGCCTCCCTACCGGGAGTCTCTCCCTCACCTACAGCGGGAACCTCGGCCTCCTTCTCCAGCTCCATCTCAACGTCCCCGGTGAACTCTAGTAGTTCGGCCTCGGTCGGACCCTCACCATCATTGAAGGTATCCGTAGGGAGATTGATCCCTTCCCTATCGGGTAGGAGATCATCGACCTCGGTGGAGCCACCCGTGTTCTCCTCCTCAATCGTCGCTCTAGGCGTCCGAAGATTCGATGACCATCGATTCCCAACTTCGGTCGCAGTGACCTGAGGTGAAGAAACCCTCGGACTCCGAGGTGGGTTCGGCGGAGACTTTGGTCTCACCGATGCCAGCATCTCCTTCGTGACTAACGCCTTAGGAGGTGCTTTCGGGGCAGCGGTCTGACCTTCCGCACGCTGACCTGCGTCAGATGATTGCCCACCGGGGGTTACGCCTATCGGCGGTCCTCCCTGAGCGGCACCTGTCATATCGACATCCTCAGACTCAGACATCGAGCCGCCATCACCCATCTTCGAAGAAGTACCCTCCTTCAAAAGCTTGAGGATGTTGTCCCTGATGAACAACGTGACGGAACCAGGCCACGTAGTCCTAGTCAGGGAGAAGAAGTCCGGGACAGCCGCAAGATAGGCCGGCACCACAATCCATGCTCTTTGGACTGGCCGATTCCTGCCGTAGTTGTCAACTTCACTCCCCCATGACACAGCGTCTGCTGAAACCACTGGGATCAAATTCACGCGGAGATCGCTCATCTTCAACTGGATCTCCTTCTGCATGTGAACCCCTTGGTCGCCCTCTCGATCTAACGATCGCCCCGGGCCGCAAACCATCACCTTCACCTTGTTGTTGAGCGCGATCAGCGACCCTACGTCCTTACTCCACACGGTTGCCGCATCGCTTCTCGCCCTCCATGCGTTCTTCTCCCACCTATACAGGTAGGAGCCACGGAGGCCGAAGACATACAGGTCGGACTTCGCGGCGTCCGCGTTTCCGTACTTCTGGACGCATTCCTCCGTCCGCTTGTCCATCAGCTCGTACGCCTTGTCGACCATCATCCGAAGGGATGTCTCCTCGTTATCACGAGTACTGGTCACGTAATGCACCACATAGTTCTTGAACGGTCGGTTATCCGGGGAACCCCTCAACCGATCATTCTTTGTCCTGCACGTGAGGATATTCTCCGCCAACTTTGCTGGGTCCATCCCTTTCTTGTTCTTCGTGGATGCAGTGTTGAACGTCTGATCCAGCAGGTAGAACACGCATCCGGGGCCGCGGACTCCTTCTTGTATACCGGGGGGCCGTACCCGGCCGACATGGCCGCAGCGATCCTTACCGCAGCGCCCGTCCCACTGGCCGCCAAGCACCGAAGCAAGATTACCATCTTGTCTTGGCAGCGACTCATCTCATTCAGCACGATGGATGGGTAGATAGACAGCATCACATCCGCTAACACGGCAGCTGCCCATGCGTCCCACTGCCTCTCCATTTGTGCAGAATCAATCGCCACACGGGAGTATCCTCCCTTTGGCAGCTCCACTGAGGGCGGGACAACCTTCTTGTTCCTGATTAGGCGCATTACCTTCCTAGCTTGCTCAAAACACTCGAGCTCCCTCGGGATGAGCGCTCCCCGCCCAACGGCCTTTGCTTCCTCCTTGACCTCGGTGAAGTACCCCTTCGTCAAGGTGATCTCGAATGTATCACCCCGGATGGCCTCATTCATGTTCGACTTCGGCACGATCCTGGCGTAAAGCACACCACCATCTGCCTCGGCAGCCTGGGGGGTCCCTGGAGCAGCACGCATGTTCTCCTCTTCAACAGATAGACCTATCGGTCCCATGTAGTTCTCGGGGAAGAACTTGTGCATAGCCCACACGACCGAGGGAGCATGCGGGTTCCATTCAACGAATGGGTTGTAGTACTGCAGGGTGCTATCGCCCCCTGAGTTGCACAGCTCCACAAACTGTGAGTCCGCCGCAGGCTTCTCGAGCTTGATGCAGATTCCACGGATCCCCAACCTCGCGTTCGGGAACACTCGCTGAGCCCCTCTCTTGACTCCCTTCAGGTAGGGGTTGTCGCCGAACAGATTCTCGGTCTCATCCGGCTGAGTGATGCAAATCCCAACCCTCGCCCACGTGTTCTGGCCGTAGTGCAATAGAGAGCAGTATCCCAGGGCCTCATTCGTCTTCAACGATGTCCATACACCCACAGCCTCATCGCTCGCGGTGGGAGCAGTAACCTGCATACCACCCAGAATGCTCCACAACGAGGATTGCGAAGTTCCATGGATGAGGACCTTTTCGGTATCCGTCTGGTCCCTGAAGTTGATGGCCAAGTCGAAGAATGCCCATCCGTCATCGGGACCAATTTCAACATCAGTGGCACTCGCCGGGTTCTTAGGCGAGATCCTCAATACCTGTCTATTGTCCCAGTTGATGGCATCACCCAAGGAAGTGACCACACCCGACATGTGTCCCATCGCGTGCAGGTATCCCCGCATTCCAGGCTTATCGGCCGTTGCGAACTTCTCGACCGACGGGGCCGATGATAGCCGCCGTCCCGAGGAACACCTAACGATCTCCTCCCGGTTCCTCCCCTCAGTCAGCATCATCGCATCGACGACCACCTCCGGAGGAGTGAACAACGCGTTCGGCCTCTCGCTCATCCAAGCACGGAGTGCATGGAAATGGTGCTCCGCATCGCCGAAATCATCTCCGCTATACAGAGGGTGATCCCCGAATGCCACCTCGGCCTGATCAGCGACCGTCTTTACCAAGGCCGTCTGCTGATGAACCGTCTTCCACTCCGGCCAGGATTTCGGGTCTCCCACCCACATCCCGCCGCAGGGTTGAGCGGCCGGCTCCGTACTGCTATCCACGGGTAGTGCATTCCCGCCAACCTCGATGCTCTCCTCAAACACGAAGGCAGCGTGGTAAGGAAGCAAGAAAGCAGGGTCCGTCGGAACCGCAGCGCATAAGATGGCCGCCAAGTGTATGGCGTTCATCTCCGTAACCTCCACTCCCCGGCGCTTCATTTCCGCCACTATCGCAGCAGTCCTGACCGCACGGTACCGGAGCAACTTTTCATGATCCGGCAACGCCAGGTGGGATTTGTCGAGCTTGTCCTTGCTGATGTGGGACACTCTGCCAACCAGTTCATCGAACCTTGCGGCACTGTCATCCTCAATCAGCTGACCAGCCCTCTCCATATCTGGATCAATCGTGGTGAGCTTCGGGTCCCGTCCCTTAAACCCCTTAACTGTCCACTCGCGGTATCCCGCAAGCAAACAGTGGGCCACGGCCTTCGGCTTCTCCATGCCCAGCCCCATCGCCAGGTCCCAGGACGGCCGCGGAGGCGTCGCCATGCAGCGCCCCAGGCCCATTCCGCCAGCTGCCGCCATGCGTCAGCAGGTTCGGGCCACCGGCCACAGAACCACGTATGAACCGGGAACCCAGCCTACCGGCCAGAATTCCCCTGTCTCTCAGAAGGCTCAGCCTATCGGCCAGAGACCCTCTCCCTAGAACAAGAACCTCAAAAAGAATAATTGACTGAAATCGTCCTTCACGAAGCAGAAGAAAACCTTAGTGACAGGCATATCTGCCTCATGCTCTCATTCTGGTCAGTATGCGCATTGAGTCGCCTGTGAATGTGGTGCGGTTGCCCGCGGGGTGAGCCAGCTTGATCAAGCAAATGCTACGCGGCAACGAAGTTATTCAACCACTTCCCAACAGCAAGCGTTCGGTCATGCTGAGAGAGGGTATCCCCTCCTCGCATCTTGCAAGTGCTCCAAAACGAATTGAATGACTTAGAAGAGAAGCACCTAAACACGACACCATGTCTCTTGAGACCGCATTGGCAAGCACAAACAGACCTGCAATCGAACCCATGCGTGGTGGCGATCCCTTCAACCTCATCTTCCTTCAAGATGTTGCATTTAGGTCGATAGAGGATGATAGGAACACATCCACAGGTCCGAGCATCACAAGCCAAGTTGAACCTTTGCCTAACGGCGACATCGGTCCTATCCCTAAGCTTTCTGGTCTGTCCCCACTTCCCAGTCCTGGAATCAACCCTATCGGGTGCAAGATCGTTGAGAACAAGTACAACATAACAAAGGCTATCGCCTTCAATCCTACCAGACCGAATAATGTGGTTCCTGTATCCAGGAGCAACTTGAAGCGTGACAACCCTGCAGAGATCACTATAAGCAAGAACATCGGCATCGCCTGATCCGCAATAATAGTTTTCTCGCATCTTTTCCCTCCTTTTTCCTCGTCAATCACGATTCCCTCGTAAGAGTAACCTCTCCATGAGCCGATTGAAACCGGATTTTGCACCTGATTCCATGCGTACCCCCCTAAGCGGGGGCAGCCCAGGAGCGGCAGGGGGCTTAAGACAGGGTTGGGTGGGTTGGGCCAAATATTCCTGCAGGTATCCCGGCAGGAACATACCAAGGGTGTGCAGATTTCTATTCCACACGACCTTGTCGATGCAGGCCTTAGTGAAAATGTCTGCACCTTGGTAGTGAGACGGGCACGCAACGAACCGAAAAATTCCATCATTAAAACGTTCGTTGAGCCAAGAGATGTCAATGCGCTGCGTCCTTGACATATAGCGCATGTTGGGATTATTCCCAGTTATAACGATCCGGCACGCCGATTCGTTATCCTCCAGCACGTTGATAATGAACGGCTGGGTCTCCTTTCCCTTCCCAATAGCGTGCTGCCAGAGGGTAGCTAATGCCATTCCCTCCTTGGACACTCCATGGTCGAGAGCAACAATCTCTGCTTCGGGAGTCGACTTCGAAACGGAAGTCTGTTTCTTGCTTACTCCAGTGATGGGCATGTAGGTCCTAGGACCCACAAGGCAAATGAGCACTCCCGATGTGCTCTTGGAATCAGTACGATCCCCAGCCAGATCCGCATCACAGTAAGCAACCAACTCAATGAACTCTGGGCTATCGCCCACCCAACCGTACAAATGAAGGTCGAGCGTAGAGTTCACATATGAAATTAACCTGTGGAGCTTGCGGTCACACAGATGATTCCACTTCGTGACCCGGCTGGCTAACGCCTGCACGGGACGAATTAGGTCATACCTGCCCATCCGAGCCCCGTAGAGAACTTTCATCAGCACCGCCGCCGCGTCATTCCCGAGGCATCCTGGCTGTGCGTTGACGGTCTCCATGTCCATCGCCTGGTTGAAGAGCTTGTCAAATTCCGGATTGACGGAATTCTCGTCAAACTCCGGCTTGCTCTCGTCCAGGAACGGAGTTTCAACCTTCTGCAGCTTCTTCGGGTACTTTCCCTGACACAGCTCAATGTATCTATCGACACACGCCTGCATGAAGCTACTCTCGCTGTACTTGATGAACCTTATCGTGGTTTCCGGCTTGGGGATGTCCTTAGAGAGTAACCCCTCTGGACCAAACCTCAAGTCGGGTTGCTCCTTATCAGGAGGATTGCCGACCGTCCACGCCAGTCTCGGGTCAAAGTGACCCTTGACCACCTGTTGCGTGAATTCGTGCTCGCAGCCAAGATATCTCTTGAGCTGCCTTGGTTCCTCCATTTTGATGACCTTCGAGATCAGCGCCCATCCTTCTGCGATATTCTTCGCCGGCCCACTCATCTTGAAGTCATCCACGTACACGACAAGGAAGAGGTCGAGCTCCTCATGCCTAAACACGCTGGCCCAATCCTTCACCTTGACGTATCCGACTTTCTTCAGCATTGCCTCGCAGTGCTGTTCCCAAAAGGTACCAGCGTCCGGATGTCCATATAGTGCGAGCACGAGGACAACGACCGGGTCCTTATACCTGGGATTTCCGCTGCTGTCGAACCACTCAGGTGGCCACTGGTCACGAGGAATCCTCACCCAAGTCTTCTTTCCCTTCAAGCGGGCCTGAGTGTACGCAGACTCCCCATCACTCACTTCCAGAAGATTCCCTGGGAGTAACCCGTGAGCATCACCCATCTTACCCGCCGCCATAGTGGCGGGGCAGGAGGTGTTCTCGGAGAACAAGGCCCAATGCCCGATCTCATCACGGACGAAACATCCCTCGAACACGACTCGCCCTTTGTATTTGCGATTCGGATCGTCTTCCGGCAGCTCGTGATTCTTCTCGACGCAGATGTCGAAAATCCTACCAACATGGATCTTCTCCCCTTCCTTACGTGCCTTGGCCGCAACATCATGCCATTCTTGGACAGTCGACAAGTCCCAGCATCCTTGCGATGTTAACTTGTCCCACTCCTTCTGAAGAGCGGCCTTAGCCTTGGCATTTCCAGCTTGTTCCTTCTTGTTTACTGGCCTAGCGACACAAGCGTACAAGGGAGGAAAGACACCCGAGCTCTTTGGCCGATGAGAGAGGGATATCTCCCCCCTGGGCATAGAGAACTCAAAGGTCTTTCCATCAGATCCAATCGTAGGAGCGGCAGCAGCTATACCAGTGCTTCCGAAACCAGCGGATCCCCTATCGGTTCCCCGCTTGGCTTTCCTGGGAACGATGACGCGTCAATGAGCATAACACGCTCCAATACGATCTGCGCAATGCGGTCCCCAGGATTCACGATGAAGTCCTCATCCCCATGATTGAAGAGGATGACCTTGATCTTCTCCGTCGTAGTCGGGATCAATGACCCCGCCGCCTACAGCGATCCTGTTCTTCACGGCTAGTCCTGACCTGGGAGCTATCCTAGCATATACCCCAGCGGGCATCTCTATCGAGATTCCGGTGTTGACCAAACCTGACCCCCCTGCGGGAATACATGCTCCCTCAGAGGCATAGGTGTCCAAACCCGCACTCCCCGAAGTAGCCCGCGTCGGGATCTTGGCAGTCTCGCTGTTAAGACTAACGTACAAGGTATTCGGCTTCTTCTTCCATCGCTGTTCAACAGGGTCAACTTCGACCGGCATTGCACTCGCGACCTTCTTGAACGTGCCATCTGGATACCACGCCCTAACGATAGCCTCGCACATTTCACTTGGATAGAGGGCAGTTGTCGGGGTAACCGACCCCTCAATGCGTGCATGAAGGTATCCCTTCTCGTGCTTGCACTTCCGACCTGACAGCTCATCAATGAGCTCCTTGGAGGTCGTCGCAACCTTCCACTGCTTCCTGATCGGCATACCGTCCTTATCCTGCATACCGAAGTCACAGCCGTCAAAATCTACGGTCTCGACATCAGGATCAGCAAGAAACCTCTGCATGAACGGTTGCTTCCACCCAAGACAGTGTCTAGGCCATTCAAATGCAACCTTGCCCCCTCCTCGCCTAACGGCTCGGGAGGCCCGCAGGAATGCTGCAAACATCACCTGAGAGTTTCTTCTTAGATCATTCAGGTGGGATGCAAATTCAGCGCCGTGGATTGAAAGGTTAACGTACTGCCATGTACTCCACGGTCCACACGGAATTGACGCCCAGAGATCACACCCAGGATTATCCTCGATGATCGCAATGAGCCGACTAACGTCCTTGGCCTTGGTGATGTCAAATGAGCCAATGTGAACGCGAATTGCCTCGCCTCCACACTCCATCATCACTGCGGATAGACGTGAGTCAGGTTCACACGCAAACTCGATGAGGAGCCTACGGCCGGGCGCTGGAGCGGCCGGGTCCCTATCGGGATGTTCTCGGCGTCGTTCTTCCCTTAGGGATAATTCCCGTTCGGTTTGAACATATATCTCCCGCGATCGGGCAGACATCTGTCTCCAACTGTCGGCGTCGATTGAGTTAGGCTTTCCTGTGCCGGCGTATGGCCGCTCACGCCTATCGGCAGATTGGCCATAGTCGATCTTGTCTCCGTGCAGTTTGTGACTCTTCTTTGAATCTCCGGCATGCTTCGCTCCTTCTTCCTTTGGCTTGAACCTACCATGGGGAGCGCATCCCTTATCGAAAAGGATGGTCACACCAGTCCAAAAACCACGCGTGAAGTGCCGATGGTTAGGAGCATCGTGGTGACGATCGTCCCTTATCCAATTTCCAACGGCATCAAGCCCCCGCATGTGAGTGACCCTAACGGTGTCAAGCTCCTCATGCGAAGGACCACCAGGAGGAAGGTCCTCGTTTGTTGCTCCGAAGAACTTCTTCCGCACCTCAACGTGGATACGATACCAGGCACTGTCCTCGTCGTGCCGCTCCCAGTAATCTGAGATGCATGCGTCACCACCTCCTTGGACAGCCTTGCTCTGATTGGCCCCATCGGATTTGGAAGAGCTATCGCCCCCCTCGTCCTGTCGGTCATCGTCATCATCATCATCAGGATCATCAAATCGACCTTCATCAAAGTCGAATTCATCCCTGATCTTCCTACTCGGCTTAAGGTCGGCCCTTCGGTCAGCTATCGCCTCCCGAATGGTCCGGGTCCTAGCATCATAGGATGCCAACATCGGGAACACGTAGGGCTCCTCAGGGTTCTTCCAGATGCGCTTGACCTGGTGTATACTTGGCTTCCTGAGACCCCTTTGGATGTGCTCGAGATCAGCAACGAGATAGTCGCCCTTCCACAGGCCCCCTGGTTCTAACCGATAGCCCAGAAATAGGCCTGGCTTGGACGATGGGGCGAACTTTGGATCTTCCTCTATCTTGATGAAGTCCCGCTCTTTCTTCTCGGCGGGCAGGGCAGTGGTGACACTTGTCTCTTCAACCTCTACCTCATCAATGGGAACAAAGTCCGGTTCGTCGTTGCACTCGGGTTCGTACTCCTCGTTCTCATAGATCTCGGCCTCATCCTCATCGATCTGATCAAAATCACAGTCGAAATGAGTTTCTCCAGTCCATTCGTGGTTACCTCCACGGTCGTTTCGGCCTGGAGCCAGTTTTCGTCAACAACGAATTCGGTCGATCCGTCCAGATAGTTGAGGACTGTGCTCCGCCTCCTGCCAAGGTCTTTGATCTTGACTGGACAGCTCGTCCCTATCGGGATAAAGAGCTCGGTTCGCGCTTCAACGTGGACGCGAGTGAGAACCTTCTCGTCTTCATTTGCGATCCAGTGGTCTCCTCCTTCATCAACGTCCTCTGAGTCGATCTTTCCAGCATGTCTGAAGTCGTTTTGGGCGTTTTGAACCCCCCCCTTTCTATCCCTGCGAATCTTGGGAGCAATGGGGTAGAAGTCGACCAGACAACCAAACGGCAGAATGACTCCGCTGAAGTTCCCGTCACCGTGGCGTCGCATCCACGGTGATCCCTCACCGCGATTTTCAATATTCCTTGCCATGGAAAAATGCCTAACGGCAAATGGCCACCATCGAGGTTCAAATCCAGCTTGACGCAGGAGCACACGTGCCCCATGGAGAACAAGCTTGACCTTATTCTCGATCAGGCCGTTGGTCTTGGGCATGCCCGGCGTGGAAAGTCGGTGCAATGCACCAAGTGTAGTGACAGCATTCTTCAGCTCTGGGGCCTGGTCGCTGTACACTAACTTCAGAGTTTGCCCCCCTGCAAACCTGCGAAATGCCTCCAGCGTATTGCTACGGGACCTGGATTGCACAGGAAGAACCTCGAGGTAATCAGTAGCGAGGTCATAGAACACTATCGCGTCTGCCTCGCCATGAAAGCCTCGATCCTTCAGTCCTCTCAACACCATTGTGTCAGCGGTGGTTAGGTCCCCGAAGCTCACCACGTCATGCGCGGCAGCACCACCTTTGCGGCGAAGCTTGACATTCTCCATTTTCGCTCGCTGACAGTGCGGGCAATAGGGGTTCTTCGGGAGATGCGTGAGCATATGACGGAGCGTCTTAGCATCCGCCCTCCACTCAGCCTCTGTGCGTAGCCCGGAGAGAAAGTTTATCTCGACAATGTCATCGTCACCATCGTCCCCTTCCCCTGAGCCAGGAAAAGGTGGTGAGTGGCGATCGCCCTCACCCCCCTGTTCTGCCTTCCCGGGAAGAGCAACGGTCTCGCACTTGACCTGAAACCATGTCTCACCCGTCCAAGGAACATCAGCTGCTATCGCATGCTGATCTCTTTCGGACAACTCCCACAGATTGTCGACCAGCACCTCATGGGTAACCCCATTTCGGTGAACGATTGTTTTCCTGTAGTTGTCCAATTGATCGACCCTAACGGGACAATCATCACCAGTCGGCACAAACTTCGCCCTGCGCGGAAGCCGATGCTCCTTCACAACATGACCTGATCGCTCCGTACGCCAGGTGTCCTGTAGTTCACTCTTGATTGTTAGTGCGGACCTGCACGGCGGAACCTCGCTGGCTTCAAGCCCTTGATATGCAGCGCCGGGGGCAGGCATAGCAGGAAGTGGTTCAGCATCATCAAGAGTGGGAGAAACGAATTGAGTGTCACCATGAGGAAGGTACGGCACGTTGTTGATGACATCCAATGTCACCGTGCGGCCCGAAGGACACGTGAGAGTAGGCTTGCAACCTGCAGTCCATACAAACGAGTACCCCATGTCCATACAGCGCTTTCCAACGGATATGATGGATGGAGTGGACTCAAGGACGTGTGCCTCAATCACCTCGTCCAGGTTGCCGACATCAGCATCAACACGACCAGCGGTGCGAGTCGCCCCGTTAGCAGTGTGCAGCGCGTGAGTGTGTCCGCCTTTGGCAATCAGGGCCCTATCGGGTCCTTTCAAATCACCAAGGCCGACCAGATCCATTGGGCAACCAGTATCTACCAGCCACCTCACCCCGCCGTATCCAACGGGTGCAGCAACCTTCTGAGTGTACTTCGGCTTTCGAACAACGCGATGTCCCCGCACATCTCCAGGGTTGGTGTCGATGTCTTCGTCATTGTCTAAGAGCACTTGGGCGTGAACAGCCGCAGCTCTTATCAGAGCATTTTGAATCTCCCTAGCAATTTTCTTGCGAGAAGGGAACTTGATCGCATTGGGATGGCCGTATCCAGCCTCTCGACAGCGATTCACGACTCTGCCCGTATTGTCATTTTCAATTGAGACAACAAACACATCAGGGAGATCGGGGATCTGGACTCCCAGAGGTTCCCTATCGGGACCCTTCGGGAAGTACTTGTTCCTCCAGGACAGCACAACCTCCGCATCATCGCAGTACCAAAACGTCGTCTTGGTATCACTTCGCCTAGGGAGCCTCCTGAACAAGGACTCTCGGCGATCACCGAAGTTCACCCCGATATCCTCGATCACGGTCCCATTTGCGTCAACGGTCCTTCTCCAAATGACTTGGTCCCATTTAGGACCTCCACCTGTAGTACCGGAGAAGAACAACGCGCCTCGCTCGCTTTTCTCCCAACTGCTAACGCAAGGAGGGAGGCAACCCGGTGCAGACCCACCGGTAGCTGGGGCAACAGCCCACATAGCTGGACACGCCACAACAACACGGTTGGCCTCAGGGTAACGGCCCGCCCCGCCTAAAAATCCGTCAATCCTTGAGCGGGGCTGTCGAGACGCCTCGCCTCCCTATCGGGAGGACTGGGCGTAGGTGACCTAGGGGTATCCCCCTCTTCATCCTCAACAACCGGACCAGCAGTAGTACGAGGCGTGATAGGCTTCGTACCCTGTGGTGGCTTCTGATGCAGGTACTTGCACTGCTGAGCTGTGCACTTGCCATACATCCAGTCGTAGCAGTACCCGAAGTACATTGGCTTGTCCCTAACGGGCCTATCGCCAGTCCTTGGGGTAGAGGGCGCAGCAGGGTTCCTTGGGCTCTTGTCGTGCTCGAACCTGCATTCCCGACCATATTGGCACTTCCCAGTCTTCGTATACTCCCAGCATGCCCGATCAGCAGGCCCAGCAGGGGACTGTCTTCTCGGCGACTTGGGAGACGGGGTGCGCTTGTCCCTCTGACTGCCTCTTCCAGGAGAAGCTCTGTCTCTCTGACTGCTTCTTCCGGGCGAAGACGATCTTGGCCTCCCATCCGGTTTCCCATCCCTTCCGGACCTAACGGACCTTGAAGGGCTTGGGTCGCTTTTCCTTGCGAGTGGGTCGTATCTTCGAACAACCCCAGGAGCTCCAGGATGCCGATCCCTTTCACGAGAGTGCGAGCCCGACCGGGATCTCTGCTCATGAAAGGTCTGATACATCTGAAGCGTGTTCTGTCGCTTCTGCCATCGCTCAACACAGTCCTGACAAGCCTTATAGAGCCATGGAAAAGACCTAACGGTCTCATCGCGATCCCACCTCTCAATGTCAGGCCGCATACAGCGTAGATGACGAACATTCTCGATGAACACCGCTAGCAGCACCCCATCATCAATCGTCCTCTTAATCCCGTAGATGAGATTGTCCCAGGTGCTCAGATAACTCCGGAGCCTGGCCTCATCATCAGAGTGACCTGTCTGTCGACATTTGAGACTGGTCAACTCAGCAATCTTGAAGGTCTGGTCGTCTTCGACTCCAGTTTGCAGATGGTTCAGCAGGAGCTTCAAGATCTGCCTTCCCTTGATGCCCTGAGGAGGGATCACATTCTGGGCGGCTTCTGTTAGGCGATTCATCTTATCCCTAACGGCCCTCGTCTTGATGCAATCCCTGATAGCAGTTGTGAAGTTGGAATCCAACACCGGGAACTTGCATGGCCCTCCAAGAGCGTCATAGTCGAGCCTTTCAGTTTCTGAAATCCACGCTAACGCGTAGTCAGAGTCGAAGCTGAAAGCGTTCCTGACCCTCTCCTTAACCTCGGAAATCCATTCCCGAAGCTTATCAGCTGTTGGTTCGGGAGGCAACGTGATAGTGTTGCACTTGTGATGGCACCGATCCTTGTCAGCAACAGTCGAAATCAGGGCCCCTATCGGGGTACATGACGTGATCCTGCAGCTCTCACACAACCTAGCTGGCGGCGGACAGCACACGTCACAAGCCCTCATTCCGCAACCAACACATGGGACCAGAGGAGGGCCAGTAATGGGGACTCTGAGGCCAGATTTGGTGCACTTGTCCCTCCCGTCATTGATTCAGGAAGAAGACCGCCATCTCCTGGCCTACCGGCCCCATTGACACTGTAGCCATGACACGGACTCGCTCCGGGGTTACTGGCATGCCCAATGCTCGCAGGGTAACCCGGAGCAACGCCTTGCTGGCTAACGCCGGCCCCGACGCCTTGATTGTAGACACCACCCCCAAAAGCAGGACCATAGAAACTCGAACCACACTGGTTGTTCTCAGCTCCATGAGAGTCGGCAGCACTACCATAGAACCCGGGTGCTCCACCAGGGTACCCCCCGGTAGGAGCCCCACCACTCGGGCCTCCAGGAGGTCCAGCGGGACCTTGGCCTCCGCCGAGATGTCCAGGTCCTGGTGGTGGAAATGGAGCATGTCCATGACCACCGCTTCCGCCCCCACCTTGGCCGGGTGGTCCGCCTTGCCCACCTCCTCCCCCAGGAGGAGGAGGAGGGGGCGGTCCAACTTCAGCGCGTTCATGCCGAATATTGCAGCGCGCACATCGCTCGAGGCCGTCACTGCCAAAATGACTGTGATCCTCACAGACGTGGTTCCCACAATCCGTGCAGGAATACATATAGAGACCTCCTGGGCATTTTTACGACATGCCCAACATTTCATCTTCAAGAAGTGACAATTGCAACAGTCCCCATCGTCGCCCCGGCAAAGCCTGCAAAACTCTCGATTGCACGTAACACACGAGAATTCAGCGTCTGGGTGCCTACGGTCATTCGGATCATCGAGAGCACAGATCTTCGGCGCACCTGGGCCACCGGTACCGGGCGCACCTCTTGCGGCCGGTGCCGAGGCCCGTCCACGAGCAGGCCTCGGACTCCTATTCCTACCCACATCCCTGTTGGGGGAAATCGAAATGTCCCCCCTTGCGCGCGCGCGGGGGCCATCCCTTACACGCCCTGGCGGGGAATGTGACCTGTCAGGCAGTCCCCGAGCTCTTCTGCTTCTGCTGTCAGCCCTCTCCCTATCGGGATGACTGGGATGCCTGTCTGCACGAGAAGGATCGACCCTATCGGGCACATTTGGCAAAACGTGATCGGTCAAACCAACACCCCTGCCGGGTCTTACCGGAAGGTCAGTACCCCGACCGTCACCTTCTCCAGGAGTGGGCGTCGGAGACCTGATCCTATGTCCCTGTCCAGCAAAAGCGTTGTAACCAACATTCCGTCTCTCTCTGGGTCCTTGAGGATTCTGCTGATTTTCCTGGACACCCTGAATAATTTCAGCAGCCTCATCAACATGACCTTCAATATCAGTAAGCTGAGCCATGATTCTGTTGTTCATTCCATTAAGAGTACGTATGTTACTCTCGGTAGTAGTGATTCTCCGCATTGCGCCTTCAAGCGTACTCCGAAATGAATCGAGTTCACGCCTAACGGCAGACCGCGCTTGATCACTATTCGCAGGGAGATTGCGGATCTGCCTTCTGATGTCATCAAGAACTTGATTCAGAATTCCCGAGCTCGCTTCATACTGCTCAACACGGGACTTCACGGTCTCAAATCTCGCGATGACATCGTCATGATCCCGATGTTGGCGTTGAACTCCGCGAGATCCATCCTGGACCTTTCGATTGACCTCGTCAATTGCTTCATGCCAGTCCTGCGGGGAAACAGGCCCTGATGGTCTATCGACCGCCTGGGACCCCCTCCCACTTTGCAGCCTCGACATTCGATCAGCAAGAATGATTTGTTCTTCATTAATACCACCAATAGATTCGGAGGTCCACTTAGCAAACTTCTCGTGTTCAAGAAGAACCTTCTCGAGCTTCAGGTTTAATTCCCTGAAATTCGCGTTCGCCCCACTGCTGGTAGCCCTATCGGGCACTTGCGCAGCGGGGCTCAGATCCCATTCACCTGCGGGCGTCCGCATCCCAACGGTTTTCTCTACCGAGAACATCCGCCCCTCGAGCTTGTCTAAGTCCTTCTGGATCTCGTCCTCGGAAGCAGCATGGCTCCTGTGGATGGCCTGACGGTTCTCCTGGATGACCTGACGAAGTTGGCTAGTTGCGATTTCATTGTCCTTAACGGATTCATGAACTTCGTGGGAAAGCAAGTTGATCCTCTGATCCACAATCTCAGCCTGTTCATCGATGGCTTGCCTCACAATGGCCTTGCTGTCAGGGATAACTTCGCTGGCAAACCGCTGAACTATCATTCGCATCCTACCGGCATCAGACTGAGTCGCAATCTCAGTAGCCAAACGACTGACCCTGTCCTTCGTCTGCTGATTCTCGTCGCTCCACTCTTTTCGCATGGAACCCACCTGACCGTTCAGTAACCTGATTTGGTCAGCAAAGATATGGAACGCTTTCGCGACTGAACCAGACACCTCACCCCTCTCGAGCATCTCCTGGATGTGCAAATCAAACACCTCCTTTGCTCTAGCGTCACCTGACTCACCGGAAGAATGGGATCTGTGGGCTGGAGGAGTCGATATCTCGATCCTCTCAGGAATCCTACCAGCTCTAGCATGTCTTCTGGGGTCGCCTACAGGATCATCATTAATCTTGGATGGCCTACTCGGGGTAGATCCCCTTCTCCGGCTATCGCCAGCTCGGGGATCAATATTGGATGCACGAGACTCAGGAGTAGAGTGGATATGAACATCAGCAGGATCGAACATCCTGCTGAGTTGAACCTAACGGTGAAGGGCTAGCCCTCCTCGCCTTTGACCTATCGGTCTCAATGGCGAGGGGTGACGGCCTCTTCGCTGAGGCACTACGCTCCCTGGCGGTCGATCCCCATTGAGGTGTGAACTCGTTGCTGGACCTTAGCGTTTCGATGTCACTGGGATCTCGCCCTAACGGGCTAGCGATCGACGGACGATCCTCGATTCCGAGTGCATCGGCAAGCCGACCATCTCTCGCACCTGTCCCAACGACATCGGCAGCCCGCTCAGTGATCCTCGGCGAACCAGTAACCCGGTTCGAGTTCTCGTCACTCTGATTCAACGGACCTCCAAATGTAATGTTGGGAAAGGGGGGAACATTTGGGGTATCACCAATCACTGGGGGACCTATCGGTCCCTCCCTGTCATGGATGGCCTCCAATCCCCGAAGAACTTCCCGGCTATCCCTGGCTCTCTCTCTCTCGCTCCGGGCGTCCTGGTCAACACGAAGGTCCCTGGTTGCTCCACGAGAGAGACTCCTGGGCCTTGCAGCAGCACGGATCCTAGCATTTCGGCGTGATTGGTCCTCCTCCTCATCCGCAAAGATGTAATCTTCACCATCATAAAATTCAGACTTGGCAGTATTGGGGTTGGGCCTATCGGCATCAGATCCCTGCTTTGAGCTACTGCCCCAGCCTGCTGTCGATTTCAACAGAGCATCGTATCCGAAACCTGTGAACTTCCGCTCCTCGTGCTCATCAAACTGACCTGGATTTTGAGAACCAGTGGATCGACCCGAGATACCTCTCGGAGCCAAAACCATAGTCCCTGGTCCCTGCAGCCTGTCCTCAAACTCATCCGAGACCTGCGATTCACCTGGAACAAGAGATCTCGGGGGTCGGGTCGGCATGGCCTCCGGGTCGTCCGAATGAGGGCGGGCCATGTTCATCGCCATGCTGATGAAGTCGAACTGTCCGCGCCTGTGACCTGATTCAGAGCCGCTCCTATCGGAGCGAACCCTTCGTGTCTGCTCATCATCAGTGGCCTGACGGAAAATGCGATCATCTCCATCGTCGGTGTACCTGCCACGGCTTCTGGGTGTGTCCCTACCGGGATCTTCACCCCTGCGGTCCTGACCTGCCGAACCTGCTTCGAAATCCTCATAGTCGAAGTCCGGTAGGTCCTCACCTGAGCGGAGGCCCCCTAGGATGGCCTCCTCATCCACGACACTCCTGTGTGATCGTGGGGTCGACATAGAGCTTGTAGTTGATGGTCTCAAGCGCGTAGGAAAGTCCTACGGCTGATAACCTGTGATTCGGGCACGAGCCTGTGCCCAGGCAATGGGTAAGTTGGGGTAAACAAGCCACAAAAGAAAGGTTCCCCAAAAGCAAACCAATCCCCGGTCCCAAAGATCAGGGTTTCCCACACACCAGAGAACAACAACCAAAAGGGAAAAACCAAAACAAGTAAACAAGTACCCGCAACCTTGATCGACGATGAACCGCACGGGCGGACCCCACCAATCTGCCCCGGGCCGATGTCTCTTTCTCCACCGACACGAAGGTGATCGACGCGGGGACCCGGCGACGCTCATCCGAGGCGCGACGGACCCGCAAACTTGAGCCAAAACACCACAGGTCGGTCACTACCGCGACGTCCCTGATGATGATATTAACCATGGCTCATCACATATATATATATATATATGTCTATACATATATATATATATGTCTACACACATATACATATATATATATATACACACACATATATATATATATATAATGGCGCTCAATGGAAACCTCGGATGAGAACAACCCTGGTTGGGGGGTTCTATTTAACAAACGGGCCGGATCACATAGGGAGTTGCACACCCCTATGAATCAGTGAGCCGTCTCAAAATATTGGGTTGCCTGGTCGCCAAAAAAACCACACTGACTCCTTGTAAATATGCATCTACATGTATAGTGGCTGTATATCCCATTGAACACCTGGAGGGGGATCCTAGTGGAATACCATTACAACCAGGGGCATCTGTCACAATAAGAGTCGTGCTTGATGTAGAACGACCCAGTTTTTCCCCCCCCAGGGGCCAACCTTTGTGAGGTCTACCAACCCCGGCCTGGAAAAATGACCACCCAGTTTCCTGAGGCCGCCGAATCGCCCGACCGCGGCGTCTGAAGCGGTGGGCTCCTCACCGGAGTCCGCCGAGAAGTGGCGGCTCCGAAAGGCTCCGGAGCTGCCGCCGGACCGGGGCTTGGGCTTGGCGACGCCTCGGCTGGAGGTCCCGATGGACCAAATCCGATTCGCACCAACTGGGATTGGTGGTCGATCAGCCAGTATTCACAGGCTTATTTGTGGTAAGTGTGAGTTGTGCGAAATGGATGTTCTTCATCGACAGTGTCGACCTTTGATCTTTGATGTAAGAAAACATACGCAAGTTGTATATATCAGGTGCGCACCTACAAGTGTACTAGTCCACCATACACATATCTGTAGTCGCAACAAATGTCAGGGAACCTGGCGTGGGGTACGTGGGGTACATGGTTGAGCGTGTTGAAGGAGTTGTGGGAAATAGGCCCGTTCCGAACGGAGGATTCTGATATGAGGTTTTTAGGGGGCATCACACTTCCCAGCAAAACATTGCACCAGTTGGGAGGGGAACACACTGCAATCCGTTCGTTTGACCCTTCCAACATAGGAACCATAACGACCCCCGGTTTCCTCCCAAGGCTGGGTACAGTATTGTCGTGTTTAACTTCAATCGCCATGCAATCTTTGACCCTTCCCACTGGGAATCATAACGACCCCCCATTTAGGCGCAACCGCTAGGTTTCCCTCTGCCGCCGCGCAGCTGGCGCGGATTGGATGGCTCTGGGGTCCACGGTCCACCTGCGAAAGGTGTACCATACTGTGGCCGCTTCGCACTAGTAGGTGGTGCCTCCCATTCATAGGGTCAAATCCTCTGATTTCTCCACCCGCCTCCGCCTCCACCCCCGAAGTGGGTTTGGTCCATCCTTTGAAAGCTAAGCCGCCTGGTCAAGCGTTTTGAGATGGCAGGAGCGAGCCTTGGAGCCCAAATGATCTTGGGAACTTCTTTCAGAACCCGAGGCCTGGCCAAGGAACCCGAGGCCTGGAGGGCTTAGGGTTCCAGTTCGCCTTGGCACAGGCACCATCCCAGCCATTTCACATGGGAGCTTCCCAAAATGGGGCCGTGTTCGAATTTTGAGGGTACCCCTAGTTTGGTGGTGTTCAAGGGAAACCAACAGGAAAGGCACCATTTTGGGGGTCCCCTAAAAAATGACACCCAACAAATGTTAAATCCCTCCCTGCACTTTTGAGGTCGCGGCTCAATTTGCCTTGACCTGTCCCAAAAATCTCAAACAAAAAAACGGTAAAGCTGGCTTCCGCAGCCCACAAGTTACCCCCAAATCGAGAAACAGCGGCTCGGATGTGCTTTGCCACATGGCAAACAAGGACCAGGCATACAAGTCTTAACTTTTGAAATGCTGGCTGAACAATGGATAAACCAAAAGGTGTGTGATCCAATCGGATGGCTTTGCTACTTCAGCTTTTGCCCCCAACCAAACCGTACCAAACCAACATGTTTGATTCCGTTTTTGTTTATTGAACCTTGAGATCCAAAATGAAAGGGGGGGTTTGAATAGGGGGACCTCGCGTTTCCCTTTAAACCAACCTGCCATCAAAAACACACCCAAACCCGTCTGCTTGCGAGTGGGTCCCAGGTGATTCTTGCGAACGCCTGCTGCACAACGCCCACCGCCACCGTGATTTTCTGGTCATGCACGGAGAAACGGCCGAGGGCCGGGTACTCCTGGCCGGACGTCCCACCATGCCGCGGGTGCGACTTGGCCATCCCTGCTTTCGGTGTAGGAATCCATGCTCCCTTCTTGGCATTTGTTTTCTTTTTTGGGATATGTAGCGACTCCCTCAAAAAGACCGGAGGAACAAAACATATGTTCCAAAAATGACGATTGAGCAGAAATGGCCCCATGATGAAGTCTGTCATCTTCCCACTCCAAATCTCAGACTTTGAGATTGGCATGGACCCCTGTCACTCGAATGTGGGAATGGCCACAACACATAACACAAACGGCCTTGAAAGTACCATGCGTCGTGCAACCCAGCAACACATAGTCACCAGGAAAAGACCTCCCTGATTTCCAGCATGGAACCTACCAGACTTATTTTGCCAGGGACCTCCAGTCAGCTTCCATGGCATGAGCGCGCCTCAAAGGCCTCCAGACAGAGCGGCGTGTGGGGCCGCAGCCGGACCTGAGGCTTGAGGCCTCCAAGTGAGTGATCCAAGGAACACCTGGAGGAAGCGTAAAACGAAAAGCGAGTCAGCCACTGAAGCAAAGAGTTCAAGATTTGGCACAAAACTTATATAACTTGGATTTCAACGGATTTCAAGCAACATAAATCACGTCCCCCTATTGCCTTGCATGGGGAAAATGAAGAACCTATGTGTCGCCAACCTGCACGAAATTGCCTGCCGATGCCTGCCGAATCTGAAGCGATCTCACTTCAAAGTGTTTGTATGGATCCGTTTGTTCAAGGCCAAGAACCTCCTCCAAGAGCCAGCCATTGGCGCAAAGAAAGTCGAGACATACTCCCTGGGCGGAAATAAGCCTGGAGCAAGCAAAGGATCCACGCACATGGTGATTCTTCCTTCCTCTAATTACTGCCACAAGTTGCTGTTGGTTACTCAACAGTAACCCAATCGCCGGCAATTTGACCGTGTTCCTTTAGCGGACCAAAGCAGGATTCCAAGAGCTCCTTCAGCATGATTGTCTTTCCAACCTCCGTTCCCATCGCCAGCCTTTCGCATGTGTCCCTTCGCTTTTGCGCATCAGGAATTGACCAACTGAACACTGCAGGCCTTTGGTTACAGGGAAGCTATGGTTGAACCCTGGCCATGGGAGCAGCTTACAATACTGCCAGCACTACACCCACAAAGGCACAGCCAAAAGCGAATCCCTGATGTTGTCCGCCGCCCATTTTACTTTTTACATAGACTTAGCGCCCCCGGCAAAACAGGGGAAACCAACAAGTATGCGGGCACCCTGTTTTTACACAGACTCCAAACTCCAACCCCCCCCCCCCCCCGCCCACAAAAAAGGAACCAAACAAAAGATGGTTCGCCTTTTTCCATGTGTCGCCCCTGCGAAATGGGCACAAATCTGGTTCGCTTTTCTCGGACTCTTCGCCCTTTCGAAAGCGGCCCGCCCGAACTGGGCACCTTCCATTCCTCACTTGCACAAAAGACCTGGAAATAAAAGGCGATCACCTTTTGGGGTCAAATAGACACCAAGCCCGGAAAAGGTCAAAAGGTCGGCTTTGGGCAACTGAGGAGATGTGAGCGATTACTTGTTCAGTGACCCTGGAAAAAAAAGGAACCCTTTTCGGGGAAGACCAGTTTTAGTGAGGCCACCAAAAAGACGAAGGGAACAAGGGTGCCACTGAAGAACTGAGTTTCTGGTCGAGTCTTCTTCAGTTGACTCCGTCTTCTTCCGCGGCGCCAGCGCCGCGTCCCCGCACAGAAGCT
Source organism: Effrenium voratum (assembly GCA_963377175.1). Classification (NCBI taxonomy): domain Eukaryota; class Dinophyceae; order Suessiales; family Symbiodiniaceae; genus Effrenium; species Effrenium voratum. Next base: position 390,401 of record CAUJNA010003871.1, read on the forward strand.
GCGCCGGCCGCATCTCCAAGACTTGGCCTCGCGGAACGGCGGAATAGGCGCGGATCAGTGGCAGGCCACCTGAAGCCCACGGGGGAAAAACAAAAAAAAAAAACACTTAGAGGCACGAGGCAAGTTGCCTGTTAGAGCCTTTTGGCCTCATGTTTATGTACAAAAAACGTTTAAAGGTCAGGGAAGCCAGCTTGATTACGTAGGGTTGACTTAGCCACAAACCATGGTAAAATGCATTATTCCCCTCCAAGCACGCTCCACACAGCCCCAACCTTGGCAAACATCGGGCTGCTGAACGCTTGTCTGCGCAGCGTATATACTCAAAACTCACTCTGACAACATGCAAATTCTCATAGGCGGTTGTCTGAAACTCCTTGTTCCAGGAGCCATCTTTGCGAACAGCAAACTACCTTTCGCGACCTCCATCGCAGCTTTCGGGCTATGTTCGCAAAACTTTCGCCAACACCAAGCTGATCTAAGTTGACTTCAACGAGTCCGGAGCTTTCGCGCACCACAGGACCAAAGGACTTCCCATCTCAATTCCCCCTCGAAGTGACAACTAGGCAAAGCTTGCTTGCACAAAGGTGTGACAAGGGCCAACCTGGGCCGCTGTCTGTGCCCAGGAAGAGGTTGCTTGTTCGCCGGGCCTCATTCTTTGGGGGTTGTCCTCAGGTTACACGAGTTCATCAATGTGTCACGTATCGTTCCTACTGCTAGGCTGCGACGCACCCCAATTCTTTTCCCTTCTCAGTCTTGATCCAAAATGGCAGACCCATAACAATTGATGATACATGTTCACCCAATGCCTGCCAAGCTCTAAACATGGCATACATCAATGTGTCACGTATCGTTCCTACTGCTAGGCTGCGACGCACCCCAATTCTTTTCCCTTCTCATCATTCATAGTCTGCACTGCCCGTGCCTGTAACAACCCTCATCGCCTGAGGGATAATGCTTTGGATTTCCATGCATCTCCTGCATGGACTGTGCTTAGAGGGGGCCACCGGTCAACTCCGGTTGGGATGCCTCTAACATCCTTAAAAGTTCCCCAATGCACTTCATCAACTCCCAAAGCACTACAGAAAGCTCGTCACCGCGAGCACGGCACGAAACGGCAGCTTCCACATGATGGGGAAACAGAAAGCAGTAGACATTGAAAAATCATTTTGGCGGGCCCATGGGTCCTGCCATCCTAACCGAGAAATCGCATCCGACCAGTTGGATTTGGAAGGGATCCACTCCCAATACATCCAAACTTTCAGCCCAAACAAAACTGTGTGTGTATCACGTGGGACATTCGTTCCAGATCAGGCTCCCTGGATCTACCACGGATTAAACACATCAGGGCTGCGGTGTTATCGATGTACCACACTCCCCTCCGATTACGGAATGTATCCGGTCGGCAGAGGAGTGCGTACAACACCATGGACAGCTCCAATTGAGCAATCTTCCGGTCCCCCGGAGTCCACAACTGGTAAAGCTCAAGTGGGATGTCAGCTACAAAAGCTTCCCGTCGCTCGGCGAAGCCGTCGGCCCACACCATCAGGAAACCTCCCGTCCCCTGACGAGGGCTCTCAAGAGCCGCATCCGAAGCTATCACAAACCTCTCACACGGCACTGGTAAAACCTGAAGCACTCGGCGTGGTTGGGTAGCAAAAACTGCTTCTAGCAACTCAAGGCTTGCCTTGATAGGCTGAGGATCTCTCAGCCTGCCGCGTCTTGATGGAGCCCAATCCGCCGCATCCCACGCGGCCATAGACTCCCATCTCCAAGAAGTTAGCCAGGCCGTAGATCTTGGCCGCGAGGCCAGGTGCGAGTCTCCCCTCGTTCCTGACCTTCTGGATCATCCCGGACATCTTCTCGTGCAGCCGCTCCCGAGCCCAGAAAGACACCACGCCGTCGTGCAGTGCCTGAGATAGGTCGTGGTCAAGCCCCAGAAAGAGTCCTTGGGCTGCCATAGGCTGCTTCTTGTCCTCGGAGAAAGGCGTGCCCAGCAGCCGGTTCAGCTCTTCCAGCGCCCACTGGCCGGAACCACCGGCCGACCGCCAATCCGTGATGTGGGCGTCATCGAAGTAGAACGAAACCAGAAGGACCAACAGTCGTCTGGCCAGCGCTTCCGCTAGCCTAGAGTACCGATTGAAACTGGTCACGGCCAACGGCAGGCCAAAGAGCAGCCCTGCGTACCGCTGAAACGCAGGCGCCCCCCAGCCCTGGTGCCAAAAACAAACGATGCAGCCCCTGGCCTCCTCACTGCTCATAGGAGAGTGGCGATAGGCATCTGGCCAATCCTCCCCTCCGGATTCCCACGAGTCACCCTCGCGGGCCGAGCGAAGTTGGCTCTCATCCATGCCTTGCATCACCGCTGCAATGTGCTGGGCTGGTCGCAATGGTGAACAGAGGACTAATTTATTGGCGTCCGATGAACGGAGGGATTGACCCCCTGTATCTGCGTTGTCGATCACTCGCTGTTTGCCTGAGGACTGTGTGATGACACACCTGGGTATGAGTCGGAACTCCTGCCCTTTGAGCTCCCGCTGCAGCTCGGACAGGGACATCGGGGCTGTACAAAACCCACGATCAGCGTCCTTCTGCGACTGCTCCAGCAAGAAGGCATCATCCTTGCCCGGGCGCAAACTAGCTAGCACGAGCCGGTTGTTCTCGCCTGCCCCATCCAGCACCTCCTCAAAGGTGATCCTCCGCGCGTCTTGCTGGGGGAACACGCCGTAGTGGGGGGCAAAGCCGACTGCTGGCAGGCCCACCACCAGGCCATGGGGGTATGATACGTCGGGCCACGCCAGCAATATCACCAACAGGCCCAGCAAGCCAATGTCCCTTTGTGCTGTCACTGCTTGGAGGGCTGGTGCCTGGAATTGCCTCAACTGATCATCCACTCGCTTCCATCTCTGCTTCAGCTCCTTGACGGCCCCGATGGCTCCACGTCGCATCTGGCGCAGGTCCCCCCTGCGTGCCGCCATGACGGAAGCCACAAACTGCAAATCCTCATCCATCACTGCTTCTTGCTCCAGTGGGGTTGGCGTCATCTTCATAGCCAAGGCCGCAGCGAAGTGGTCGTCCGGATTGGGTACACCGGAGATCAGCGGGGGCAAGGCTGCCTTGTGGCTCAACGCACCCGCTTGCTGCCCCTCCGCTGTGCGCGACCGGATGCGGACCCCCGCCGGGGCCGTGGCAGGGCCCAGGGGACCATCCCAATCCAGATGCTGCCCGTTCCGCCACTCCGCATAGTCGATGAATGGAGACTGGTTGATGAGGTCCTCAATCATGGGGAAGCGGAAGCCCGTGAACCAGGGCTCAGGAAAGAGACCCAAGAAGCAGTTCACCACTGCCTCTTGCGTCCAACGCCTCCACGGCACCGCTCTGGCATCCACTCCTGGCAAACCGCCCCATGCCAACAGAACTCCTCGTCTCGGCACTCGTCGGTTCTTCCGTCGTGCTGGCTGTGCGGCCGACTGCTGGACACACTCCTCAAAAACCAAGCCGGCCAAAATGTCCGCCTCGCACACCTCCTCAAAGCTGCAATCACAGGCCAGCCTCTTGCCCATCAGCTCTGGCAATCGCTCATTCAGGCCTGACTGGTGGACATACTGCACGAAACGTGGGATCCACTCGTCCCACGAGCAATCGTGTCCCGGCACCCACGGGCATCTCCAGTCGGACGTAGGGACTCGATGGCTGTGATGCCCTCGTCCAACGTAGACCACGTCCCCGGGTAGGGTACCATCTTCGTACAGCACCTCAAGGATCACCACTCGCCGAGGCAACGTGGCACCCGATGCCAGCGGGGGCGGCTTGAGCCCGAGGCTCACCGCCATCGGTGCCATGGCCCATTCGCGTAGAGCCCGTCCATCGAACTCCAACCAGTGCTCCCGGCGACCTACCGTCTCAATCGCTGGCATCCGCGGGACCGTCAGGCGTGCCTTGCCGACCCGGGCCGCCCACCACGAAGCCGCCACCGCGATGCTGAATGCCAGCGCTGCCGTGTACTCCGCCTCGGCCTTGGACGGGTACCACCTGCCATCGGAACTCTCCTGTGGTTCCCACTCTCGGGGGTGGTGGGTATGGTGACACATCAACCCTGGGGTTCGGGGGCCTTAAAAAGAAAGGCCTTTAGGAAGCGGCCGTGAAATGTGGGGAACGTCCTTTGTTTGCAAGCTGGACGCTTTTAATTGGGTTGACAGTTTTGTGTTGGCCGCATTAGTAGCCACATGGCTTTGCAGTGCTTGTGGCTGAAAAGTACGCTTTCCAAAGCCTCGCGAAAACAATGTAGACATGTTGAAGCTGGTCAATGCCCAAGTTCTTCAACTTTGTGGGATTTCTAGAGACATTGGACATGGGCTTAGCAATGGGAAATCGACAAGGGAAAAGCGTGAAAATACCGTGAAATTGGCGTGAACGCCCTTTTTTTGCAGTGAAAGACCGTGAAACGCCGTGAAATTTGGCAGGCGAACAACCACTCGCATTCATCCTAGCTGGCGTTGTTTTCTGCTGGGTTTGAAAAGGTCTTGCTGAATTGATGTTTCGGGAAGACCATGATTGTTCCATTGATGATGCAGACATGTGCTGCTTTAACTTTGAGGCCTTCGCAAGTCTAGCTTGGTGTGGAAAGGCTTGTTGCTGACGATGTAAAGTTGGAATTCCACCCAGGCCCCCATCCCCCAGCTAGTCAAACAAAGGATGTTCATGTAAAGGCCTTTGTTTTAAAAGCCTTTAACCCCCCAGGGTCAAAGGCGGCCACTCCTCGATCTCCTGGACGTTGTGTCTGAGGCACTGGAGTTTGCTCCGGGCCCCCGCAAACACGCATGCGGAATATTGCGTGTCCTTCCACAGTCCGGACTCCATCATCGCCTGCTCCTGGGGGAGGTACCAGTGCAAGCTCCTCCATGGGTTCTCCCGCACGGAGGCCCCCCGCGTGCTTCTGGAGCTGTGTGAGCATCCAGCCGCATGCCGCGTTGTCTGTGTCCACCCGAGCCTGGTCCTTGACTGACAGCCCTGGTAACCCCAGGGGCTGGTCTGCTGACCGGAGGGGCTGGGGTGCTGGTCGCCCGTCGTTGAACTTCCGCGGAATCTCCCTCGCCCGCGACTTGGTGGAGCAGTCCATCGCGGCCGCAATGAAGTCGGTCTCCTCGAGCTGGCCTGCCAACGACTTTTGCCTCAGGGGGTTAGACAGGTCATGGGCGGGGTCAAGGAGCCAGTCCACGGAGACGGTGCGCCATCCACACCACAGGAAGGCTTTAGTCAACGGGAGGTTCGGCCCACACATGAGGTCAGCCATCAAAGGTGGCTCGCCACCAGGCAGCGCTACCGCAGCGGACCCAGAGGATGCAGCCGCCACATCATCCTCCGGGCCCCATCAGGAGCCTTTCCCCTTCTTCCCAGCGCGACAGGTGGACGCTCCGTGGTTGCTGCCCCCACAGACGCGCTCCCCCCTGGTCACAAGGCCGCAGCGGTGAGCCGCCTGCTGACACTTGGTCGCCTTGCAATTGCCATGCTGGAATGCCTGGCACAGGGTGACTCCATCCTTCAGCACTTTAGCCACCGCCCGACCGCCAATCGGCTCCAGCTGGAAGAGGGACGTACTCGGGCTGGTAGCCACTTTGCCCACAGCCGGGGTGGCCGGCGCGGCGCTCCCCTCGCCGGCACGCACCACCCAGTGCGGGTCCCGGGCCTCAAACACCTCCATGACCACCTTGCCCAGCGTCTTGGTGCTCTCGCGGAACTTGGTCACCCACTCAGTCCGTTCGGCCAGGTCCTGAGCCTGCAGCCATCCCAGTCGCTTGTGGTGCGGGAGCGACTGGAGCACCCGTCTGGCCCGGTAGTAGTAGGCCAAGAGGACATCGAGCGGGACCTGGACGAAGCTCGTGCTGTCGGCCCCCAGGACGGCCTCCCTAGCCGCCTCCGGAGCACCTGACACTCGGCCCGTGCCAGCCAGGGCGTAGGCCACCAGCAGCGTGTAGAGCTTGTCCAGATAGCCCTCCCAATCTCTGGCCACAGTGTCCTCGTCCGCGTCCTCTTCGACGAACAAGGTGTCCGCCAGCTTCCTCTTCTTGCTGGATGACGTGAGCTGGAATTGCAATGACCGAACCTTCCACACATCGAAAACGCACAACAGCCTCTTGGACATCTCTCGACTCACTCGGGAAACGGGTACAATTCCGGGGGGAGCCGGACTCGGTACCTGGTCCAAAAGGCCACCTTGACATCCCGAAGCTCGCTGTCTCCCAGCAGTGAATCGAGGTCAGTGGCACTCACTTTGGAACGGTCGGTGTCACACTGCTTGAAATACAGTGAAACCGCGGACCAGGCCCGCCTCAAACGAGCCACCTGGATCATTCGATCCTCTCCCAGATTCAGTTTGCCCAGGAAGGTTTCAACCTGTGCCTCCGAGTTGAAGAAAAACCGAAATTCTTCCAGGTTGGCAATCTTGTGTTTGAGGAGGGCTTGGACGACCGATTGCTCCAAATCGAAGTTGATTGGCAGGGCCCCAAGGGTTTCCTCAATGGTCTTCCCAGGTGGAGGCACCAACCCCAAACTTGCCATTGCCGCCAGGGTCACTCCCCGGCCTGGCTGTCAACGCCGGATCTAGTCCTGCAATACGAAATGGGCTGAGGCAGACCCCGTCCCATGACCGACTCCCCTCCCTGTCTCCCACGGAAACCCCCATGACAGTGCAGGTGCAGTGGAGTCAAGCCGTGGAGCATCACTTGCGGGGGACCGTCACTCGCCCTTCCACTCCTCCCCAAAACCTAAGGTCCCAGCCACACTTTGGGGGGGGTCCTCACATCGACTTTCTTCTCACTCTCAGCAAAGTCGGGCCCGTCGGCACAGGCTGAGGCCCGTGCAAAATGGGGACCCAAGCTTATTTGGATGCGCCGGGGCGCTACAAGGCAAAACCGCAAAACATCAGCCATGGTCTACTCACTGCGCCGCCACCCAGCTGGAGCTCGCCCCTGGCAAAGGTGGCACAAAGTCCGCCCCCACGCTGACGCCTCCTCCCAGGTGTCGCACAGGATCGGATCCCTCAAGCGCCCAGCACCAGAGCGCGCCTGCTTGTGGCTGCACAGCGGCGCATCGTTCATCATGCGCAGGTGGATGCTCGAGCGCACCGTGGTCACGTAGCCCACCGGCAAAGGCCACGAGGGTCCCACCCTCGTTTCCTGCCGCATTCGCTCCACCCACATCCCGGTGTCCTTGTCGCGGGCGATCTTGCTGTACTCGATGTTTCTGCGGTCCCGAATCCACGCCTCCGACTCCGAGATGGTCTCCCGGGTCAAGACTGCACGGGCCAGGATGCCCATTGCCGCGGCCCGGTGCCGGCCCGCCATGCAGTGCACGAGCGCCTGCTCACCAGCCGCCAACGTCTGCTGCAGCACAGCCCACATGTTCTTCCAGCCCTCCGTGCGGTCCCGTGGCTTCGTGATGGGCATGTACACCGGGAACGCCCCCGGCAATGTCACACCCCCCCGGCTCTCCGGGCTGCTCGGGAGGCAAATGATCTGCAGAGTCACGGGCGGGAAGTTGGGCGCCTCCACCTGCTTGGACAACCACAAACGGCCACCCTTCGCATTCTGGTAAATGCACGTCGCCACCTGCGCAGCGCGCTCCTCCGCAAGGGCATCAAACAGCTGGTCCCCCTGGGCCACAGGGAGCACAGCCGCCGGACGCGAAGGCTGTGACGGGGCTTCCGAGTCACCCTCGGGCCAGGCGTCACGCCTCCTCCGCTTCTCACCAGGGCCGCTCGGCTCTGGCGGCCGCTTCTGGGGCACCGCCTTGATCTTGGGCGACAGCATCATCGCTTCGGCACTAGCCGAGCCACTGCTCGCGGCCCCTGACGGCCGGGCCGGGATGGACGCCTCCGGGTCCTCCACCATGACCACCTTCGTCACCCGGCACACGCCCGCTGCATGCTTCCCTCCGCAGGCTCTCCCCGTCAAGCGGACACATGCGCAAAGGTGTGCAAACCCGCACACTCGCTCCCCGGGGCATTGCCCCGATTGGAACGCCGGGCATAGCCTCTTGCCATCACGCATCACTGCGGTCAGGCGCCGGCCGTTGAGCGAGGCCGGCATCGTGGTAGCTGGCTTCGCTGCCTCTGCTTGGCGATCCGCTTGAGCTTCTGCGTCAGGGCGAAGCGCTTCTGAAGCTCCTTGGGGCGTGGGGGGGCCGCCCACACCACCTGGGCGTCCCGCGCCTTGGCTTGGGCTGACGCCGCCTGGCCAGCCTGGGCCGCCTCCTGGACCTCCGCCGGCGGAACCAACTCCCAGGACTCGTGGTGGGTCAGAGCCGCAACCGCTCCCACCATCCTGGTTCAAGCGGAGGTTGGCCCGGAGGCGGCTTGGGACCTTTACTATGCGGGCCGGGACTACTTGGATGAGGATCAGCTTCGGGCCGTTGACTCGGGCATGCGAGTGCAGCAGCTGGTCCCCGAGCACGTGGCGCGGTTCGTTGGCTACGTGGAGTTGGCCGGCCTCGAGGAGTGTGGCCTCGATCGGGAGGCCGTCTTCTGGGCGTGGAGGAGGTGGCAGGCAGGCCGGGTCTCTTGGCGAGAGCCGGCATATGAGCCGATCCCCTCCGGCGACTGGGAGAGTCGCGATGGGGCCACTGCTTGGGCCGGGAAGGCTCTGGGGCAGTGGCTGGCTGGCTTTGCGGCGGGAGAGCGTGTGTTTCCCCCCCCTTGCATGCGGTGTGGTGCCCTCACACGGAACGTCATCCGGGACAGGCCGACCTGCGAGGAAGCCTGCGGGACAGGCGCGCCGGGCAGGGCCCAGGGGACAGGCAGCCGTGGTGGAACCGGTGATGCTGCTGAAGATGGAGCAGCGGATGGAGGAGCTCTACACGCAGGGCGATGATCGCTGGCAAGCGTTGCTGGCGGCATGGATGCTCTATGGAGGAGTTCTACGCCACAAGCACCTCACTCGGGCGGAGGTGCGGAAGGTAACCATGTCGACGGTCCATGCGCACTGCATCAAAGGGAAGCAGCGGCGCCTTCGCAAGGGCTTCGACTTCTGCGTACCCGGACAGCTGTCAACCGGGTGGGACTGGTCGGCGGCCTGGCTCCATGACTTTGCCCTGGTGCCGGAGAAGCAGAAGGCAGACTGCGGGCTGGCGTTCCGTCGGGAGGGGATCCCGTGGTCGCTATCCGATGTTTACCGGATGGTCCGGCATGAGTTTGCGGACTTGGTGGAGAACCCGGCGATGGTGTCGTCGTACTCGTTCAGGCGGGTTGGTACCACGGTGGGCCAACTGGTGGGGTTCAGCGCCCTCGACATGGCGGCACTGGGCGACTGGCAGACCAAAGGCGACGTCCCGGAGGATGCTCGCATGCCATTGCACTACAGCGGGGCCAAGTACGCGGCGTCCTTGTTGGCCAAGCACACTGCGCGTTTGGTCCATGTCCCGAGCCACGGGAACTGGAACCCCCCACGCATCTCTGTGCACCTAGCACACCCTTCCACCATGCAGGGAACCTCCCGCAACGACCCCAGGGAATGAATGCGAAATTCAGAGGCCTCGGTTGGGGGGAGGTGCACCACCACCACAACAGCCCTCCACAGCCGAACGGCCTGGTCCCGTTCCCCACGGGCCAGCAGTCCTTGCACGTAGGATTCGAAGTCCATGAGGGCCGCCGGGTGCAACATCCGCGCCTGACAATGGGCCACCAAAAGGCCTGCATCGGCGCCAGACATGCCGGAGTCCCACTCCAGTCAACAATATGACCGAAAACCAAAAAGGTGTCTGCCAATTTGGCTCAGTCTTGATCCAAAATGGCAGACCCATAACAATTGATGATACATGTTCACCCAATGCCTGCCAAGCTCTAAACATGGCATAGTAAGTCTTTCCTTGACCATCGTAGTCATGTATGCAAGCCCCGGTCTCTCTAAACAAATGGTGTGGGGTCCCTTTCTGATTATATACCCCAAGCTAGGCTTGAAAACAGGGGTGGTTGATTCCCCCAAAAGTGAAAGCCCTGGATGAAAGCCTGGGTAATCCATTTCAAAGCAGCGTCCGCAAGCCGAGTCGCCTGTGCGCCGATCGGTGCGGGACAGCAACTCCTCAAAGGCGCAGATCACCTGTGCGGTATGGCCTGGGCGATCGCTTCATTGGAGCGGAGGGTAGTGCTGAGAACGCCCCCAGCGGCAGACGCCAGGGGGAGGTACCAGGCGGGAGGTTGGGAAGGCGAAGGAAAAGCGGATGAAACATTGATTGCATCCCTTGATGGAGGGATGGCATCATAATTCACCATACCGCGGATGGCTGACAAACAGCAAGTTGAAAGTGACGTAGAAGGACCCTGGCCCAATATTCAAAGTTGAGGGCTGTAAACCTGGTGCAGGAATTTGGCCATTGTGCTTCTTTTCGTTCAGCAGGGTGTTCACCCCCGAGATAACCCAATGCTGTAACGGTGATGCAGGATTCTTCTGTTCACCCGTACGACAATATGAAGTTCCGTCAAAATTTGCTGTTCACAGCAACTACGTTCGAATTTAGAGAGTCCCCTATCGTTTTTCAGCGTTTGGTCTGTAACACAAAGGTATCATTTTTGTTGAGAGTCCCCTTATCGGTTTCCCTGGTTTCAAGCACCTTGAGCTATATGGATGTCCAAGTGTAGACTACTTTCCTTTTCCGTACATTCTGACCGCGCTTCATATGGCTCCAAATCAACCATGGAGATTGGGCAACTGATTTGTCACAATGCGAGAGGCAAACATATGATTACTTTCGGATCGGCATTCTTCTTGCCCAATCCAAAACAGGTCTGACTGACCAAGTGCTTCATTTTGTTCGCTTGTTCCCATTCTCAGCCCACCGGCTCCCCCAAAAGACACCCTCAGTCTCGTCCTGAAGCAGAAATCAGCCATTTGAGGCGTTTTCCAACAACGAGACTGTAATCTTCTGAAGCCCCCCGTTGCCCGTTGCCCAGCAATTCCTTCACGGGTAAGATCATGCACTGCCATAGGTTCGCGAGGGGCACTTTGCCAAGAGTGCCATCCCCACCTGTTCATTTTTGGAACGAGGAAAGGGGGTCACCAATAAGGATGCCGGCCAAAGGGGGGCACTTGCATCCAACACTACAAAGGTTGGGAGGGTCTCCTAACCCTGGATTATTCGATCCCTGGCAGATTCATTTTGGCATACCGAGGTCACCCAATTCGGTGGAGAGGGTGTAAACAATTAATTCTGGACAAAGGTTGCTCTATTGAATTGCTGGATGTTCAGTTGCAGTAAGGCGTGCTGAAAAGAGGTTCAGCCCAGTTTAGATTGTAGGAACCTGCCTCAGAACAAACAAACTACTCCCTGGTACCAAGCGCCATTGCGAGAGTTGACCCCGTTTCCGCATTGCCACCCAGCGAACCACACATATCATCCTTGATCAAATGAATCACATGCACGCGAAACCCATCATGCTCACCATTTCACACACCCATGAAACCTGAAAAAACCTGCTGTTCACACAAAAGCGCGCACACACACACAACAAGCAATCAACGGCGACAAGAAGCACCCAGGTACCGTCCATTGTGCCCGAGCCACACTGCACCGTGAGTTCGCTGTGTGCACGGATGGCCCCAGCACGGGGGTCGCACAAAACGATGACCTGCGCCAGGAAGGAGGAACACCTGCAGCGTCTGAGATGCGGCTACCTTGTTGTTTGCTTTGCACATCTCTTGGACACCCGCTGTATTCATATATTGAATGGTGAGTTGAATGGTTTTGGAACTATGATCGAACTAATTAGATATTCGATCTTGAACAAACATCTCTGTGCAGATGATTTTGTGCATATCTAGATATATGTCTGTGTACGTATACATGTAAACATACATATATATATATATACATATGTTTTATATTTCGGTGTGTGTGCTAAAACCACGAGTTGAAGAAACAGGCTGGGTGTTGCCGTTAAAAGGCTCAGATCTGATAAACCACCCCTTTTGTGACCTCTGATGCCCAAGGCCCCACCAATGACATGGGCCAGGGTATGAAACCAAATTTTCCTGGGGGAAGTTCTCCCTTGTTGGGGCAAATAGCTGGTTGGGGGATGGAGTTCATGACCATATCAAGGTCACATTCACGGTCCCAACTGGGGTCAAAAGTCAAAACAAAACGCTATCGCTTCGTGGCCGTTCCCAAAACGAAGCAGAAGCCTACACTAACAGACCTTCCATGGGTGGAGCTCGTTTCCCCCGGTGAGCTCGCTAAAAGTCCCCCGCCGAGGTGCTCCCGAGCCGGGTTGTCATCCAGCGCGGAACCCACCATACCTCGCTGGATCTCCGAAACGATGCCAAGGACCCCTCCAAATGCTCGCTTCATTTTGAGAACCCTTAAACATGTTCACTTTGGAACGCTTAAAACCCCGTGTTTGGGTACTAAGCGCCACTCCATGGGGTGGAAGACAAGAAGAATCAACATGTTCACTTTAGCCACATGGGCAATTGGCATAACACCAGGTTGAAAGTATATGGCACAGTTCTCTTTATGGTCAGTGACTAGATCAAAATGACTGACTTGTGCCAGCTACTTTCACCCAGCTGCAGATGACCACGTCAAACACATCGCCCACCAACAAGCGGCAACTCACAAACCAAGTTGACCTAGGAGTTCTCTGAAAGCACAGTTTTGAAAGCATTACCCTCCCACCAACTAACATTGAAGTGCAAAAAGGCCCTTTCCAAGAGGAAAGTCGTCTTTCTACAGAATTCTGTGCACCAAACCATGTCAGCTGGTGGGAGGGTACTTTAGAGCGCCTTGGCTGAAAGCCCGAGCAAACCACGCGCAGACACTCGTTTTGTGGCCTCGGCGAAGCTCGCTCATGCCCACGTCCACGAAGACCGAGACCATGTGGCCGCTGACGGCCTGGACTGCAATCCAACACGCCAAATTGTCGGGAACCCGTGGGCCATGTTTAACCACACGACTGCATGCAAAAATGCATATATATATATATATGTATGTAGATACATATCTATATAGGTGTATATGTACGTAGCATTGTGGCTTTACTTGAACTTTACATGGCCACACTATACTGCGCTTGCTGGAGGGCACTGGTGCATATTGGAGCTGCTCTCAGACATGTATGTATCCGCCAATGCCTGTCGAGTGCTGCGACTTGGCCTAGAGCAACCAGTGGGCTTTCATGGATGTCCTCATTTCAGAGCCAAGCGCTCAATCCCAGTCGAAAGATTGTTGATCGTTGGGAAATAATTCTGTAAGACGGCCATCCAGTAAAAGGGGAAAGAGGAAAACCAGTACCACTGAACATGTGTCACGACCTCGTTTCACAAACAAATGCTCGCCTCTGACTGCTCAACTGCTGATGGCGCAACCCCAAACCAAGGACGGGTACCATCCAGTTTTGGGGGGCATTTGGCCCTCCCATTTCGACTAAACATCAGAATCGGTGCCCTGTGACTCAGGAGATCCCTCCCAGCAAAAGGGTCTGCACATAGACAAGAGATGGCTTTCTCGGCCAGTGTCTAAATGGCAAAGCGAGGAGCACAACAAACCAAAGGCTTCACTAGAAGAGGAAGAGTGCTCCAAGACTGCAAAATACCCAAAAAGCGTGTCAAAATAGGGTATTCCACAAAATGGTGGCTTTCCTTCGTGGTGTCCCTTGAAACCCACAACCCACCTGAAACGGGCACCCTCCAAAAAACAATGCACACCCTGCGGGCGCCAAAGGACACGAGGTCCATCGCCCACAGTCCCTCCCCATCGGGCCTCCGTAAGCGACTCGTGTTGCATCGTGATGCCGGTCACCTGGCCAGACCCGAGCGTCGCTTCTTTGAGCCGGCGAGCTGCCCTTTTGGACCAAAAGGTGACTCTTCATTTGCCTACGACTTTCAAAGGAAAAGCCCATAGACATGGCGCTCAACATCCGCAAAAACCACTTGTTTATTAATTTATCGGCTCCCAAACATCATGGAGATGAGTATCCGCCAACTTTTGTTTAAATAGAGTTCCCGGTTGAAACATGGCCATACTTGTTATAGAGGTCGCCCGCTTTTTCAACATCGCCACAGCCATGGCGCTTCCCTCCGCCTACTCCGCGCCTCCGCCTCCGTGGTGCCCGGCGCAAAGGCCAGGCGTGCGCCGCAGCCCAGGGAGCCAGTGGCCACCCGGCCCACCACCACGGTGCCTGCGGAGGTCTTCGAGCGATTTGGGCATGGGTCAAAAGATGAAAGCCACATGGCTTTACCCAGGGTTTGGTACCTAACACGCAGTCTGGTCTGGTATGAAACAGGCATTTTTTGAGTCTCGACAAAAGGGAAGGTGGAAATCAATGGAGATCTCCAGGGGTCGAAATCCCCCCTGCCCCACTTCCATTTTGAAGGGGATGGGGATGGCACCACTATCCACTGGGATCCTTACATTACACACCTGAACCTTGCCTTGCCAATGGTGGTTTCCCCTTGTTTTGGTGGAAAAAGCAACATGTTTCAAAGGGGCAAATGTTTCAAAGGGTTTACTTGTTGGGACCTTAACCAAATCAGGGAAACCAAAAGGTCAACAGGTCGGCTTTGGGCAACTGAGGAGATGTGAGCGATTACTTGTTCAGTGACCCTGGAAAAAAAAGGGAACCCTTTTTGGGGAAGACCTGTTTTAGTGGGGCCACAAAAACATTGCGAAGAAGGGTGCCACTGAACAACTGAGTTTCTGGTCGGGTCTTGGGCTGCCAGCGACCACGCATGAAAAACGAGGGAAACCCCGTAAACACGAGCGAAAACCCGGTCAAAGGGTGGGAAAGTCATGAAGGGTCATACATTTGTCCAACATGTACTGCTGAACTCGGATTTATGAACCTGACGGAGCATCAGGGGAGTGTATGCCTACAAGGAAAGGTTTGCGGGAAAATCGGAGGGGGGCCCACTGAACATCCAATCTTGGGGCGTGCGGTTTCGGGATATGGGCAACATCTGAGAGTACCAGGCATGGCACTGGTCGGGGGGGCTTTGGGGGGGGGGCTTTCGGCTGCCCTATGATCAGGCCTGAGAAACCGCATCCCATCTTAAAGGGCATCCGCCAGAAATCCGACTGAACTGGCCACAGTCCGAACTTGCAGCATCTCCAATAGGATCTCCCCGCTTCGAACCAAACAAAAGGAAGGGCCCAAAAACCGAGAAATCGGAATGCACTGCATGATCTTTCTAAAAAGAAAATGGAGGGAGCTTGGTTTCCTCTTGATCTCCTTTTTGAACACCATCCACAAGGCCCCAGTTGTTCAGAGACCTGGCAGACAGATCATTGGAACCTATTCGGGCTTTGACCATTTTTAGTGGGTCCCGGCCCCAAACCCGACAAGCAAAAACATAAATAAGTTCTACGGAGCAACTAGATACTAGGCACCCGAGGCATTCCATTTGTGGCATTTCGTGGGCAAAGGAAACATTCAACTCTGGTCTCTTCGCTTTTTTTAACGCAAAATCCAGCGGCTTTGCTGCCAACTTCCGACCTTTCAGCCCTCTCTGAAGCCGGCCGGCCTTTGCCGCCCACTTTCATCACCTGGCAAGCGAGGCCAGGCCCTCGCTTCGATCCCATCTCGGGTGGGTCGGGCCTTTGGGCTGAACCTGCTTCTTGTGTGACAAGCACAACTTCTCCGGGTGCCTATGCCCTAGTTTGGAAAACCACATGTCTCCAAGAGATCTATATTTCGGCGGCCATGACATTCGTCCAGTTCGTCTAAGGACAAGCCACCGTCCGGTTGGCCTCCGGATCGAGGGAACACGTGGGAACGGGCAAGGAGTTCAGAACCAAGCAGCGGTAGGACTCCATTTTCCCATGGTCAAACGGTCCGCACTACATCACCCGGCTTTGAAGCTTGGTTCAAGCCCCCGACCAAGGTTTCCTGTTGCATCCTTGTTTGAAAATTAAGGGATTCTATTAAAGATGTCTTCTACAACTCCAGGGAGAGGTCCCTTTACTACCTACTTGGTTGAGCTCTAGGTCGCGTCATCTTTCCCCTGAAGATGATCCAAGGTTCACCCCAAGTGCGCCCCTGCCCGCTTGTCAGGGCCTGCCTCCTGCAAAGGAAACCGCAAGGGCCGGTCGGGCTTGAAATGCGAAGCCACCGTCTCATCCAAAGCCTGGGCCGGTGGAAGGCGGGGGGTCCGTCTGGGACCTGTGCTGTTGGTCCAAATTGTGGGTATGGGTCAAATTCAATCCACCAGGAAGTGGACGCAGGTTTTAGTCTTGTTTCCATTTTCCAGGGTAACCCATGTTGGGGGTACTCACACCCATGCGTCTTTCTGGTTTTCCTCCGGCCGATTTGACCATTCTTACTCAACAGGGAAAGAAACAACGCGAACCAGAAACCGGGACCCTTATTAACCCCAGTCCGGCAGGCGAGCGCAAACCCTGGTTTTGATCTTCTGGGCATCTTGAGCCAAATGGGCATTGCCATTCAGCATGTTCTTGCTATCAACGGGGCCTCCAACATCACATACATCACACCATTCTGGGGCGCCTCTTTGGGGGTCAAGGGGTCGTGATTATTCAACCCCCCCCTCCCCGTGCTCACTAAGAGACACGTATTGTACAGTCGCGCTTGAGCTGCGACCTATGTGATGCAAGGTCCTTTACCAGACCATAAGGAGGGCTTACCTATGATTTTGCACTTTTGTTACTGCTTGGACATCTCAGGCCGGACATCTCTCAGCTTTTCAGGCAAATTGGTTCGGATGCCTAAAAGCTTTAGTGCGTGGTCCCACTTCAAGGGCTGCAGTGCCTTCGTAAAGATATCAGCTGCCTGGAGATCAGTAGCTACATACTTGATCACTACACCCGTGCCGGGTTCAAGTTGCTCAGCAAGTGCGGACAAGTTCACTTTGTGAGTGCGCTGTATGTGCCGCATTTTTGGGGAGTAACCTTTCTTGGCAACAAGGACAGTGGCTTGGTTATCTTCGTGCAGCACCAGCTCAACCGGGCGTCCAAGCAGACGTTCCCATAAGGTCAAAGAGGGGAGACCCTCTTGATACAAAGAGAATGTGAGCGAAACGACCTCGGCTTCGGTGGTGGATCTCGACACTGATGTCTGTCGTTTGCTCAACCACGCTAAAGGAAAATGGGTGTTCGGTCCTTTGAGGACCAGGAAGCCACCGGACGTGGACTTCGCATCCCTTTCTCCAGCATAGTCGGCATCCGCATACAGCGAGGTGAAGATCTTGCGGGTTGTCCTTTATGACTCCTACCAACCGGTAGTGCGTAGTCGAGTGGATGTATGCGATAAGACGGGCGAGTTGCCTATCATGGTTACGAGACCACTTCTGCACGGCGGTTGCTAGGTCACCTATGGGCTTGATGATGTCAGGACGCGCTAGTCGTCCCAGCCATAAGGCCTTCATGAGGAGTTTGCATGCATTTGGGGCTAGCTCACCAGCTGACTGACCATCTTCTGGAGGAAGTGATCCGTCTGGACAGAACGGAGTAGTCACCTTCCGGAGCTTCTCGGGCTGAGTGCCGGTTATAGAACAAAACAGTTCTACAGTTTGACGGGCATAGTCATTCATGTCAAAGGCAACGGCACCCTTTAATGCGCTTACAGCTGCATTCAGATCATGCTCTTGAGGTTCTGCGGGGCCATCTATAAAGACATGATTACGCCCGAGCACCCGAAAGATCGGCTCGGGAGGCTCTACATTTATCAATTTTGTAAGCTTTTCCCAAAAGGCTTCATGTGCATCTGCGGGACCCGAAAGGGTCAAGTCATCGACGTAAGTCGAGAGCATAAGGCCTACCCCTTTAAAGAAAAAGTTTCCAGGAAACTCTGGGATTTCTTCCCCTCCCAGCTGCTTAAGCAGTTTCTTAAGGTGTGCCTCCCACAAGCCTCCTGCGTCAGGGTGACCATATAGGGCACGAATCAACAAGACCACGAGTTTCACGAACTTGGAACCCCATTCCTTTGGCCGCAGCTTGGGTGGGAGTTCAATCCACGTCTGAAACTGCGAGCTAAGGAACGCCTGGACATAGGCTTTTACCGCGTCAGCGGTGGTGACCGTGTGTCCTGGGATACACCCATACGCCAGACAGGCGTTTAGGCCTTGTACCGAGGTGGGGTTGGCCCCCAGTTCCTGGTACACCGCGGGTGCACCGGCTTCATCTTTTGCACAGTCTCCCCTGAACACGATGCGCCCCTTTACCTTTTGGAGGTGCTTCGCAAGTTCATAGAACTTGATGATCGTCATGAGCTGACCAAAGTGCACCTTGACCCCAGACTGTCGCGCTTGAGCTGCGACCTCAGCCTTCTCCCGGACAGTTGAACTATCCCATACTCCTACGTCTTGGAGTCCGGTCGCCTCCTGCTTGATTGCCTCTAATGCTTCAGGAGATGCAAGCATCTCGGCACGGGACAGGAGTTTGGTGACCATTGCATGTGCTTCTGTTTCGACAGCCTTGGCGGGCATGCCGACAGCACTAGCGAGTAGACCTTGGACGTCCAGGAGTTCCTCGACGATCTCTTTCGTCTTAGAGTCTGATTCAACGAGGAGGGTGAAGTCATCCGCTCCGGAAAGAGGAGATTCGTGCTTTAGGGATTGTTCCTTAACACGATGCTCCGTTTGCTGAGTGACTGGAACAACGGGCATTGCTTGAACCGGAGTCCTACACACTTTGGGATACAACGCTTTGGCGATCAAACCACACATTTGTTCAGGGTAGAACGCAGTGCGGGAGGTTCGGCTCCCTGCCGCTGGAGTATGTTTTTCGGACTTTGTATGCGGACACTGGCGATCTGCGAATGCTTCGGCAAGGGCCTTTGATGTAGTTTTGATGTGCCAAGGCTTCTTGATGGGTGAACCATTTTCATCCGTCAAGCCGACAGCACAGCCGTGGAACGAAACACCGTGGAACACGTCCTTGTGGCGTTCGAAGAACTCGGCTACATCTGGCCTTTGCCAGCCCTCGCAGTCACGTGGCCACTCGAAGGTGACTGATCCGCCGGCCTTCAAAACATGCTCGGCGTGCAATGCAAACTTTGAAAACATCACTTTGGACTGTTTTACTTTTTCTCCCAACTTTTTCTTAAACGGCTTACCCAACCTGTGGAGGCTCAGCCTTTGCCAGGGCGATCCTGAGACACATGGGATGGCTGCCCACAAGTTGGGTTGGACGCACTGCGAGATTTGGTACGCGAGCTGCTCATCCGCAACGGCTGACTCTAAGTCAATGTACTCCTTTGCTAATCGGACATGTGGGATGTTGAGATCCTTGAACACATTACCCATTGAGGAATTGGGTGAACAAGCAAACTCAAACATCGGGCCAACAGCATCATGCGCTAGGCGCTTGCGAGCACGCTTATTGCCAACGGTGATTGGAGGGCGTTGGCCCCCCTGAAGCTGGCAAGGGTTACCGAAAACGGACGGCTTTTCCCTCGTGGTCTCAGCAAGTGTTGTGCTGGAAGCGGTTGACACGGTAACGGCTGCTCCTGAGCTGACTGGGATATTACCCTCGTGAGGACTGAGCCCCCCTGCTGCGCTTAAAGCTGCAGCCGAATGCTCGGAATCACTATATAACCTAAAAATGGTTATGCCAGTCCAGAACGCAGGGAGTTCTCGATGTGCTGAGAATCTGCCTGCCCAACCATCACTGATATCTTCCTTGCTACCATCTTGCTGGGACACAACGCGAGTGGTCCTACCGGGCGTGATTCTGCACACTGACACGGGACAGTCACCGACATCCTTGGGAGTGAAAAGTTTAATCCTAGGCTGATGATGCACGCGGATGAACACGTTACCACTAGGCTTATAAACCCATTCATCCCTCTTAGTTGATGCGGGGACAGCGTCGGTATGCGGAACACTGGGCCGAGAAGAGGCGGGCTCTCCAAGCAAGGCACGGACGATATCGGGGTCTCCCTCCTCAGGTGCCTCAATCTCTGGGGCTTCTGGAGGTTCCAGGGAGGACGCCTTTGCAGCGCGTATAGCAGCTGCCTCATCTTCACCCTTACTTGGTTTGGTGGCCTCCTCACTTGCGGCCTTTTTGGCCTTCGCTTCTTCCTTTTCACTTTCAACTAGCTCTGCAAACCTTTTGCGGCATTCGTCAGTGTGATGCCTAGAACTAGCATGGCCGGTGCAAGCCTTGCATCCAGGAGTCTCCTTGAACTTTATAATCCGTTCAATGGTGATACACGCACTTCTTGACTTAAAGCCTGACGGAGTTGACGGGGCTGGGATGCCTTCAGGGATGAAAGGAACATCTCTGCTCAGGAACCTCGCCATCGCCTGTTCGCAGCTCGATCGGCAGCGGCCGCGATCGGGAAAACAGGGTCGCCTTCCTCGACGAACAACTCAGGCTCGGGCACATCATGGACAGTAACATTTCCATTGGTCCTGAAACTTTCGTAGTCCATAACTTTTAGTACCCTACGATATCGCATCCCTGGATCGATACGCCAACCCATGAACAAGCCTGGGGCCATGTTAGGTTCTAAGGTTCTCTTTCCAGCTGACTTTAGGCGATACCAAACGAGCTGTCCGAAACAACAGCGGACGCCATCGAACTTCTCCTTGGTGAGTGCTTCCCATTGCGTCTTTGTCGGATCGAACGTGCACGGTCGGTCGAAACACATCGAGAGGCATGCAAAGGGATAGGAGTGCGTGTGCAGAGAGTAGGGCAAACCCGATTGATGGTGTATGCTCCTGCAACACTCTTTCTCCTCTCGGACATCTCGCTCGAGCTCGGAGTTGTGTGGCCAGCGATTCGGCAACGAAGTTTCGGGGATCATCCCTACTTCAACTCTCCAGCTTCGTCCATTTTTATGAGACAGTGTGGAGCGAGTTCGTTGGCTCTGAGGCCAATGAAATGCCTGAGATTCCTTGCGTGCGACGGAATGTCTCTCTTCGAGACCGGGTATGCGACCCTTGCGCCGGAAAACACATCCCTGATGACATGGTGGGATTTTATTCCGCCTATGCCGATGCCAACGTGTTCATCGCCTTTCGCCAAGATCACGCTATCAGTAGCGAGCTGCTGGTAGGGAGCGGTGGGTGCGTCGAGAAGATCGTCACTCCGCCCCCCTGGTTTCCGGGCAACACGCATTGAGGTGTTGTTAGCGATGTTGCAAATCTTGCAGAAGGGATTCTTGGGAAAGTGAGTCCGTTGGTGTTCCGGTGAACTGGCTTCGGCCCAAAGCCGAGGTTCATCACGAAGCTCACCACCTTCTGCAAAATCGACAAGCCTGCGCTCGTCATCAGGATGTTCGGGCACCGCTGGTGCGGGCACAGGAGGTGCTCCAACAGGTGGTGGCACTGGCGGCGTATCCGGGGGCTCGGCCGGAGGCCTTTCCTCCGGAGCTGGCATGGCTGGCTTTTCGTTGCGCCTTGAGCTAGCAACCTTAATCTCTTGGACCACATCATCAATGAGCGCATTGAGCTGCTCCTTTTCTTCTTCTGGCACTTGGGGAGGTGATGGAAAATCCTGGCATGGATCAATGATGAAGGAATCATCATCGGACAAGGAAACTGCATCATCCTCGACTTGTACAGGAGAACCAACGACATTGATCGGTCGAAGATTCGCGGCTTGATCAACGATCTGCGGCTTGACTACCTCATCGTACTGTGGTACGTACTCAACAACCCTGGAGGCGTTGATCCTAGAACGGCGAGGAACCCGAAGCTTGCACTTACCAATCTCAGAAGGAGGCACAAGATAAGGTACGTTCTCTCTGGGGTCCCAGATGAAGAGGTAACCTCGATCGATGACGGTCTTGCCAATTGATTGAGCGGGCGGACATTCGTTCAAAACGTAAACCTGCTCGTCAGGTGGGATCACACGGGAGTCCTCAAATGCAAGAGATTTATCTCCTTGTTGCGCTCCCCCGCCTGTGGCAAAGCCTACCGGTGTGTTGGTCTTGCGTACGCAATGCATCATGGTGCTGTTCAAAGCCTGCTTACCGATGAGGTGGCGACCTGCAGCGGTGTCCCAAAGCCAGCTGATGCTATTGTTCCTGGCGGGGACACTTGGGACTGCTGGGACTACGGCGGCAACAGCGGCCGGAGGTTTCGCCTTACCGAGGGCCAGTGGGGGCGGCCCAGTATACTTCTCGGTCGGTGAGTGGAGGAAGGCGCAGGACTTGGCCCTACACGCATCATAGGCATAGAACATACACGGAACTCTTGCCTTTTCAGCGGCTGACATCTTTGCTGTCTTGGACACAGCCTTCGACCTCGGCGTGAGATTAGAAGGGGTAGTGTCTCCCTTGTTTGCATTTTGGGACTTCGGAGGAGGAGGAGGCTTAGGGTTAAAAGGACTTTTCCCTTTAGGGCCGCCTTTATCCTGCCCTTGATCCCCTTTCTTCTCGCCTTGCTTGTTCTTCTTCTTCTCCTTCTTAGTCTCTGCTGGCAAAGCGCTGGTAGCTGCTTCCTTGCCCGTGCCACGAACAGCCGGTTTGAGCTTGACATCCTGATCAAACTCATCACGGTTGCGTTTTTGCTGGGCAAGCTCGATGGCCAGGTCAGCCTTTGCCCAAAGCCATGCACAGGTGCGGCGGTGACTATCATGGGCGGACTCACGGGCCTTCTCAACGCGATGCTTCATTACTTGGCACTTCTCAAACTCGTCAATGAGATGATTGAAAAGCGTTCTTTCCTCGGGGAGCTCATCAAGGGGTATTGCACGGAGAATATAGTTGTACTTCTCACGGAACGCCTCTATGTCCGCTACTGATTGGCCGGCAAGTTTCAAACCTAGAAGATTGCGTTCTCCAAGGATGCCGATCCGATCACGCTCCAGTTGAAAGTGCTTGAAGATCGAACGCAACATCACGCGCCCATTGGGCATTGTACCTGCGGTGTTCCGTTCGTGCTCCACCATGTTTTGGAACAACAACCCAAACTTGCCTTTGCGACAGGTCTTCAACAGCTTGGCGGCTATCTCGCGGGTTGTGCGTGGGAAACGTGCATCTGCCCTGAGTTGTTCCTCGGATGAGGTCAGGCAATCCTGAGCCCAGAGATAGAGCCCGTCACCGGTCGTCTTTTGCAGACGTCCAATGGCCATGAGGACTTGATTCACATATCCACGCGCCTGGCCGGCGTTCTCTGGCGGAAGCGGAAGCACTAAATCCTTAAGGTCCTTTATGCGAACCACGGTTTCCTCATGTGAGGCCGGATCTGATGCGCTTGTAGCAGCATCCCCACCACTTGCATCTGCTGCTTGAGTACCTTGTCCCTGCCCCCCATTCATGGAAAGGGAGGGGAGTGTTACCCTCGTCACCGGATTCTGAGGATGTGTCGGAGCTTGCCTCCGAAGGTGCGAGTGGGGAGGATGGGAATTGAGCCACTTGACTTGTACTTGCACTTGTTAGCCTAAGCGTGGGGACAGCAGTTGTGTGCTGGACAGCTACGGAAGGCGGGGGTGTCTGAGCCGATGCGATCGGGGGCGAAGCCCCTGATACCCCTACCTGGGCCTCAACTAACTTTGAAAGTTGATGGACCAGCTCAGTTAAACAGGACATTTGTGCCTGTGCGTCTACAGGTCCCCTTACATCCTGAGTCCGAGCGACGTCCGGTGGTCCTTGTGGTTGTGCACGTGGATCACCATCCTGGATTTGCACACGCTTGGCATCTGACTTGATGTCGGGCTGTGGGGGAGCGAAGGATTTTGGGAAACCAACAGGGGCACGTGGCGCTACCTTAGGGTCGCTACTTGAACTTCCCGATGCGCCTAGAGCTGCATCCTTCGGGGGGACACTGCTCACGTGTGGCATCACTCGGCCCTTGAACTTGGGGAGCCTGTGATCCAACCTGAAGGTCACGTCCAACGTCATTTAGCCCCGATGACCCGGGATCCGTAGGATTTTGACTTTCATAACTTTCATCCGGAGGAACCGGAACATTTTGTGCCATGGATGCGACAGCCCTTTCTAGGTCAGCAAGGCGTTGCGACAACAAAAGGTTTTCACTCCCTAATGTATCTATCACTTTGCTTTGCTGGAGGATCTTCTGTTCCCGTGAGGAAATTTCTTGAATAGCCTCCTGTCTCAACCTTGACACTTCGGCTTCAGCGGCCGACCTTGTTTATTGTGCTTCATGCCTAGCACGCTCAACATGGCTTACGGCTTCCTGTCTTAACAGATGGACATGGCCTTCGGCTTCCTGCCTCACCTGTTGAACATGGCCTTGAGCTTCCTGTTGAGAATGCTGTGCAGCTTGTTCAGCTAATGCTGTCTGAGCACGGGCTCGTTCGACTGCTTGCTGGGCTTGGTATGTCAGTTCAGTTGCCTGTTGTCTAAAGGTCTGCTCCCTTTGTTGCGCAACAGCGGCAACCTCCCCTAGCCTCTGTCTGGCCTGGTCCGCGGCTCGATGCTCGCGAAGGGCAACATTGGCAGCCTGATCAGCAATGAGCGAAGCTTGATGCGCACGTTGCACTGCCGATCCGGCCACAAACGCGGCAGCACTCATGTTATTAGACGGGTCGGGTGCTGGCACTTGAGGGCTATACACAAGGGGAGTTGCTACGGGGAGGAGTCGTGTTGCGATCACGACCACGATTATCTCTTGATGAGGATGCCCTGGAACCTACAGGAACTACGGACATTGCGGGTACCGAAATATCACCTAGTTCAGGGTCTTCCTCATTAGATTCTCCCCCAGGGGTTGACCTTGACCTATCATCCGAAGGTGGGGAAATCCCTGATGCCATGTCAGATGCACCTTTCACACGAGGTCAGGCTCACGTCTGCTGACACACCGCGCTTTAAGCTGCGGCCTTTGGAAAACTTATGCTACAACCGGTGTTGGAAACCGGTGCACTTGCTGCGCTTGAGCTGCAGCCTCCGGCAGTGCCAGGTCAACGAAAAAGTCCTCGGCCGCCCCTTGCAGATTGCGGGCGGCGGCCAACCTCCTCGAGATACTCGTTTTGTTCGAGTACCCTGGCAGGGCGGAGAAGGCGTCGGTGCTGAGCGAGGTATTCGTGGAGCTCGTTCAGCGCGTCGTAGAGCGCTCGGTTGGCGTCTCGCCGATCGACACCTACGCCAAGGGCTCCTGCAGTGCGACACTCCTTGAGGATGGAGTTGTTGTCGTCCACGATGGCGCACGCCCCGAGCTGCGCTATAGCTGCAGCTTTGCCAGATGGTCCGACCCGTTTCCAGGTCAAGACCACGTCTCCGAACGGGAGTGTGCCCAAGCCGTCAATGGCGTTGTTGCACACCTCGGAAAACTGGGTGGCATGTCGGAGGGTGCTTTCCCGGGTGTCCCGGGCCTGGCAATAACTGATGATGCGAAACTGGATCGGATAATGACTTCTATACAGCTTGGATACTGTACGCAAAAGCCAATCCTTGGGCGCACCCTCGACGCCAATGTCAAGCGTATTATGCCAGTCGAGGGCGATGACCAGCGGGTCTCGTGCCTCCTGCTGAGGCACACTGAATGCCGTCCCGGGAGGGACGGGCCTTGGCAGCTGCAGTGGGCGGCTGCTTCACCGGCAACTTGGGAGCCGGTGGGGCCTTGTACCTCACCTGCGGCGCAGGTGAGGGTGGCGCCCGCTTGAATGCTTTGGGCGGTGTCTCAGGCCGCCTTACCCCACTGATCGATTTCGGAACCGACGCTGCGCGTTGAGCTGCATCCCTTGGCACTGGTGCTGGGGGTGCTGGTGGTGCTCTCAGCGGTGGTGGGGGAATGGCCTTCGACGCAGCGCGATCCGCAGCTGCCGCGCCTTGACCTGGCTTTCCCGCTTGGCAAAAACAATCCGAGCGGTCTTTGTTGCGGGTGCTGTGGATGAGTCGCGCCCGGCAGGTGCAGGCCGCTTGATGCTGACCTGCTCAGCCTCGTACACCCTGTCCGGGTTGAAGGCCGCACGACCTGAGTAAACGGCTTGAGCCGACCTTTCAGGTGGCGACGCACTCAGGTCGTAGTGCTCGGCCCTCCCGTGACCTCTTGGAGGGTCGGAAGAGGAGTCTGCCCTTGGCGGATGGTGCCAATACGAGTCTGGGAGGTCGTACGGGTCGTCCGAGGGCACCGGATGCGTCGCCCGACGCGTGGGTCGTGCGGTACCCTCGTATCGGTGCTGGAGGATCCAGATCCCTGTGCTGTCCACCCGGGTTGTCGGGTAGGCGCAGTTGGCCGGCGCCAAGATCAGCGGCCGGCTGCTCAGGGATGCACGGGCCGGAGGTGTTGAAGAGCTGGAGCTCCTGGTCCTCGACCCCGCTGCGCTTGGAGCTGCAGCCCTGAGGGGAGTTCTGGATCTCGGGCGTCTGGTTGACGCCTTCCGCGCCGGTACAAGGGAAGGTTGTCGCCTTGCCGGCGGTGTCCTCTTCCTCCTCGATGAGGACCTCCCCGCAGCAGTGTACCTTCCCCTACCCGCAGTTGCAGGTGGATAGGATGAAGGTCGGGACGGGCTCTCAGTTGTGGTTCTTGGTGGAACCGCTGCGCTTGTAGTTGCAGCCTGATCTCCCGGCCCCGCTGCTGCCTGTGTCTGCGCTGCGCTTGGAGCTGCAGCCTTGATGGTGGACACAGTTGTGGTGGAGGATGGACTTGATGGGGTGCTTGGCTGTTGCTGTGGCTGAGCTGGTGTTGGAGCCTGCCCTGCCACGCCTTGAGCTGCGGCCTGTGCCCGTTGGTGAATTGGGATTGGTTGGTGGCGGCCTCGGGCGATGACGGCGTCGTAGAGGTCGGGGTAGATGTCCCGCAGGTGCCGATAGCTCTCTTCAGTGAAATCGGCCTGCCACGCCAGGAGGGAGCTCCGATGCAAGTCCGAAGCTTCCTCCCAGGGGACCCTTGCCACACCAACCTGAAACTCGCACCGAGCCCAACGGGTGAGCTCGTCGAAGGCTTCGTAGTAAAGCTTTCGACGATATACCCACCCGCCCCTGTGTCCTCTGGCCGAGAAGGCCGGAGCCGGGTCCATGCACGAAGTGCGCTGACTACCGGACTGAGGGGGCCTAATCCCAAAAAGCAGTTACGGCTGATAACCACTCAACAGGGAAAGAAACAACGCGAACCAGAAACCGGGACCCTTATTAACCCCAGTCCGGCAGGCGAGCGCAAACCCTGGTTTTGATCTTCTGGGCATCTTGAGCCAAATGGGCATTGCCATTCAGCATGTTCTTGCTATCAACGGGGCCTCCAACATCACATACATGCACACCATTCTGGGGTGCCTCTTTGGGGGTCAAGGGGTCGTGATTATTCAACTTTCTTGAACACGATTCCAAAAAGAGTACCTTGAAAAACCGCACTTACCCTTATCCCTGTCTCGTGCCTCAATGAGAGTAGGCCCGCAGTACCACGGCATGTTGTCGGAGCGGCCGATGACATTGTCCTCGGAGGGATACTGCAAAACAAGAAGAACACAATCATCCTGATGCTACTAGTACCCTCCTTCTGATTTGCATGCAATGTAAGAAATGGTTTTCAGTTGGAACTGGGCATCCTTTTGGGGCAAGGATTTCTGGGTCTGCGCCTAATTCACAGGGGAGTTTGGGGAGTCTCGCTGCGGCGATTCTCTGCACACACTCGCACAAGAGGCATACGGTATCCACGATGAAGACAGCACATGGCAGCACACCAGTATTTGCGTCTTTTGTCAGTCGTCAGCTTGTTGCTGGCTGGCTGGCTGGCTGATGTAGCTGTCCTGAAGCACATTCTTCATTCGTTGCCACAATTTTTCCTGAGTTCCATGAAGCTTGCTGGGGACAGGAGCCCACGATACAGTGGAAGTCGGATCCTGACTCTTCCAGTTCACACTGCTCTCAGCAAGACCTGGAACAGGTATCGGACAGCTCCGCAAGTGGCAGTTCAGCAGGCCATGGGAGTGCCTCAAACTAGGGGAGCCTCAGAATATGGGTGGCTCAGCCATGTGAACACAGCGCGCGTACAAGGAAACAGCTGCCCTTGCTCTCTGCGAGTCTACGCGGATGTCCGTCTTTTTTTGAGAAGTCGATTAAGCAGAAACTCAGTATTGATCACTTCACTGGCACTTTGCCTGCCGGAAAAATATCTGTTCTGTGCAATGTGTAATTCAGTCTGCACAAATGGAATCTGGTTCCAATATAAGACATACAACAAAAGCATGCATAGAAAATATGCTATGTGCAATGACATCCCCCCCCAAAAAAAAACGGCAGGCGGGCCAATCTTCTCACATACGAGATGCCCCCAACCAGCCGGAGGAAGGTACGAAGTGCACGTCGAAGTACACGTCCTGCGTCTTCAGCCCTGCCGCGTTCAGGCCCTCCCGGACCTCATGGCCGAAAGCGCCTGAACCTGTCTATGAGACTGATGCCAATGCAAGGACAAAAAGGCTGGCTGACCAAAAGCACAAGCATAGGTGTCCTTTTGGTTCAATAGATGGCCCTGGTAAATGGAATCAAACCCATCTAAACCAGTGCCTTGTACTTTTAACCAAGCTAACCTAAAAAGGACACCTATGAACAAGCCCTTGCCCAGGAACTCTGTGGAACATGACATGAGGGATGAACATGCGGTAAATATATGGAATGAGGTTGTGGGGTACTCCATGATCTTGGGGCATGAATGTGTGCAGTTTTTCTCAAGCCATAGTACCCTGTTCTAATTTGGGGAGTGGGTTTGTACTTCTGACACGGTCAAGGCAAACCATGTCTGGGTGTTGCATAGGGGCTCTGGCAAAATCCGGAGAAACAACAAGCAACAACAAAACAAAAGCACACCCAAAAAAAGCACTTTTGGCCTCTGTTGGGACAAACGCACCGATCCTTGGCTAATTGCCCCAGTTTCCCAGGCGCCAAGATCTTTCAGCTGAGGCCCAGGCCACCTGACAGGCAGCGGCGAAGCGCTCCTCCGAGAACTTCACCGCGTCGGCGTCCATCTTGTTCACGCACACCACCATCCTGGCCCCAGGAATCTCGCGCTGCGGGGCTGGGGGGGGGGGGGAGTAAATCATCCAAGGATTCCGAATCGGCACTGTTTTCCACTCACCTGCAGGGCTGGGGAGGGGGGGGAAATCATCCAAGAATTCCCGGCACTTGGCGCAAAGCCGAGAAGAAACAAACAAAAGGGGAAACCACGGGGAAATTCCCATTCACCAACTTGGATGATTTGCCCCCCAGTTGTCGGAACACATGCAGGGCGGGGGGGAGAGAAATCATCCAAGAATTCCGAATCGGCACTTGGCGCAAAGCCAAGAAGACATAGACAATGGACACCGGGGAAATTCAACCCTTCACCAACTTGTTGATGGCCTCCCACCCTTCCGAAACCTCAGGGAACATCTTGGGAATTCCGAAGATATAGGGATAACTTTCTCCCTCTCTCTCTCTCCCAGCATCGTCGAGCAGGTCTCGCTCGTCCCAGATCAGGGATGCTAAAAAGAGGCACTAACACAGGTAGCTGGGGACAACTTGGTGATGGGAGTTTCCGGTGCAGAATTGTCCTTGAATTTACCTGGTCCCTCAAGTTTGTTTGCTCTTCCATTCCAACCCACCAACGATCTGGGGATAACTTATGCATTCCAAGCCTAGGTGTGTTTCTTTCAGAAAACAAACGAATAAGCAAGCAAGCAAGCAAGCAAGCAAGCAAGCAAGCAAGCCAGCCAGCCAGCCAGCCAGCCAGCCAGCCAGCCAGCCAGCCAGCCAGCCAGCCAGCCAGCCAGCCAGCCAGCCAGCAAGCAAGCAAAGAGAGAAAGAAAGAAAGAAAAAAAGAAAGAAAGAAAGAAAGAAAGAAAGAAAGAAAGAAAGAAAGAAAGAAATAGAAAGAAGGAAAGAAAGAAAGAAAGAAAGAAAGAAGGAAATAAAGAAAGAAAGAAGGAAGGAAGGAAGGAAGGAAGGAAGGAAGGAAAGAAAGAAAGAAAGAAAGAAAGAAAGAAAGAAAGAAAGAAAGAAAGAAAGAAAGAAAGAAGGGAAGAAAGAAAGAAAGAAAGAAAGAAGGAAAGAAAGAAAGAAAGAAAGAAAGAAAGAAAGAAAGACATAAATCAATAGAAAGAAGGAAAGAAATAAAGAAAGAAAGAAGGAAAGAAAGAAAGAAAGAAAGAAAGAAAGAAAGAAAGAAATAAAGAAAGAAAGAAAGAAAGAAAGAAAGAAAGAAAGAAAGAAATAATCAAAGAAATGAATAAATAATCAAATAATCAAAGAAACAAAGACAAAAATAAACAAAGAAACAAAGATATAACAAAACAACATAAACAATAGGAACAATGGTTGAAGACAAATTGGAACTAGGAGCCAGAATCCAGTCGGCGCCACCGAAAGGCAACCAGAAAATGGGACAAATCTGCGAACAGAAGAGCAACCAGCTCACAGCTCACATATCCTACCAAGCATGGAGGAGCTGGGCCCTTGCCGCAGGACTCCGATTTTTTTTGGGGGAAAAAAAAACGCTGGCGTCACGTGCAGCCCCGCTTTGCGCGTGGCTTGGTATCTCCAGCCTGCGGAGACCCAAGGTGTAGGCCAGCAATGTATGCTCACGCAGCTGCCCTTCGCATTCCTGGCAGAGTGCCACAAGGCCACGCCGGACATGTGGAAAGACCACCCCTTTTTCTCACTTCCGATCGAGTGGATCGACCAAGAAAAGGTACACCCACTTTTTGTTTACCGCTAAAATGGTCTTCCCACAAAGTTTGAAGTGCAGGAACTCACAGACTGAGCTTTGGTGGGATAACAATGTGGCTTGCCGAGAGGGCTATCCAACAATCGGGGTTTATAGCTGCATATTAAGCGCTATGTCATCCTCTGGGAAATTTCTCCAGCTGGCTGCACATGAAACCTTGAACAGTTGCATCAGTGCATTGCCCAAAGCCTAATCATTGATCCCATGGTGTAACTGTAACACAAACACCTTTGAATCCGGGGTTCTGTAGCAGTTCAGCGAACTCATGACAGCTTGATGCCGGCCCAGCACTGTGTACATAGTGAGTGGACCACAATTGTCACACAAGACCACGAGGCAAGTGTCTGCAGCTGTGGGCAGCACCCAAGGATATCTTCTGGCCGCAGTTGTTGGTCGCATAGCTTTGGGCACATGATTGTAAAAATGCATTTACCACCGATACGAAATCAAGAACCCTCAAGACGCTCATCCTGCCACGAAATGAGCTCGTTAGAATGCTGCGCAAAGAACTGCTGGTCGCAAAACTTCTCATCCTAGTGCCAATCCGTGTTCGGCTCTCCAGTGGTACCCCTTGTTCGTGGCATGCCTCCGAGGTTCATCTTGTTAGAGCGACGGACACATGTGTGTGTGTGTGTGTGCGCCTGTGTGTTGCAAAATGGGCTGGTCGAGCATTCAATGAGGTGACTGCAACAAGCGGGGGCGCAACTGTTCACCACCAAACTGCGCCCCCAAGAACGCAAACGATACCTGCCTCTCATGCAAATAAGCAAATGAAACAACACGTCAACCAAGTTGACCAACATTGACCAACGGTCAAAACGCCAGCTGCGACTCGGAGTGTGGTGATGCCCAACGAGGAGACTATGCAGTTCCCATAGCAACAATGTTTCAACCTGCGGCACTAGTAAAATCGCAGGTTGAATTGCTTTGGATCTTAGTGTTGAAGAACCCCTTAGAATCCAAAAAGGTACCTTCGTGTGGGCATGTGAATATGCAGGGAAGACCCGTCCGAAAAGAACGACAGAGCGCCACACTGACCCGAAGCTCCAGCGATGGGAACATATCAAGAAACGAAAGAGCAAGGGAAAAAAAAAGCAAACGGAAGAAACAAAGAGACGAGGGAAAACCCAAGCAACTAAGGCCGCAAGTTCCAGAGCCTGTTCCCAACGAAAGCAACCACTGCAGGTCTACCGTGCAGGCCTGCCCCTGCTCCAACTCTTCCGCCGCTGGTACCACCAGCACAGCAATATCTGCCTGGGGTCGGGTCCCGACTTGCTGAGATAATACAGACAACATGTCTTGGTTTTGGGTTGGGTTCTCGTGTTCTGGAGCCAAACAAGAGTATGCCAAGTATGCCAAGTCCTTTTGGGGGGGGAGGCGAGGTGACAAAAGGGTGAGCTCTTTTTGGAAACCCCTTTCTAGGCAGAGTTAGGCAAAGTTTGTTGACATAAGTCAGGGTTTGCCTCTCATGGACACACCTGGTGTAGAATCCATTTGGCAAACTTTGCCTTAACAGACCCTGCTTTCCTAAGGGAAACCCAAGGCGGCCCAACTCTAGCCCAACCCTAGCCCGAAGGACGACCATGGCTCAAAAGGATGCTAAATTAGTGCAAGTGAAATCCGATGGTGGCTCAAGTAGGAAATCACTTATCAAACGCTGCAGGCTCCCCAAAATGCTCATCCGGCAATTCGCAGCCAACCGATCCTTCCAACCCTGAAAGATGGCCAACAGAACTGCTCAATCGGCCGACACAACAAACGCGGGGGGGATATCCCATCAGCTCTTTCTTGTCCCAAGCATACAGCATGACAGATCCCACCCCTGAGACTTTCTTTAGAGCAAAGCCACGATACGAGTATATAGCATATAATACAAGACGATGCGTATGTTGTCTATATATATACGTACGCACAATACACATCAAATATATATGTATATGCGTATAAAGCAATGCATTAAACAATATATTTGTAAATTAGACAAATCGGAACGCCAGCTTTGCCGAACGCCGGGCCTGAGACATCGCGGTCACTATGTCCTTCAGGGTTTGGCCCTCCGATTGGCGGGGATTGCTGGTTCGGTGGGGTGGTTTCCCATCTACCCTCGTTCCTTTGCCGGTTCAAACCCAAACCGATCCGAACCACCGATCCGGGTGGCCTGAATTGTTGTACACATCCGTCTTTGAAGGGGCCCAGGGTTTGGTCACTTTCAACACGTGGCACCCCGTGTCCTTGGAGAAGTCCGTGTGCCCCGGGGCGTCCATGATGGTAAAGCGACACCTCCGCGACGCTAACCTCAGATCCGGAGAGTGTTGGTAACTACAGGAGTCAGATTGCTGGTCCGTGCAGGTTTTGGAAGGTGGCAAATGACATCACCTCCCACATAAAAGTGCTTTCGCATTCCAATTTAGTAGCGTAAGGCATCTCCCCGAACAACGAATCTCACTGGCCAAGCAAAGTTATATCAACGATCCTGGTAGAACAAGGAAACCCCTTTTGGGATTGACCATCTTTGTTGGGGAACCCAGCAACAAGGGATTCTGTAAGGGATTATGTACAGTGCCCCTGAACAATTGGAGTTTGGGCCAAGACTAAAATGTCGACCTTCTATCAAATAAGGTGTATACAAAAGTTTGCCGACTCGAAATATGCTGTTTGATTTCAACAAACGGCAAAAAGCTTGCAGGGTTGCTTCAAAGACCTTGGCGCAAGGGCAAACACTTGGGCGGCAAGGAAGGAAAAGAACAGAAAGCAAACCTATCCACCTCCCATTTTTGGAGAACCTGAACATTCCCCCGCAGGTAACGTGGAACACTCCGGACAACCCCCTCAGGCAATCTTCGCCAGGGGTATGGTCCCCTTTCCGACTGGCTGGTGTCATCCAACGGCACGTCCTTTTGGGCGACTGGTACCATTTCAGGACGGCTTAGTCTGACAAAACCCCAATCATGGAAGGGCTCATATCCTTGCAACTTGGCAACTGATGGATGAGTTGTGAACGGATTGGTGTGAGCCCAGGGCAACAAGAGGCCATGTACCCACGAAGGTGCCTTCACGTTTCTCCAAAAGAACCGGAGTCTTTCAACACCCTCCTGCCTTCGTCTCAAAATAGGGTGACCAAACAATGGTGCTCCTCCTCTTAATTTCCCCTTGAAACTACAAACAAAGGTACATCTCTCATGACTATGTCGCTTCGCTTTGGTGGTTTGCCGTCGCTCGTTCCCTGCCTCCACATGGCTACGTACATGCTGTTGCCCCGCTCGCGCTCGCAGCTCAGCTTGTCCAGGATCCAGCTGTAGCATCGATCTGGATGTCCTCTTCGCTGACAGGTTGTGCCTTTTGAAAATCCAAGCGGACTGCTATATTATACACACACACACAGGCAAACACCCTTTGGGGTGCGTGGATATTCTCCTCATGTTTCCGAGACCCCAAGGCTAAATTTGGCTAATGCCAACCCAACTCCAAGCCAGCAAATTCCCGCTGACCCCAGCTCCAGTCGTGTTAACCCTCAGAACCAACGCTAAGCAAATACTTGGGCGATACTGCACCAACGTTGATAAATCAAATCCAGCACATTTCCCACAAAATAGAATATATGTCCGCGGTGTTAATTAATCTGAATTGACCAACACCTTCACGCTAAAAGCACCCTCCCCGCTATGGAGTCCTTTTGAAAAGGCTTGCTGTCCACTTCCATGATTCTCTGAAGAACAGGATGCACCAGGGAGATAGCAAATGGCACGATTTCCCAATATTCCGGCAAGGAAATGGGATGACGACACCCCCAGCTGTCCCTAAGCTTTCAAGTCTCCTTGCTGCTTGGCTTCGTCGAAGACTCGGCTCAAATTCTCGGCGTCCTGAGCGACAAGCACCCGTCGGGTTGCAAAGTCCGACGCCTCTCCACAGGAACTACCCACATCAGGGGTCATAATATTAACAATAGTTGCCACCCAAGGATTGCATGATCTAGGCATGTTCCTGTTGAACGGGGTGATTTCTCCAGAAAGGAAACATCAAAACCGCAACATATCAGGTCAAATCTGGCTCAAATCTGGGCACCATACCATTTTTCAGACTCCGGTCCAAATGCGGGCCACCCAACATATAGGGTTAAAACTAGACCACCAGGAATTGGATCGCAGATTTTAGTCCATGTTTTCACTTGCCAGGGTTCAATTTTGGGGTTACCCATGGTTACCCCTACTTTTGACCCACAGCCCACAGCCATGGAACCGAGTTCTGGAGCGGACCCCGGTGACAGCTCAAGGCGCAACCGCGCCGGAGTCGGCGATCAAATGCCCCAGCATCGTGGACTTGCCGCTGCCGCAGGGGCCGATGAAGACCAGGTTCACATGGGGCAGCTCCTAAGGCGACTTGAAAGTCGAAACAACGGAACCCCGCCCTTTCCCCCCCCCAAACAAAAAAACACACCCAACCAAACCAAAAAACAAACAAACAAACAAGCAAGCAAACCAACATACAAACAGGGCGTCTCCAGAAGGAAACACCAAATGGGCTAGATTAAAGCTTGAATACTGCCACATGGGTGCCAGGTGTCCCTGTGAATTCCCTATTACGAGATGGCAGTCTTAAAGGGATCCCTTTAGGTCTCTGCACTTCCATGTTTTTTGGCAGGAGGATAGGTCAAAGACCAGATAAGGGAACCATCAAACAGCTAGTAGGGTTTCCCTTCTCCGTTTTAGCCTCCCTAGATGGAGCTTCTAAGCTAGTAGGAAACCACCTGGGGTGTTGGGAATGAAGGTCCCTTTCGAAGCACCAGGGATTGTTCCGTTTGGGGGCTCCTCATCCCCTGATACAGCGTCTACACGAGCGATTTTTCCCTGCCAGCGTTTGGAGCTGATGTCACCGCCAAGCCCAAAAATCCAGGCCACTGGGCTGGAAAGCAGTGCGTGTTCGAATCCGTTCGCCCCATTTTCACCAAGGACCCCTCCATGCTGGGCACGAAATTCTGCACCACCGAAGAAACCCTGGTGGTGGATTTCGTCCATCCGCAGTATGTTGATTTCCTTCGAGCGGTTTTCTCGTCAAGCCTTTGTTTGGCAAGATTACCCCTCGGTCCATGGTTCCCGATTAGACTTCGACAGTTACACTTCCGACTTTGATCGCCAGCTCACTCAACAACTGCTGGACACTGTTGTGTCAAAACCTCAGTGTCGCAACCAGGAGCCACTGTTGGTTTTATGTTCCAAGGAACCAAGAGATGTTGCAATGGCCAGGAACAAAACTAGCAGAATGTGTTTGGACCCTACCTAAGCAGCGCCACATACACACACACACACCTCTCATTCAGAACAAACGTGCACTTACTTCATTAAATTGCGGTGGGCGGGGGGGGGGGGGAATGGAAATACCCCGCGGAATAGAACAACTAAATTCAGCGGGGCAAAAGTTGACGTGGGAAGGATTTCCAGAAGCTCTCGACCCAAGCGCTGGCTCATAGCCCAGCGTCATGCGCATCTCCAACCGGCTGCATGGCTTTGGCGGGCGCGCGCGCGCGCAGAAGCGCGCAGGGAGGCTGCCAATCAAAACACCCAGGTGTGGGCAAACAAACCGTGGCCAAAACGCAGGGACCGGAATACTTCTCTCTCTTGGCGCCTGCAACATCAGCTTTGGGCCAGGCGCGCCCTGTGTTTGTCAGGCTAGCGATGACGATGTCTTTCTGGTTGAGCCTGTGATTTACGTAGCTTGCACCATCATAATCAATAAACCTAGTCCACAGGGACGGCTTTTCCAGGCCCATGGGGCCACGTGTTGAGCTGACCACAATGGGGCTTTACTAGATGGCTCTTTCGCATGTTGTTCACGTCCAAGTGGCTGTGTCTTGCTCAAAGCCTTTGCCTCAACCATGCTTTATCTGTGCTCCGGGTGAATGTACCATTCACCCGTAAGGGTTTTTCAGGGATCAGGTACAGGACCTGGATGAGCCAATGGCTTTTTGCTAATCCCCAACCTCGGTGCTTGAGGTGTCGTGACCTTCCGGCGGCAAACCTTTGGCCGCCGGAGTTTCTTTGAGCCTGAGCGGCAGGCGTCGGGCGCCGCACTCCATACACTCAACACCCACGCAGGGGCCCAGAGGCAGGAAATGCCGCAGAGAAGTGCAAACAAACCGTTGCAGGTCTATTTGTTCATTTGTCTCAAGGGCCTGCTCGCTCTCTGACACCTCTTTTGGATTGGCAAGATTGAACATTTCTCCGGTAACCCGACAATCTGCGCACAACGTACTCTTTGTTTGAGCTCATTGCCCGACAGAAGTTCAACGTTTGGGGCCTTTACCAACATTATGAGGAACAAAACCCACAAGTTTACTGTAACAGTTTGGTACTGTGGATGGACGAAATCCTGCACCACCTGAGAAACCCGACAATGATGATTCCCCTGCAAATATCAACAAACAATGGCTTCCAGTGGCTTCTTGAGCCAAGCACGCCCAACTGGCAACGATGAAACAACTTTTCGGTTGACAACATGGTATCGCCTGCCAAGATGGGGCAACCGACGGTCAGAGATCCCTAGAGTTTTGCTAGTCTAACC
>CAUJNA010003871.1:432500-447500 GCA_963377175.1 Effrenium voratum
CGAGTGCTGGCTAAGTCAGAGGGCTAGCACAGGCTGTGCATGCCAGACCCGAAATGCTGGAGGTTGAGATCCTCGCCTCAAACTACTACCATTCGCACTCTAGCTGACCGAGCCTGAAATCCAAAGTTCAACTAACTTTATGGCTACTTGATTGGATCTTTAGACTTTAACTTTCTGGGGAGCACATCGGATTATCCATTGGACCCACAGCAAGTTCAGCTTCTGCAGGGTCAACAACAGATTGCCCCTGGATGTACCCTCCCACCAGCTAACATGGAAGTGCACAGACTCCTGTAGAAAGACAACTTTCCTCATGGAAAGGGCCTTTTTGCACTTCCATGTTTGTTGGTTGGACGGTAGCTGGCCGGTTGACCTGATCAATTGATGTCCAACCAAAAAGCAGTCACGGCCTCTGCACACGCTGGCAGGCGCTGATAGCCGCACCTCAGTAGAGCTGGGTACTTGTGGTGCCCTCTCCATATATCCTTTAATGTTCACCCCATACTAATCAACCCCAGTTTGTTAATAAGGGGGTGTCCCTGGGTGAAGTGGGGAATCATCACTTGGAGGGGAACACCTCCATATCAATAAACTGGGGTTAATTAATATGGGGTGAACATTAACCCGCAAAGACACAGGGAGCATGTGGGGAAGAACCCCTATGTTGGCATAGGGCCACCCTTCCCATAGATGTCTTGAAAGGATTATCTGGGCGACTTATCATAATTCACCAACCCGAAAGGGAATCCAACAAAGGAACCTTCATGAACGAGGTCGCCATCATTTGCCTGGACGCGTGAAGGAACAAATAGTTACAGATCTTCCCCAGCCCTCAGCCCTCTCGTTCAAGAAAATGGGATACCCGTCACCTTCCCTCAGGTTCCAGGCTAGTGGGAGGGTACCGTGTTGATTGAGCTCGGTGAAGCAGCCTGTTTCCAAAATCTCAACAGGTGATTTCGGGCAAACACACATCATGAACAGCGGCTGAAGTGTTCTTTTGGGCCGCTCGCCGCGCTTTTCTTATGAGACTGCTGACTCCTTGGTGCTCAAAGGCTTGGAAAGACCGGAGCCTTGAGGACTGGCCTCAAGATTGAGTTCCACCCGGTAATTTAAAGCGACGGACATCCCCAGCTTCGAATCTCGAGTCGTGGAAAATCCCCAGAACACATCCGGACCGCTTGGGGGTTTGGGGGGGGGGGGCTTGGGGGCTTGCTTGGGGCTTCGGGGCCTTGGGCGCTTGGGCGCTCGGGGGACCGCTTGCCCAGAAGAAACCCCAAGCATCCCGAGAAAAACATCCAAGAAACCAACAAGCTTCTTTGGTCTCGTTTGTGGGGGGGCCCCTTCTGGAGTTTATTTCTGGGGTTGGTGTTCAGGGGAGCTAAGGGGCAGCCGCCTGTGCCTCTTAAGGTCTCTGGTTCACCTCGGTGGGAATCTCAGAAAGGGGCACCGAAAAAGACTCCTAGGTCCTCCAGATTTGAGAGGTTAGAAGAAGGATACCCGATTTTTTTGTCTGTAGTCTATTGTAAAAGAACCCTCCCCCAAAAAGTTTGTCAAATGGCACTGCTGGGGACCTAGACTCACCCATGTTGAGCCTTACGGACTGGCGTCACTTTGCAAACTCCTCCCAGCCGTCGCAAGAGACCGACAAGTTGCAATACATGGCTGTGTCAGGCGTCAGCCCCTGGCAAAGGCATCACGCCCTTATCAGCCCAAACAAACAGAGAGTTTGAGACTCCGCTCTGAAAGGCAATCAAACAAAGTGGACAAATGGGGTTTCTCTTTAGAACATCTTTTCTGGAAATATTTTTACTGCACGAATTGGATTTAAGGAATCCCAAAAGGGAACCTTCATCAGAGCTTGCTCTAAGAATATCGGATCCTTTTGCCCCCGATGCTAAGATGATCAGGCATTTTGAGCCTGCGTTGCCTGACATAGGCAGGTTTGCATGTTGCCTAAAGACTGAAGAGGCCAACCTATGAAAATATATGATCATGGATGGAGGGTGCATCCAATGACTCAAAGACAACGTATCATCACAGTTTCATGTTGGTGGGGATTGCCCTTGAATAGTGCAACAATTGGGCGGAAAGCCAAGGGAATTTGTCAAACCTGCAGAAAGTGCAAAATCCGAACAGAGAGCAGGCGGCTTGTTCGGAAAGAGGCAACACTTATCTTCATCTGCCAATTCGCTTGCTAAACCACTGACTGATAATAAAGAGGTACGGCATGTCGATAAGAGCGTTCTGAACCCCAAGCACGCACGGCTTCTTTCCGGCTTCCCCGAGAAGCGACCTTGAAAAAGGGTACCCTCCCAAAAAGACATTAGGCACATCCTTGGTCAATGCTCAACCCTCAGCCCAGTTCTTGTTTTCCTACTACCGCCATTATGTTGCACACGTCGGCTC
This sequence comes from Effrenium voratum, assembly GCA_963377175.1. Classification (NCBI taxonomy): domain Eukaryota; class Dinophyceae; order Suessiales; family Symbiodiniaceae; genus Effrenium; species Effrenium voratum. The sequence continues at coordinate 434,907 of CAUJNA010003871.1, forward strand.
ATCTCAGTTTCGCCCTCCAGCACAAACATGTCGGACTCTGGTCAATAACCAAGTGAACTTTAACATGCAAAACACAAGCACAGCATCAACAAAAACCACGGAGCATAAGACCACTGTGTCTCCAAGCACTCTCCTTGCACTGTGCGATCTCTTCTTCTTTTTTCCGTCGCCCGCAAGCGAGTCGAAATCGAGGAATCGTCAGGCGCCGGCGGATCGCCTCAGAATGGCAACGGAGCCAGATCCGTAGAGAATGGCCGTTCCGGGTTGTAGGGAATGAACCGGAAGGGATTCACTGAAACTTCATGATTTCAACCCCCCTGTCGGCTTCCCTCTGGTAGTTTGGATTGGTGGAGGTGAGGGGCTGGGTTCCCACGTTAGTCTCTACGAGAACTAGGAGAACTAGGGGTTCAAACCCCCAAGACACCAACCAATTAAAGGTTTCCTGACCAGAGGGTGCACCTGATTCTATTCCATATGTTTGTCCAGGAAGTCTAAAACCGGCTCTTGGCCGTGGTTGACAGGATGCACATGGATACAACAGCGGTCGAATGTGGGATTGTGACTAACAAGCCCCAAGCCCCGGACAACACTGGCCTCGGCACTGGACAAGAAGCCTGACGGACTCACCAGCGTGGATCAGTTTAGCACCCAAAAGAATTCAGAAGAATCCAACCGTGACTTGAAAAAAACATGGCCTAGACCATGATTTTTTGGAAAATGACGCTAATGACAAAGTCATGTGCGGCGTGCTTTCATTGTGGATATGAAGGTGTAGAAAGGTCCCTATTTGGGGGAGGATGAATGGTCTGGCCAGGGGACTTGCAAATGACTGCTTTGCACCCTTCAGGGGGTTGATGAAAAAAAGGTCCTTTGAACACGGGGTATGTTGACCTAGCGACCAAGCATTGCTCGACTAGTGTGCATACTGTTACCGTTTTTAAGGCAAGTTTAGAGGCACCTCTAAACCTGCCAGGGGAAATAGACATCTGGAGGCCGGTCAGACCGCGGTCAGGTCCTTCACATAAGAAAGAGTGGCCCTTCCCCAGTGGTCAAACCCTTAGCCGACTCCAACAGTTCTTTTCGGGCTGGCGAAAGGCTCCGAAAGGGCTCTGGACGCTCGGCTCGGCAACACACAAGTCTTGCTGGCCAGCGTCTGAAGCGCAAACCTCGGCTCACGCACGCGCACGCAGTTGCCTCTTGAGGCTTCAGGTCGAACCCATGTGGAACGAGCCTTGTGGCGCGTTCCGGCGGACGCCATCCCTACCTGTGGCCCAAAAAGTGCCTAAGGCGCTTTGCTTAGAACGTAGTGGGACAAGACCGCCCAGGAAAGGGCATGGCAGTTGGCAACAGTTAATGGTGATGACTGCTAAGATGTGAGAGATGCCTCAGAAGTGAAAAACTGATCCTGAGTTGTGGACTTGCAAGACATGCAAATATTTCCCCATCTTGCTCTCCTTGAAGGATAGATAGCAGGAAAACAACCCTGCATTTTTGGGGTTCTTTGTCTCCTTTTGGTCTAAATATTCGCCACCGATTCCGCACAAACCACTGGTATCCAACCCGAGTCATCCGAGCCCAACTGGCCAAGCAGACCTTCCCAACAACTCACGCTTCGCTCAAAGTTTGCCAAAAATCATGGAAGTGGAGGCTATCTCTCGATTTTTTTGTGCCACGGCCAAAGACTCCTGTGATTTCATGGTCAGAGAAACAGATTGATTAGGTTCAGCGGGGAAAGCATTGGGTCGGATACAGCGATGCTCGGAACCCAAAAAGGGCGGCCGGCTGAAAGCTGGCTCCTCCTTCAGTGGACATCCAAAACCTGGTTGCCGTTGAACCTGCAAAACAGTATAACTTTTCGTGGGTCCAACGAACAATTCACTGTTTCCCAAAAGAAAAACTCATCCAAAGATCCAAGCAAATAGCCATAAAGAAGGCGCATCTGAGCCAAATAGCCATAAAGACCTGCCCCAAAAAATGGAATAGCCACGAAGAAATGGTCTTTTCCATCTGAGCTGCTGGAAGGTCTGGCGGCAGGGCATACTCATGCGCACGGTGAGCAGCAGCTCCTGCAACGAGTTGGTCTCCAAAGCCCACTTGGCCTCGCTTTAAAACAACCCGAAAAAGGCCTGAAAAAGATCATCACCAACCGCCTGGAGGGAACATCACTTCAGTTTGACCCAACAGAACCTTGTTGAAACCAGCAAGCACGAAAAGCTGGGCCAACAGGTGACAAGAACGCATAGCGCGCTTGCTCGCTCCACACGCGCGAGCGGGCTCGCACACCTGTTAGGTCCCAAAAGCAAAGATGACCGTTAGGTCCCAAGTGCCTGGGCAACCCAAGAAAGGTCAATGCTTAACTCACTTGCCAAAAGGACCTGGAAATAAAAGGTTAACCTTTTGGGACCTTTACTAAAAATGGGCCAAAAGGGAAAACCAAAAGGTCAAAAGGTCGGCTTTGGGCAAGTGAGTTAAAGGAACAGTTTGGTTCCTTGAGATCCCTAAGAAGTCACTTTCGGCATGGGGAGACTCGAGTTGTGGCTTTGAATTTCGCTCACTTGGCGTTAAAGCGGCATGTGCGTGGGTGCAGAAAAAAACACTTTCCGTGGTCCAAAGTGGGATTCCCATCCCCATGACTGCACAATTACTTATCTTCCCCCCCCCTTGGTGTCAGAGCAAGTTGCCCCAAATCCCAACTTCGGGGTATTCCTGCCATTGCAAATCCCTCCTCGCCCTCGGTGACTTGGAAGGGCTTCGGAGCAGCGGACCTCTCACCTGCAGTCTGTCTTGACGAACAACTCTTCGGCTTCGACCAACCAAAACTCACCTGCCATGACCCTGCTTAACCTTTCGGCAAAAACGAAGAGTCAACAGCTCGCTATTGCTAACTGAGAAACCAGACGCCTAAACAGGTCCCCTGCGCTGTTACAAACAAACGGCGACTCACCCACGACCCAATGCAGGTTTTGAGAAGAAAGGCACCCTCTAAAAATGTAGACAACTCATCAAGCGATTCCGAAAAAGTGTGCCACAAGCTGGCCGGTTCTTTTAAATATCCAATTTGCTCCTTCGCTCGTCGCTCGTTGCGATAGGTAAAGTGGCCGTCCATTTCCTGCTCATTTTACTTGTCGCTCCAAGCCAGGCACTTCAGGCAAACACAGGTTATATATGGGTATATCTTAGATCAAAACAGTGGTCGCCATATGTCCCATTTCGAACCCTTGCGCCCTCTGGGGCTTTCCCAGTCAACATCCCAATCCCCACTAAAATCCCGACTAAAATGGGTGGTGCGCCGAACCCCCCAAAATGGGATCCCAAAACGGTTTCGACCCACGGCCATGTCTGACCCCACAGCCGCGCGGAAATGCCGAAACTTCGCCACCACGCCTTGCTGCGCCAGGTCGAAGTCCTCGATGAGCTGCAAGCCCTGGCCCCACTGCATGTCCCGCGCGAAGCCCCAGCCCGGGTCCTTGGTGTCCTCCTCAGAGCCCACGGAGCCCACGGAGCCGACGGCCAAAAGCAACACACATGCAAGACAGGAAACGCCCAAACACGGCCCAAAACCAAACCATAGAGCCTGGAGGGGGCCTGCAAGATCATTTTCTTGAGGGGCCTCTGTTTGGGTTCCATGCTTGCTTTCCAGGAGTATTGGAAGCCCAATCGATCAACAAAACCTTGGTTGGTGAAAAAGGGCGACTGTAGCACATTTTAGAGGGACTACCTCTCGAATGATCTTTCAAGCACTGATTGTGCAAACCCAAATAAATGCATGATGCCATGTTTAGCTTTTCGTGGCTATTTTCCCGCCATCAGGCCACAATTACGGGTTAACCGGCCTACAGGCTAGCTGATGAGTAGGGGTGTGACTGGTATTTTGGAGGGGACCCAGCGATTTGCTGGAGAACCTTTATAAATTCGGAAGACCTACCAATCCGGAGTAGGCATTCAGTTTGAGCGAAAGTGCCCGGCTAACCAAAACAACCTCTCCTCAAACAAAGCCCGCCTTTGCGACAGGCGGCTGGGTCCGGGTGCTGGTGTTGAGCATTTGGCTACGGGAAGTACGTGCACAAATTGCCATATTTCCCAAAGTGGAAACAAGGAATCCGCCATGCAAGGACCTCCTTTACCTCTTGTCATGTTTTTGCAGAGACATAGGGAACCCTGTGATGAGTCCAATCTTGAACAGCGAGCTGTCTTCACTGACAAGTGACAGATTTGTCCATTTGCACCATTTTTGGGCAGCGGTCTGGCATAGCTGGAAACCGGAGCCACATGCATGGGGTAGACCGTGCATGTTCCTCTAAAAAGTGGGGAGCCCTAAAAGGTTGGTTTCCTTGTGGTTTGCTTTGAGCACCAACCAAACAGGGGTTCCTCAAAGAAAGACACACCCGAGTCCCAAAAGAACCAAGTGAAAAGCTAACTCAAGGCTCTGGATGTGTGGTGATCTTGTGCGTCTTCGCCTCATCGCTCCACACCTGAACGGCCCCAGCGAATCTTCAAAGACCGCCCACCAAAAACAAAAGAGCCGAACACAAAAAACAAAGCAATAAAACACCCGCCACTGCACAGTCTGCGTAAGGCTAGATTTGTACCATTCCTCGCATGCGAGCCGTCGGTCTGTTCCAGGATCCTCGTGCTAGGAGCTGGGATCATGTGCTGGGCGTGTGACCCACTCCGCACATGTGCGGGCGCAACGACGCCTTTCCTGGCGATCCATTGGCGATCCGAATGCGCAACATTCAATGGCCATAAAACAAAGCCGCTATGTGTTGGAGGAACGTCTATCAACCTACAGATCTGGATCGCTTCTTACCTAACTTGAGTGCTACAAAAAGTCTACGAGGACTCACCCGGCTTAAAGACCTGCTAATCAAACCACCAAGCGGCCTCTCAAAATCATCATTCAACAAACTACAAACATGAAAGCCTATCATTTAATTGTGTCCAATTCTTGTGAATTGCACGAATTCCTGTAGAGGCCCGGGGCGACCCTGAGTACAATCCCTCAACCCCACCCACCTCACCCCCCCTCCTCCCCCCCCACCCCATGGGCCGAGTCCACGTCGACGCGGACGACGCGGACGACGCGGTGGACGGCGCCTCCCAGGAGGAGACCACCGCGTGCACCACGCCGCTGCGCAGCGCCTTGAGCTTGAAGCACTGCATGGCCGGGATCCCGCGCCTCCGGGGAGGTGTTGGACCCCCTCAAATGCCCCCCCCCCCCCCACCAGGCACCACCCCTCCCCCCCCCCAAAAAAAGCAACAACAAGGTCGGTTGAGGAAAGACATAAAAATCAGCACCACCCCCAAAAATATATATAGAAACATGTGTTGAGCGAAGAAAAATAAATAAAATCCGATAAACACCTACGAATAACATTGAGTACCAAAAACAAGGTCGGTGGCAGCCAAACAACCCCTTTCAGCTGATGAGTTGTGGAGGGGGGAAACATAAAAAATAAGGTCTGTCCCCAGGCTGGCCAAAACCACCCCAAAGCCTATCTGGGCAGAGACCCCATAGCTGCCACGAGTTTGGTCAAAAGTCCTGCGCCGCTAGTTCTTGGGATCTGTCGGGTTCCTCCGTCTGGGCAACCTGAGTAACAAGGAGGTGATCAGCAGAAGGCAAAGCAAAGAGCGCGACAGTAGAACTTCACCTTCTCGAACCAAGGCTGAATACTAGGTCGACCAAAGCTGGGGGAGCTTCTTCCAATAATGGTTGCCGCATTGAGGGCTTGAACCCTTGGTTCGTTTTGAAACCAAAGAGGAAGCTACGGCTAGCCTGCAAACTACCATTTGAGGAAAATCGATGTCATGTAATGTTTGGTCCTGCCAGTAAGCAAGGACACCTGCCAAAGACAACTGAACCCAAGCCAATGGCCCATGTTTCACCAACCCAAAGACGAGACACTCGAATCATGGACGAAGTCACATCCCCCGATTGTCAAGTCGCTGTTTCGCCCGACCAATGCCAAGCGCCCCAAACAAAAAGGCAATCAAGTCGCCATCAACATCAGATATTTGCCCCAATCTAAGTAAATTATCCAAAGGCCTACAGCTATTTGTCTGATCAGAAGTCTCCCTTGCTGACCCTCATTTCGGGTTGGCGCGAGATCGAACAGGCGCCTGTCCCCCGTCTGGAAGTCCACTTCGAACACAGGAAGCCGCTCGGACATCTGTACAAGATCCGGCAGCGTGTTCAGTCGGAAGCCCCACCTGTCTCAAGGGGAGGGCCCTTGAAATGCGAAATGCGGCTCCCGGCAGCTTCCCGTTACAACAAGTCCAACAAAGGGCACCGGCGCCCCCAACAAGAAAACACACCCATATACAGCATCCAACCATCTTACTGTCTGACAGTCATGTGACAGTCATACAACACACCGGCAGGGACAACCAACAACCGATATCCCAGTACCCACATGCAAGGGGAATGTGTTGAACGAGGACATCTCTACACCGGCAACTTCCAGCCTTCATGGTAGCAAAATCCTGGCGGGTTGCTCCCAGTGCCCAACCACAGCTCCGGTCAAAGGGCCATGCTGTGAGTTTACTTGAATCAGTGAGTGGCACTGCGCGCCCCAGTTCTTGTTAAAGGTCCAGGAGGGCACGTGGGGGCTGCAGGCATAGGGTGGCGCTGACTAAATCTTCGGGCTCAATTGAGCAAAGGGATTCAACCTTGGATTCGCCGACAGAAGGTGTCGCTACTTGATCATGCTAGGTGCACCAGTTGACGTTCGCAGATTTCGTGACCAAGCTGTTTGTTCTGCGGATCTGTCAGGATTGAGAACGATATGTTGGCGAGTCCTTTCATTTTGCACTGGGCTGAGCACGTCTTTCACACAGCATCGAACACTCATTAAACAATCACCCATTTTCGCGGAAGCTCCGCTTTGCTTGAAACCAACAACCGAGCGCACCAGTGCTAAAAGCCCTGGTGCATGTATCACTATAGGCAACTTCTATGTGGGGTGAACTTCCTGCCTTCTCCCAGAAAGCGGCCGCATACTATGTGAGGGGGTCTTACCCAAGGCCACCGGATGCCGAAAGTGCAAAAACCAAACGCATCACCCGCTCGACAGCATTCCTCCCAACTTTTCGGCCCAGTCGCTGCTTGCTGAAGAAGATCTTGCCCGTATCCTGCGAGTCCGCTCGCGAAAATCTCGCTTGCCAGGAGTCACTGGATGTCACTGGCTGTCACTGGCTGGTGGGTTTCAATGCTGCCACTTCCGGATGTCCAACGGATATCCCTATTTTGGGCCCGAAACATCGCTCCTCAGGCAATCAAACGCTTTAATTCGCCCAAACCAGAATGCTCAAGCACCCCACAAGCCCCCTTCGGGGAATATAAGTTGCACACCAATTTGTGGACTTCCAACTGTTTCCCGAGAAAGCCCGCAAATATCTTTAAAATGGGATGCCTCCCACCTTGTTCATCCACGCATTCCATAGGGCCCAATTTGAAGCGTCTTGGACCAAGTTGACTGGAACTGGCACTTTTTCGGGCTGTGGGGTCCGGATCAAGGCGGTGCTGATGAAGGGGATAGGGCGAATGCTTTGTGCTTCAAGTTAAGGGCCAAACTTGGACCAAGCTGCTACTATCTGATACTGTCCCTCTCGATAACCCCAATATTGGTGTTGCACCAGGGTCATGGGGGGGTTTGGCATTCTGGCAGGTTCGGGGTCGTTTGATACAGTTCACGATTGCATCCAGCGGATGTATCTAGAGGACTCCGGCGGATGGCGCAATGGGGGATACCCCTCGCGCAAAACGCATTCTCCGGTCAGCGATGGCATTTACGTTAGTACAAGTGATGCAAATACTTTTCGGCCAGCGAACCCGGTCTTGACTTCCATTTGGTTAATATCCCTGTTGTTGTTTCTTTTTTTATATACAAAACAAAAAACATTTCCAGTAGTGATACATTCCTTTTAAACCCAACAAGGGAAAATAAAAGATATTCTTAAGCAAATGGGAAGTTGATTGCGCAAGAAAGCCGCCCTTCGAGCAGCCAACAAATCTGTACCAGCCGTTGATTCGAATCATTGAAACGTTGAACTTATCCTTTGATCCACCAGCATGGAACCTGACTTGAAGGCCCCTGGAATACTTGATTGGGAGGGTGAGAAAAAGAACAGACACATGTATGTTTCAAAGGCCTAAACATCGGCGGCCCTGTGCTTCCAGTGTCCGCTGTAGTAAGGAGGGCTTCTTACCAGGATTCCCTTGGTTACCTATACTGGCAACTGGAAGCACGCACGGGCCACCTGCGCGGCTTCCAACTTTAAACCAACCCAGCCAACCCGCACAGGCCACGCCTGCAGGCAGCCGATGGCCGAGAGGTCGAAGCCGAGGCTGCACTGCTTCTGCACGCTGGACACCTCGGGTGTCGAATTTGTTGGGGTCCACCGGGCCGTGGGTTTTGGGTCCCGCGAGTGATCCACACCATGCCCACAGTCAAACAAAACATCGCAATTGTGCATACGGCCCACTTTTCCTTTCCCAAATTGCCCCCCCAACAATTGCAATTGCACATGACGTTTGGGGGGTCTCGGAAGATCAGGTTCCTTTGAAAGGGTTCCATGTTGATTGGTGGGAGGGCACCTTTTTGGGGCTTGGTAAGCGAAGCCAAGAGGACAACTCACCATTTTGGGACCTGCTGATCTTGACACGAACCGAGAAAATCAGCGACCTCTTGGTTTTCCTGTTTTGGTCTAGTTTTAGTCGTGGGCACGACATTGATTTGCTCTATGGTGGAATCGCTGGCGAGAACCCTTGCAAGGCAAGGGTCGGATCGGGGCGAAGTGGGCTTAGCTGGGGGCAACCAGTTATGCACCGCCCAAGAAACCCTGGAATGAGTCAACTCCCCTGTAAATACCAACAGGGATTGCCTTTGACCCTCCCTGTCCTGAGAACTACAAATCTTTGCGAGTCCTCTGTAATACATAGTAAGCATCCCCTGATGTATCCAATTGACATAGTCGGGCAGTTGGGCCTCATTTTTGGGCTTGGTCCACTGGCTGTTGCACAAATAGTCTGGATACACGTTGAATGTTTGCCTTGGCAACGTAGAAATTGAACGCCCTTCAAGCAACCACGCCCTAAAATGGGACGCCCACAGGGGCTTCGCTTTGAGCACACCATAGAGTGTCCCCAATTTGAGGCGTGAGCGATGTTTGCCTTTTCAAGACCCCAAAAATGGATGTTTCTTCAACTGGAGCTGCACCAGTACACAATGCTACGTATGTTCTTCAATAGGGCTGAGCTCGCTAAACATAAGCGTGAATAGCTTCGGGATACCTTTAAATACCGTTTCGCTTGCCCACTGGAAATAAACAAGTGGTCAACTGTTGGGATCCCGACCAAAAAGAACAGACTCATACTGGACATTGCTTGCAACATGCAAATGCAAACCAAAAGGGCAGTGATCTGGTGAATCTAAGTACTTTCTCGTATCATCATTTTAGCAGAGGGATATGTTCAGCGTTGCCCAGCTTCGGGCTGGTTCTTGAAAATGAACAGGGGGGATCGCTTTAATCAAAGGAAACCGAAAGGGATGAACCACCAACCAACTCACTTCCTGAGTGGATGGCCGAAAACAACCAATTCGGTAACCACACCCAAACAGCGACCTAAGTCCACGCACCCAACCTGTGATGGAAACATATCCAGCTTCAACTCAACCACTTTCAACTAAGCCACTTTCAACTAAGCCACTTTCAACTAAGCCACTTTCAACTAAGCCACTTTCAACTAAGCTACTTTTAACTAAGCCACTTTCAACTAAGCCACTTTCAACTAAGCCACTTTCAACTAAGCCACTGTCAACTAAGCCACTGTCAACTAAGCCACTGTCAACTAAGCCACTTTCAACTAAGCCACTTTCAACTAAGCCACTTTCAACTAAGCCACTTTCAACTAAGCCACTTTCAACTAAGCCACTTTCAACTAAGCCACTTTCAACTAAGCCACTTTCAACTAAGCCACTTTCAACTAAGCCACTTTCAACTAAGCCACTTTCAACTAAGCCACTTTCAACTAAGCCACTTTCAACTAAGCCACTTTCAACTAAGCCACTTTCAACTAAGCCACTTTCAACTAAGCCACTTTCAACTAAGCCACTTTCAACTAAGCCACTTTCAACTAAGCCACTTTCAACTAAGCCACTTTCAACTAAGCCACTTTCAACTAAGCCACTTTCAACTAAGCCACTTTCAACTAAGCCACTTTCACTTTCAACTAAGCCACTTTCAACTAAGCCACTTTCAACTAAGCCACTTTCAACTAAGCCAAACTAAGCCACTTTCAACTAAGCCACTTTCAACTAAGCCACTTTCAACTAAGCCACTTTCAACTAAGCCACTTTCAACTAAGCCACTTTCAAAGCCACTTTCAACTAAGCCACTTTCAACTAAGCCACTTTCAACTAAGCCACTTTCAACTAAGCCACTTTCAACTAAGCCACTTTCAACTAAGCCACTTTCAACTAAGCCACTTTCAACTAAGCCACTTTCAACCAAGCCGCTTTCAACCAAGCCGCTTTCAACCAAGCCGCTTTCAACCAAGCCGCTTTCAACCAAGCTGCTTTCAACCAAGCCGCTTTCAACTAAGCCGCTTTCAACTAAGCCGCTTTCAACTAAGCCACTTTCAACTAAGCCACTTTCAACTAAGCCACTTTCAACTAAGCCACTTTCAACCAAGCCACTTTCAACCAAGCCACTTTCAACTAAGCCACTTTCAACTAAGCCACTTTCAACTAAGCCACTTTCAACTAACCCACTTTCAACTAAGCCACTTTTTCAACTACGCCACTTTTTCAACTAAGCCACTTTCAACTAAGCCACTTTCAACTAAGCCACTTTCAACTAAGCCACTTTCAACTAAGCCGCTTTCAACTAAGCCGCTTTCAACTAAGCCGCTTTCAACTAAGCCACTTTCAACTAAGCCACTTTCAACTAAGCCACTTTCAACTAAGCCACTTTCAACTAAGCCACTTTCAACTAAGCCACTTTCAACTAAGCCACTTTCAACTAAGCCACTTTTTCAACTAAGCCACTTTTTCAACTAAGCCACTTTTTCAACTAAGCCACTTTTTCAACTAAGCCACTTTCAACTAAGCCACTTTCAACTAAGCCACTTTCAACTAAGCCACTTTCAACTAAGCCACTTTCAACTAAGCCACTTTCAACTAAGCCACTTTCAACTAAGCCACTTTCAACTAAGCCACTTTCAACTAAGCCACTTTTTCAACTAAGCCACTTTCAACTAAGCCACTTTCAACTAAGCCACTTTCAACTAAGCCACTTTCAACTAAGCCACTTTCAACTAAGCCACTTTCAACTAAGCCACTTTCAACTAAGCCACTTTCAACTAAGACACTTTTTCAACTAAGCCACTTTCAATTAAGCCAATTTTAACCCACCCAACCTAACAAGGATCCCGAGTTTCTCGGCCTGCCTTTTCGGCGCCTTTTTGGGGCCCCCGGCCATGGCCAAGGACTGGGAGGTCACCAGCTGCGCGAACTGAGCCCCGCCCCTTGGCACCACCTGCCGAGAGGGGCGAGGGGCGAAGCGGGGGGCGAGGCCGGTGGAGGGGGGGGTCCCAGAATTCCAGAAAGGGAAAATTGAATTTCAGGGGTCGAAATCCCCCGAGAGAGGGGGGGGAGGGGGGGGAGGGGGGGAGAGGGGGGCGGGGGAAAAAATCGACAGAGGACACTTTTGGTCATATTAGAGTCGGCAGACAATGCCCTGAATCAAGGGTCAGCCTTAAGCTCTGGGTGTTCATTTGCTATGCTGGATGCCCCTTGCCATGTCTAGAGACAAACAAATCACATGTTGTGAATAGAGGTGGTCATCTAGTCAATTTATCTAGCGAAACTATATTTGCATCTCAAGATATGTAAAAAAAAAAAAACTTGATTTTGGGCCAGAGCAAGTCCAAACTCTTTGTTTGCCACCAAAATGGCCCAAACCCCAAAGTGACTAAAGTCCATGAACTCAGTGAGATAAGGCTGCCCCCGAGCCGGGAATCGGCCCCTCTGTTCTTCACGTGCCCCCGTTTCGCCAGGCTGAGCCTGGCAATTGGGCGCCCCCAGCCGGGCGCGGGCATCCGCCATGTAATCCAGCATGCCTGACAAATTGTTTTGGGCGAGTCGCCAGGTGGGTATGGGTCAAAATGGGTCAAAATATACCCATCAGGAATCGGACCGCAGGTTTTGGTCTTTGGTTCCATTTATCAGGATTCCACTTTGGGTACGCGTTTTTGACCCACAGCCAGATGGGATCGCTTGCGGGAAAGCAAAGGCCCACAATTGGAAGTGATCTGTTGATCGATGTTATCGGTTTTCCAAGCTACTGGAGTTTTCCTTCTTGGGGTGTCTTGGGGCATGTGCTGCTATCTCTGACTTTGCCAACGATGCAGAAGGAAAACCTTGGCTCTGTCATGCCTTTGCGGACAGGGGGGGGGGGAAAATGTTCGCACTCATTGCGAGGTTTGGAGCAACATGGTTCAAAGAGACCAGACATGGACCAGGAAATCAGGCCCGTTTGGCACCCTGAGAATAGCCGAAGACGAGACTTTCCTGGGACTGGTGAAAAGTAGGA
>CAUJNA010003871.1:452500-567500 GCA_963377175.1 Effrenium voratum
CAATAGAGCCTCAGAGCCTTGCGCGTACCGGAAACAAATAGAACCAACCTTGCTACATAGTTGAACTCCAGGAGGTCAAGGTGAGCATAAGAAAGAAGCTGGGGGGTTGACCGAAATCCGGCAGACCTTCGCTTCAAGGGAATAAGGTGCTCTTTGACTATCATGGACGTGAACATGGGGCTTCTGCAAACGAAAACTCGTCTTCGAAAAGCCTGCAGTCAGCTTCCATGATTGGAGGGATCTACTATAGGGAAACCGTTGCCTGCGCATCTCGCCCGTGCCTCCTGCAACCGCAAAGAGCGCTTGAACACCAGCTGCGCCTGGAGTTTGAGCGAGGAGTCTTTTGGGTTCTACAAACGAGGGAGCCCTCCGAGTTGTCCCGTTTCCCTTCGGCTTTTCTTCAAACACCCCGAGAAAGCAAGGTTCATCCTCAAAAGCATCCCACTGGGCCAGTGTCCACCCTGTTAGGTTACACATCAGGTGCAAGGGAACACCTTGCAAGGGATTTGGACGAAATTAGATGCATCCGGAAACAAAGTCAACAGCTCCGCTTGCGGCTTCGGCCAAACCTGAAACCCCTCAATGGAGCAAATGCGTGAGCCCGGTTTATCTCCGAATGAGACCGTCATCAGCCCTTTGCGCTAAGTTGTTTGCCAGCATCCTGCAAATGGAAAATGCACAAAAGTGGCTGGGTTTCCCGATATTCCCCCACAGTCCGTTTATTCGAGGTCTATACCTGCTCAGCCACTGCAAAACAAGCCTTGCCGAGTGAATTTCTCTAGAGGAATTTGGAGGTGGATCTTAGATGGATAAAGAATCAGCGGGGCCAGCAGCTGATGGTTCTAACATAAATGGCCATGGGTCAAAACCCCGTACCCCCAGTGAACATTCCAATCCGAACTAAAACAGACAAAAATGGAGTGGTGCACCTGTCCCAAAATGGGAGCATTGGTTTTGAACCGTGGCCAAAAAAACAAAAAACTACACAAAGCCGGGATGGCCAAGGAAACCGAATCATTTCACAAACAGAAAAAGTACTAAAGGTCAGACCAAGAAGCTACCGCGCTGGGAATCCTTTCTGTGTCAGAATAGGGTTACCCCGAAATGGGTGGTGTCCTCAATGTTTTCCTAAAAAACTACCTGAAAGGGATACCCTTAAAGGAACAATACACATGCAAACACACACGCACACGCACACGCAGCGTCCCCCGGCCGGTGGCCGCAGCGACACATGCGACGGCGACACCTTTGTCCTCGGCGTGTCCAAGGCGATACCGACAAATCCGCCAGCCCACGTGGCTTGTCGAAAAAACTACCCACGCAATGCTTGGTTTTCCTTTCGCTTCCTATGAAAACCAACCGCAGATAGTAGTGCACTCCAAAGGCAAACACACACACACACACACAAACCAAACATCAAACATCAAACATACCATACATTGCTTCCAACTTCCACCCTTGAAGCCAACATGCAAGTGTAACATGCCTTCACTGCGGGCACGACCCCCTTCCATACCATACTGGAAAGGAAGATAGCCGGAGAACCCCCGAGTCTCGAAGGCCCATGAAATACTTAGAAACATCCAATTGATCATTTATTCAGTCTGTAGAAACTGGCTATCCGCTTCCTTGCCCATAAAAGCCAGCCACAAACGCCCAAGTTTTCGTTGGCGCCCAGAAAACAAATCGCACCACTCCTTAGTTGCAACCGGTGCCTCGACTGGGTCGAGCCAAAAAACAGAGGTCTTCTCGATCCGGGATTGCCATTGGGAGACTGACCCGACAAGTAAAAACGAAATGAAACTCTTTTGTGAATGACTATCTTTAACGAATCGAACACCTACCAAACAAATAGGGCCGATTGAGAGGGTGGAATCCGTTCAAATGCTTTGGGGTTCAATTCGAAGTCCGGCTTCGTGAAAAGACTGGACCAAATCCTTTAGCCAAGGATTCAACATTTCCCTTTGCCCAGCCCATCTGGGCTGACCAAAGCAGGCGGCCCCTGTATTCGACCATGTTCTTGTTGGGACTTTCAGGTGGGTCCATGGCAACGTGGGAAAACTTGATATGTGGCCTAATTTCAAAAAAGAATAGTGCATGCAAGCGGGGCTTCCGGGCACATCTTCCCAAAACAAACCAGACTCCGTCGATGTTTGACTCGGGACGGGGGCATCTTATCTTATCCAACAAAAAAATCGCACCATTTATGGTAGAAATTCGGAAGAACTCTTTGAAGGCAATGGGGATGTTTGACCCTTCAACACGGGAACTGGCCATGGAAAATGGGTGTGGCCAAACTTGCGAAACATGTTTATCCTTTTGAAAAGTATCAGGACGATTCAATTCCTTTCCGCTCTCGCTGCTCTCGTTCGCCCGTCCAAAAGTTGGAGATGTTTAGACCCCCAGGGCCCAAACAAAATGTTCCAAATTTTAAAAGATGCCTAAAAATCACCATCCAACACGAGGAACTACACCTGTAGGCCCGCCCTTTTAAGGGAAATAGATGGATTTCCCCGGTAGATGATTACACCACCACCACCAGGAATCGGAACCCACCTATTTTTCTGCCAGTATGCCCTTGACACTATGCCCATAACTTCAAGGCAATCCATCTCCGGGAGTCCCCGCTTGGCCCGCAGACTCGGCGCGACCATGTCCAGGACATGCGGCTTTGGCCTCGGCACCACAGGTCTGGGGTCCTGGGTAAACACTTCCATTTGCTTGAGCCCCCCAAGAGAAAAACAAAAACAAAAAACATCTTTCCGGTGATAGATTCCTTCAAAAATTAAAACCAACAAGGGAACAGAACACATGTTCTTAAGGAAATGGAACAATAGCTCTGGAAAATGTCAATTCGACCATTGCCTTCTTGGTTTCCTTCTGGACAAGCTAAACAAGTGTGCATCCACTTTTGGCTTGATGTACGGGGAATTTAGTAATTAAACATCAGGTGCTATCAGATCTCCAGAGTACTCGAGTGGCCGATCTGAAAGCGAGCCATGATGAAATCTGGTGTTAACAAGGTCTACCACGACAAATGTCAAGTACTTAAAGTGCGGGCTATTGTGACTGCTCCTACCACCCTTTGTGATCGTGGCTCAAGTGAGCAACCGCCGGGTCTCCCTGGGGAAGTACTTCTGGCATTCCTGCTCTTAACAAGCACCTCGCCCCGTGAACCATGTTCCCAAAAGGCTTGAAGTCCAGGAATTCAGGAGTGAGTGACTGGAAGTATAAACTCCATGAAAATGCCATAGGCCCAGCAGTTGTCCCACGTGGGCCCATCCCAGCCCCAGAAAGGGTCCCGCAAGGGCCCATTTGGCTGTAGGCATTTGCTAGAAACGCCTTCAAAACAAACTTCAACCGAGTCTTTGACCCCAAACCTCCCCATTTTGCCCCCTTTGGTGTGGAAGTCGAATGGTTCTCTTTCAGTAGCTGTTGGCATATGGTTCATGCTGGATGCTTGTTGGCCAGCCAAAAGCAATCCACTCTTGCCCCTACACGAGCAAAAGTAAAGAGCCCAACAGGTCGAAGGTCAGGCGATGAAGATCCAAGCAAATTGGGAACCAACAGAACACGGCCCCGCGGTATGCCTGTCTGTCTGTCCGTCTGCCCGCCTGCCTGCCTGTCTGTCTTTGTGTTTGTGTGTTTGTGGATTTGTTTGTTTGTGTGTGCTTGCGTTTTTAAGGGTGCCCCTTCTAAGGAAACACAATATTTTTCTTCCCCCCCCCCATTTTGATACATACCCGGATTTCGGCCCATCAACACCAGCCAGGCTGCAGCTCTTTCATTTCTCTCTAGGCAGCGCGCGTCTCTCGGAAGCTAAGCGTCGTTCTTGTGGCTGCTTGCTGTTTGACCTGTTGTACTTTTTTCTCGGGCAAGGGATCCAAACAGAACATTGGACGTGGATATTTTCGGAGGGAAGACGTGCAAAGCAGCAGGTCAAAGGGCAAACCGTGCATGTCAAATCTCAAGGAGTGCCTGATGTTCAGCTGGAACATGTCGGGGCTGTCCTTTTTGTAGTGCCTCTGGTTGATTTTGAACGGACAATAATTAGAGACATACTGGAAAATGTTTGATTGTTTTTCCTTTGGGGAGCCATTCGTTTTTGGGATCAGGTTGTCATAAAAGGACCGCCCTGGAACATGTTCAGCCAGTTCTTCTTTGAGTTGGGGCTCGTTTTCACGCCACTTCATATTTACAGTGCGTCCGAGACTAGAGCAAGTCGCATTGCCTCTGATGGGCTGTTCGAATTATAAGAGGCTCACAGATTCAAACCTGCCTGCGCCGTTTAAATCATCTGGCCACAACTTCGGCCTGGGAAGCGTCAAATGGGCCCTTGACAAGGACCCTTTATCCACCAACACTGGAATACCTCCCTCCACGCACATTTTGTTCACAAGCGTATATACAACTTTGCTGGGCTCACTGCTATCAACAGCTACGGGTCCATTTCAAGGGGTCATTCAACGTTGCGATAGATTCGGGCACGATTCCCTGATGGTTCGCTTGGCCTACGCGAATGTGGACGCACATCCTGAAATGATTGGATCGTTTTGTTGCAACATATGTCATTGCGTGCTTTGTCAGTCCTTGCCACTCGCATGTAAACATGTATCACTTGGCTCCCGTTAGGTCGAGGGCCACCAGATCTCTCGACTCAGCCGATCACTCCACAAACCACGTAGGCATTCTGATGCTGGCACACTGGGCAGCTGCGGTTGCCTGACAGACAGCCAAACGGCCAATGGAGCCTTTGATTTTGTGCTATGTAGGGCCGTAGGGGTCTGGACAGATTGCAACACCATGTTTTTGTTTTGTTTTGGCGCTAGCAATCTCACCGCAGCGCAAGCTCTGAACACGAGCTCGGCTATAAATTCGGCTTCCTTGCTTGGAGAAATCATGTTTGTGAATTCTAGCAAGTCGCTCAAATGTTTGGGACCACTGTGTTCATCATTTTACACATCAACACGTCGAACACGTCGTTAAACATACAGACACAAAAAATTACACATATCATTTCATTGGAAGGCCGAAGCTGAGGCATGCTCATGCGTAGCACCGGGACCGTTATAGACTTGCATGGGGGGCCCGGGTGAATATGAATCGTGATCGACCCATCTGGATGACATCATTTACATGGGGATGTATGTCCACCAGTCATTTTAAGGTCCCCTATTCAAATCCATTGAAGCATAGCATGTAAAACACTTTGCTTGTATCGTGCAGATATCTGTTTGCCTTTGCCGGAGCAATGACTAAGATTACCATGGGCCCAAGGAAACTTATGTGGGCCAGCTGCATGTGCAGCTTGGCTACATCAGGCCATAGCCAAACCAATGTTGAATTGAAAGAGCATCCCTATCTTTTGCTTGTCTAAGTGGCAGACATATTAGCCGACTGATCACGAGCTAAGCTTGGTCATCTGGTCTTAGAAGGTTGGATCTGACATGCTCAGGGAAACATGCGTTTGGGATTCCGAAGCCAATGCCAGCTGACGAACTAACGAATATTACCTCATGCCCCGGAAGTGTGTTCTCCACGACCACCTGGGATGACCAAAGCCAGTCTCATCCTGGTAAGCGCTTTTTCGCTATGGGCAAACACATGGAAAACCAAAACTCAGTTGTTCACTGACCCTGGAAAAAAGGGAACCCTTTTTGGAGAAGACCATTTTTAGTGGGCAGCCACCCAACAAAAAGGAAAAGGGTGCCACAACTCGGAAAAGAGATCGAAAAGTGAGCACACGAGACACGCAACTGAATGGGCGCCCATTCAGCAAACGGATGGGCATCACAAGCTTCAAGGTAAGCGGTGCACTTGGAAAACACATGCTGGATCCCAAGTGCGAAAAGGATATTGCGAACTGTCAAAGAAAAAACTCACCAAAGCGACGCGAATTGAACCTTGGCCGAGTCTTTAGGTGACATTCCAAGAGGTTATTCCCAGATTTCAAGCAAGCCAACCACACATGGGCAGAACGCATATTGTCTCAACGTAGGGCAACCTCCCAAATTCCCTTACTTGCATGACTCCCTCTCTTTTCAGCCCAGGTGACTCCCTGCCTCTCCCCAAGACTTCCTTCTCTCCGTTTGCTTTGTGCCTTCACCGTAGCTTTCCCAGAGAGCTTTAATCAACATGAACATTTTCCAAACATTAACATGGCCATGGGGGCATAACCTATGGCTCCATTTTGGGGTGGATGAACATCCATTTGCCACCTATTTTGATGTTCACCTGGGGTACAGGGTTTTGACCCACAGCCACATACAAACAGTTCGCGGCAGTATTTGCCCTTCCGTCCAAGAAATCCCTTTGTGTCCGCACCTTGAGTTTGCCACTGCTCCAGGCAGCCATTGTCCCGGCAGAGGCACGCGTGGCCACAGTTCAGCGCACCCACGCGGAAGTCCCCCAGCCCGAACTCCCCGTTGCAGATCACGCCTAGGGCTTCCAGGTGGCCGCAAGGAACCCTTAGCCAATTAGCCAGTTGTCTAAAGCCAACCCAAAATTGCAGCGACATCTCGTGATAGGGTTTTCGTTTGGGAGGGAAACTGGACGAAGCAACAGCAGTGAGAGCTGGAATTAATAATTAGCTGGTTTTCTATAGCCAACCCAAAATGGTCGCGATATCTCTCGCGATGGGTTTTGTGTTTGGAACAGAAACGATGAATGATCCTGTCAAATGCAGGAGTCGACCTCCGTTGGCCCTTGCCAGCAAGGAAATCAACACGAAACCGCTGCCATTTGCAGCGGTCGTGCTTTTCCACTTGCAAGACCAAAGAGCTGCAAACAGGGATCACCTATGCCTATGATCAACTCAAACAAGTAAGAAAAACCTCTGCACACGTTTTCCGCTTTGAGAGTGCCCAACCCAAAACCACCACATTGACCACATATTGGAGCACAGCTATGAAAAACCCAGCATATATAGCCCCCACCCACTAGTAACATTGTCCAACTGAAGGTGGCTGGGGCATGCCGGAATGAACCTGCGCAAAAACAAGAGATTTGGGAGGAGTAACTCATGCGTGCTCAGGTGATTGCGCCAGCCAACTTAATCCAGTGTTGGCACTAAGAACAGTACTTGACTGCCTTACCCAAACCTCTAAACAAACACACTTGGTTCGAGTCCCTTTCAACGATTGAGAGGACAGTGCCAGTTGGCCCTTCCTCCCCCTCTCTCTTCCACGAACATTGTTGAAACTGAGCAGGGTTGTGGAAGCTCAAACGTTTTAGATTTGTTGTTCAATCACTGCAGCCCCGCAGGTTTCCAGCTGAAGAAACAAAGCTCAGTGATTGATCGGCTTTAACGTTGGGGTGACCAAATCACGTTCCACCAAGCTGAGTGAACGGACTCAAAAGGCCGAGTCACCTCAAGGAAACGGCATGCCCATCCAAAGAGTGGCGAGTCAGCAGGAAACCCTATGAAGTCCTTCATGGACGGGATCATTCTCTTTGCAAAGCTTGCCGCAAATGATGCAAACGTCGCGTGGGAGCAAAGGAATTCGCTGACTGAGCCAGTTTTTTTTCTGGGGTGGGGTTCCTCCAAAACCCTCCCCGCGTTGGAAAGAACTACGCCCCGATCCCTTCCCCCGAAAGTAAGAGCCGACGAAAGTTCGCCGCCGCCGCCGGCCTTCGCAACCCGACTTTGGACCCTTGCGGATGCCAATTCACTTGTGTAACAGGCGGTCCGAATGGGGCTTGTGCAACAAATTCCGAAGCCTGAAATAAGAATTGGATCCCAAGCACAAGGCCCACATCAGTGAGCTCGCTTTACTCTTAAGTTGAGCTCGCTAAGAAACAGTCAGATGATTGCAGCTGGCCCCTAGAGCAAAATAGACATGAGTTTGCTGACCTACAGAGTTGACGGGTCGGAGAAAGGTCGTACTCTGTTTGGCCTGGACGAAAAGTGAATGCGATTCGATAAGCCCGCCAACAAACAAATCCACCTGGGCCAACTCTCCTCTGCGTCACTCGAGTTTTCATGGTTCGGCCGCAAAATTGCCCACCATATTCTGGTTTCTGTATCAAAAGGGGCTAATTCCAATGACCTCATCACTTTCAAGAAGATTCCGCTAATTGCCTGCAACCAGTTGCTCAAGCCAAGGCTCACATCTCTGAAAGATAGATATTGAACTCACCAGCCTGGGCCGGCCTGACGCGAGCGCGAAGGATCACATGTATCGGCAGTCATGTGCTGCACAAGGGTCAGGCCACAAATCCCGCTTGAGCATGTTTGTCGGCGCTTTTGCTGGAACATCCTTGGATAGATTGTGCTTGAAGGCCGGACTCATCCGTACCCGATCTTTGCGTCTTAATACTAAGCCAATACCCAACTCCAAAGCAACACTAAACCAACAAGCCACTTGACTGAGGCCTGAATGAACTGATGACGCCAAGCCAAGGAACCCAACCCCAAAAAGGTACGGCAGTTTATGGCAGTTGATGTTCAAGGGAATCCCTCAACACAAAAACCTGGGCCAAGTACTGGCTGAACAACCAAACCCCTAATCAATGCTGGCTTTAGCACTACGACAATTCTAAACCAAGGCGAAGGCGGACGAAACTAGTACTACACCAAATCCCAAAAGTGGAACCACCCCTTAGTCTGGTCCTTGGATTTACCGCAAGCTAACAGTAACGGTTCACCTGTGGGGCATGCTAAGTTTGATTAATGGGAAAGTGAGATATGAACAAACATGCCTCTCCTAAAAGTCCGAAGCGGACATTTGTCAAGCTGTCTCAAAAAGTATGACACCTCTTTCGACCCCCACTTTCAGGCGCGCCTCACTAGGGTTCCCCAAAAGAGGCGCTTCCCGGCGCTGCCCACATTTTTGGGCAACATTTGCCTCCGTTTGCTTAAGCCCCCTGAACAACAAGCCAACATATTTTCCAGTAGTGATAGATTCCCTTTGAAACCAAAACGATGCAATTTTGGGTGGCCTTTTTGAAGGGAACCCGCCGGATTTTCCCGGATTCCCGTCCAAACCCCGGACCTCTGACCGACTGACCGAGCCGATTCGCCGAGCCGTCTGGGCCTCGGCTCGACTTGGCTCTCTGTACCACGAAGCCATTGGCCAAGGTGATGGCCCAAGTGGGAGCCAACCATCCACTGAACCTCGAGCGTGCTAAAAAAAGCGCGGGGTCGCGAAGCGGTCGCGGATCTCGGTGGCGCGGTCGGTCTGCTCGAAAAGATCACCGGCTTTTTTTCAAAACCCCCCGAAATCATGATCCATAAAGTATCACCCCGAATTCATTATTCACGGATTTTTGAAAACCCCCGGAAACTGTAATCCATATAATATCACGGATTTTGGCAGCCGCCCCAAAATGGTGGCATTGTTTTGGCTGCGTGGACGGCAAGCTGAAAAGGGAACCCTCAAACATGGGTAGGGCGTTGTTTTTTTGGTTTACAAAAGGGCGGCTATTCCCCTTGTTCCCTTTTTTTGGGCGCTCCGGGGGTTGAAAGAAAAAGCAAGGGGGGACGCTTTGGTTTCAGACACATCCCAATTGGAGGACGAGAAAAGGCCTCAAATTCATACACCCCATGCTCCATTGGAAGTATCGCATGATAAGCCAGGTCAATTGACGCCATGGGCTGAGGACATTCCGACTAAGAAAGGGCCTCTTCCGGATCCTTCTCAAAGTGATAGAAGTTCATCTTGGCCACTGGTAGACAGGTGGGGTCACCAATGTGCAATATCCATCCTGGCTCCAACCCAGGGTGACATACACCTCCTTTGCTGTAGGATGACCTGCCCACAGCTTCACATTCGTCACAAAAGCTTGGTTTAGCTGAGCCATGCCCAATATTGCCGAAACACATGCCATTACCTGTCATCACTCCCCTGCTAGTGGAGGCTTCGCACGCCTTCGCACTCCTGGATCCCTCGTCTTCCTGATACCTCCCCGTTCTCCAACTGGATGAAACGAGGGCGGATTTGCCCTCTAAGGAACGTGGAAGTGCACTGGGCCCTTTTGCACAAGGACACCAGTCTTCCCAAACCGTGTGCGCCAAGCCATGAGTGAGTTCAGCCACAACTTCTGACTCCAGATGGCACTGTCCACACATGTGTATACATATATATATATGTATTATAAGCACTATACTATACTCACTTTCATAGACGAGCTACGGCAGATACTGCATGGTTGAATGGTCGGCTCGTTCTCTACCCTGGACTATACTTTGCACACGCCGCATGGTGTTCCCACCTCATTTCACAGCGACTTCAGCATGCTAGCCCAATGCGTCTGCCCGGTTTTTGCGGTCGCTCGCTTGACTGCGGTCGGGCCACGGACTGGGCGAGCCAGTGGGAGCCGCCGGGCACGCTTGTCATGACGCGGCCCCAGGCACTGGAAAGGCTCGCACAGGGGCCTGAGGCCTAGGCAAGGGAAAAAGGGGGGTTGTTCAAATCATGATTCGCCATATCCAGACCTAGGCCCACAGCAAAAAGTTCATATCCAGACTCATGCCCACTGCGAAAGTTGCACCAAAAAAAAACGGAAAAGCTATATGAAAGCAAGCCAAGCCCGGCTTCTCAGGAGGCTGAGGCCCCTGCTACCAGCGAGCCGAAGCCCAACAAGGCCACCTGCCCCACCGCCCCCAGCAGGGGAGACCGTTGCTGCAGCGCAAGCAGCTCCGGGCCGAAGAAGCCGCGCGTGGCACCCCCCATGATGCCTCGGTTCATTTATTTCCCCCAAAAGAACATCACCCCCACCAAGCGGCACTCACCTTGGGCCAAAAAGGTGATGTTTAAAACCACGCCAAATAAGGACCCATGGCTGCCAGCTGGGATGGATTTTTGCCGCTATGAAAACTGGGGTAGGTGGTGGCCTACCTGGTACTTGTTGTCCATATGATCCAAGAAACCGGCTCCAGGACTTTTTAACAGGGAGTTTGCCAAACCCTGATAGTTGGATGTAGTTGGAGGATTTGTGGCAAATGTCTGCAGAACTTCCTTGAGTTGCTGCCTTGGACCTACACTAGTCGGGCGGCTTTAGAAACGCACTTCCTGAGATTGGCAAAAAACAATCTGAATTTGTTGTTTCCCACTTAGATAGTCTCCCCAAACACTGTCAAGTCCACGGACTCAGGGCATGAATACATGCCCAAGTTTTGGAGATTGGTAATCGGGATGACCAAATAAAACTGTGCCACCTGCTTTCATGTTACCGTATCCCGCAAGCACTTGTGCAGGGGCTTAAGGGGTTATATTATATACCCAATGTGGCTACAGTGGTGGGTGCATACCGCCCGTTTCGTTGGCGAGTGTGGAAAACTGGAAACCTGAGAGCCAAATTGCAGAAAAAAAAAACACCTTGACGACCAAACAACAATTCGATTCTTTGCAGCGCACATTGGAATGAACACAGAAGGCAACTCAAGCAACAGATCAAGAACGGGCAAATCCTCTCACTGCCACCCGCGCCCCAACCAACATACATACCTTGGCTGGATTTGCAACCAGCAGCTTCCCGCTAAGAAGAAACAGCGTGCCCTTGTCGGGCTAGTCCTGTTTCTTGGGGAAGCAGTGTGCAAAAACCAAATGGTAAAGTCAAACGGGGGAAACCACAAACACCTGTAACCTGTGCCAACTACGAATCACATGTTTGATTCTGGTCCATATTTAGTGAACCTTGTGCAACCAGACCAGTGCCTGTCGCAATAGTGGGTAAGCAAGGGAACCCGCCATTCAAATAAAGACACATTCATCCCTGGCTACCCACTATCACCGTACTTCCAATTGGTAGTGGTGTGGATTCGGTTTGGATGTAGCTTCCCATTTGGTCCTCAAAAGGAGCTCAAATCCCTCCACTCCAAACCACCACCTAGGTAGCTACTATGGAAACTGCGCCCTCTCAAACCACCAACTACCTACTTCTAGGTCCTCCAGTAGAGGTTCGAAGAAGGGTACCCCTTTTTTCCTGTACTCTATTTCAAGTAGGGGAATCCTCCCAACCACAAAAGAAAGGGTTCAAAAGGGCACTGGGGGAGCTAGACATTAGCTGCTAGGAGCACTGGGCTGGGAACAAGTCAACTTTCAGGTCCCAAGAGGCCCGAGGTCAAGGGCGAGCCCATGGCGAAGGTATAGTCCGCCTCCGCGTTGGGGAGAACCGAGCCGTCCATTTCCAAGGCCTCCACCGCCTCAGTGACTCAGGTCGAGTTACCAAGCCTTGGGGGAGAAAACGCCGGGATTTGCTGGAGATTTTAACAGGAGCCCCCCTACAACCAGGAAACAAGCGGGCGCGGGGGGGGCGGGGGGTGTCTGAGCTTAAACATGCGCAGTTCTCTGGTGCTTCGGGCGGCATCTGGTTGTTTCAACACATTTTGAAACAAACCCTGCGCCTCAGCTTCCAGGACCACGCCGGCGACAGAAGCTTCGGCCTCCAAGACCTGCGAAACCCGAAACCCAACCCAACGGTTTCAAGCTTCATTGCCAATCTTGGAAGGGTCTCCTTGTTAGGTATTTGGGGGGGGGAACTTGTCTTCCAAGCGGAATTCGAGGAAGCACCCTGGGACCCTCCCCCCGCCCGCCGCCCAGTTCCGTTTTTTAGATGGACGGAATTTTGGCGCACATGGCGGGTGGAGCAACCGCGGTTGCTCCAAACCTCCGATTGTGCACCTTCCAGCTGGAATCGCTCTTGCTCAGGACTAGGCCACTGGCCGTACCATGTCCACTTGTTTCAGTGAACATGTGGTGGAGCCCTTGCAGCCAGCAGACCCAAAAACGTGGGACACACATTCAAAGACCGCCACATGCACCAAGGACCCTTGAAAACCAACAGGTCAATTCTTGTTGGAGATTGGCGCCGCGGGCTTTGGTCAACCCGCTCGGACCCTGAAATCATGCTTTGGTGCCATCGAGTGCTGGGTGCCCCAGATTCTATTCAGTGAAATGGCAAAGCGTGCCCAACGATGAAACCCTTCACCCCCTCCGGGCTGTCAAGTTGGCTTGCCAGTTGGAATGGAGGCTGTCTCTTTGCAGCAGGATGATGGGCTCTGCTCATATTATCTTGTAAAAGTCCCCTGCGTGAGACCCTACAAGGCAAGACGTCCGAACCCCTACGCATAACAGGGGTCAACCCACGCCGGCAATCCACACCGAACTGTCGCACGTCCCCTAACCTCGAACTCCCAGCGGCAGAAAGGTTGCTCTTTAGCAGAAGATGCCAGGGAAAAGCAAAGGAGTTGGCAGTGGGCCTGGCTTTTTTGGCTCCGGAGGCTGTGCCGGACACAATCGGAAGTGGTTTGATTGTGGCTCAGGAATTGGACTGGGCTGATCAATCTTAGGATCCCATCAGACAATTAGGGATGTACAGGGTGCCGAGCAACAAAAAGTATGGGTGGACAAACAGCAGCACCGGGAGAAAACAAAGGACCGAACCCACTTCGTAGTCTTGGTCCTGAATCCTTTCCTGTTTCCCAGTCCCTTTCCAAAGGGGGCCCAAACAGTTCGAATGGCTTTCGGTGGTTTAAAGCCATAGTCCTTCATCATAAGGAGAATAATTTCTGCATTTGTTTTAGCCATTTTCTCTTTCGCGCTGATTTTGAAATGGACCAACGGCCTTGACCGCGAAGATAGCCATGAAGCCCCGTTTCATCATCTTTGGGTCGGACTGTGGACTCTCCTAGGACCAGCCCTCCACCGACGAAGTACCGAAGCCTCCGCGGCCGCCTCTGGGAAGGATGGAATCGACTGCTCCGGAGCCGCCCTGCGGACTGCGGCTGGTTCCGGCCGTGGCTGTTGCTTTGGGCTCGGACGTCCCCAGAAGAACCAACTGGCCTCATTATGTTACCATCATCAAAGTCACCCCAAGTGATGGGGAAAAGGGAAACAACCCCATTTTCTGACTTTGACAACCCCTAGAAAGAAGCAAAATAATGACCCAGACCTATGGTCTCCAAGTGTCCCCTTCTTTCCTGCAACTTCTGATTCCTTTCCGCAAACCTCCCCCCCTCCGTGCTTCTTGTAGTTCAGCCCTGGCACGGGCCTGACACGAGCAAAAACAACACACACACACACACACAAGCACACCTGTACTAACCCCCCTCCCCCCAAACAAAAGAAACACGAAAAAAAAAGTCACTAAGCATGACTCAATGGCAAATATCAATACTTTGAACCGGCAATATTATTGGTCAGCATCAGACTTGCTTGTTCACCAATTGGGTACTGGGAACGGCCCCTTCTGACCATACGTGTATCGAAATGTACCCGTGTAGGGAGGAAGGCTCATTTCTACATTTTCAATTGAGATCAAGCCAACTCACCCGTGCAAACAAAGCAACTGCTAAGTTGCTCTTGTCTTGAGGCTCAGTACTCTGCTGGGTTTGTTTCAAAGGAAGATGAAGGGAAACCAAAGAGAAAGCACTGGTTTTATGGGTTCACTGTGATTCCCCTTTGAATGTCTCTGTCACATCGCCAGCCCAAGCCAAGCGTCAGAACCGCGAAACCCGTTCTTCCTTCATGTCTAAGAGAAACGGCTGTGGGTCAAAAATAGGTATCCAAAATGGTTCCCTGGTAAGTGGCAACATGGACCAAAACCTGTGGTCCCCCGGTGGTTGAATTTTGACCCACACCCAAACAAAAACGGAACCTCAAAGCTTTGAGGAGGGTTTCAGTAGACAAAGCACTCCCGGCTATTCTCCATCCCTCAAAGAAGCTTCGAGCCCAACGAGTCTCCGCGAAGACACTCACCACCCTGAAATGTCCAGTTGCCCAGGGGCCTAGAAGGGTTCCCTTTTTGGGAAGAATCCCATGCTTCGCAGGAAACCTCCAACAAAAGGAGGGAAAACGGATGTACGTATATCTGCAGGGTCCCGACTAAAGCACCCGTAAACTCAGAGATCGCATGCAGCCTTGTTCATACCTTGAGCTGGCCCCATTATTTAACCGTGATCCAAGTCACCCCATAAGTGGTGGGTTAAAGAGAAAGGGTTTTATTTTCTGACTTTGATACAGTACCCCCCACCCAGAAACAGCCAAAATTATGACCTCCCAATTTTCCCCCCATTTTTTGAGCCTCCAAATGTTGATCCAATTTTTCCCCTGGCCTCAGCCAGGGCAGGCGCGAAGCGACCGCGCTGAGCGTCCGGGGCGCATGGCGCTCCAAGGCGTTCATCGCCGCGACCGCCGCTTCCACCGCCATGGCGTTCGATTTCCCAGAGGTGCTCAGGGCGGGCGGCTGGGCCAGTCGAGGCTTGCGGAATCCACCGGCAAAACACGCAAAACACTCGCTTGCTCAGTGGATTGGCCAGAAAAAGGCGGAACTGTCTCAGTGGATTGGCGAAAACGAGTCGGAACTGTTCATTGACATCTTTTTCAAACTTAAAAGGGAATCGTCCTAAAATCCATATAAAGGCAAACTGTGGACCTTAGGGAGGGCCCAGTGAACCTTCAACCCAGCTGTCACCCCTGGCCCAGACCATCCCAAAGAACCTCGACCCTTCCCTCCCAAAAATATCTAAAACACAAAAAAAACGACTGCCTTCCCTCTCCCCCGCCCCAAACAACAAATGGCCACTTCACATCAGGAGGCCTTAGCGGTTTTCTGACCCTTGGCGTCAGGCTTGGCCCGGGTCAGCCGCGGCTGCGGCGACCTGAGACGAACAGGGTAACCAAAGCACATCGCAGGACCCCCCTCCCCAAACTTGGACGGTGCTCCAATCAATCCGGGCACCAAAGAAACAGCATTGACTCACGAACAGGAGCAAAGAAGATGAAGGGATCTATGTCATATGATCGCAAGTTGACCGGAGGATCTTTGGACAGCTCTGGCAGGTTGACAGGCAAGGACCTCTTTCTTCCATTTTAGTTTCCAAGGAGCGAACTTGTTGATCTAGAAATGATGGCGGTGAACCAGGCGCATCTTGCTGTGGCTCCAAGGGAAGGAACAACGACGTGGGCTATTTATCCTTGAGCTGCACAAAGGGTAGCTCAAAAAAGAGACACCATCCAGAAATGGGTTCCCATATGCTCCCATGCACTGGATGATTGAGCACCAAACTATCGGCATATGTTACACTGATTCCAACGCCTAACATCTATCCCAAGCAAGGACCCTGATGGGTTTTTGCTCGATTTACCCAGTGGAATGGCTCGACGTGAAAGTGCAAAATGCAACTATAGTGCCTGAAGGGCGCCGATGCCGACAATCAAACCCCCGCTGGATGAAGAGAAGGGAAGAGCCCCAGCCAAAAATAGGTCCAGCCCTTTTAAAGCTCTTTACATGGTTTTGAGTAGAGCGTTTTAATACCAGGCTTTGATTATGACTTGGTTGAGCAGCATTGGCCACTGGTTCTACCGGCTGAAGGGGTTAATAGTGGGTTCTTGGCTGAACCACTTTGAAAGCCCAGTTGGGTATGTATCAAAACGGGTGCCCAAGTTCCCTTCTGGCGGGGAACATCATCTCTTTGTTTCTTTCCCATTTCAGGTGAGTTTGCCAGGGGGTGACGTTTTAAGGGAAATAATACAGAGACCCCAGTCAAAACAGGGGAAACAAGAACATTCGGTGCTCCTTGTGGGTTTGCTCCATATTCATGGGAACCGGGGTTCTCATAAACGCGTTCCTGCGTGCACCAAAGGACAAGCACGTGCGGAGCATCCTAGAACCCGTTTGTTAGAACCTATTCTGATATCATATCAGTGTGAGTTTATATCGGGGACCCTTTGCTGGACATCATTCACATGGTGATTTACGTCCACCGACCGTTTTTTAGCCAGTTCCATCATGTTCCATCCCAGTTGTTCTGCGGACCCCCTCCCATTCTTCTGTGTGGGTTTGGGACCCACTCAAAATGGTCCACCTCCCCAACAAAGGGGTCCCTTTTTCGTCAGAGGACCTGATCTACCAGTGGGACCCCAGTTTCGGGGTTGATGCAAAGGGAGCACCCGGTTGATTCCGTTGGGCTCCGGCCACTGTTCGTTTGGAACGCCAAAGTCCGCCAAAGGGCACGTACTTCGCCTGCGTCTTTGGCAGCAGCTTCCGCAGCTGCTCCTCCGAGAAGCGCTGCAGAAGTTCCTCGCGCGGTCTGACGCGGTCTTGGGATTTTTCCGCCTAACGCAGATGCCGAAAAAGGGGCCCTACTGTGGATGGACGAAATCCTGCACCACCTAACAGACTCTGGAATGATGATTCCCCTGCAAATACCAGCAAATAATGGTTTCCCATGGTATCAAGGTGGTGCAGGATTTCGTCCATCTACAGTAGGTTTGACAACCCCCGCCCCAAAGTGGGTGCCGTAAGGTGAACATGTTGAGGGGTTCTAGAAACGTATGTGTTGGGTGTTGGATTTTACGTATTCACCATTCAGGGGGTAATTTTAGAATCAGGTTTGGATGCGGCCTTGTGGAGGACACAAGAGAGGAGTAAAAGGGTACCAAAAGGACCAAAGAGACGAACAGGTGGAATACTCCTGATGGCTGGTTTCACGAATACAACGATGCACATGATGTCACCCGAAGGCCTAACCAATTCAACATTTTGAACATATAATCGAATTGAGGCTTGCTCAAACGGGAGAGGTTTAAATTTTGGATCAATAAGGTGCACCCTCAAGCTGTTCCCCTCAGGGAAAGGCTTCATCTTTGAACAACCCTCGAACTTTGCCTCCTACAGGCCATGGGGTTCCTCTTCAGGGAATCTGACCGTGGAATATACGTAAAACAAGGTATGGTATGAACCCCTAGTTTCAAAGTCGTTGGCAAAGTCATGGCCGGTTGATGGACAAAAATGCAACTCTTCCAAAAAGAGGAGGGTTGAAGATCCCCCCGTAACAATTAGTCAAACAAAATATGGGATTGGATGAGAATGGCAGGATTGATGTTTGTTGAGACAATACGTGGTAGGGGTCCTGCTATATCTTGCAACTCCTGCAAAAAGTGGACATAGTATCATAGGAGGAAACAACAATAAGACTGGACAACCGGATTGGTCTTTCGCCACCCGGAGAAAAATCAAAAAGAGTCTGCAGATCGGCGGAAACTCCATCCCCTGGACCTCAACGGCAATTTCGAACAAGGTGTATCATCCCAAACGGGGTAAACGGTTCTCCAGGCTTCCGGTACCCCCGAGCGACCATGTGGAAAACAACAGCTTGCCTTTTGATAGTGACTACGCACCCAATTTCCTTTCTTGGGGTACTTCATGGCTTTACTTGATCCCTTTCTAAAGGTGTATAACCTTTGGTGCTTTTTCGTGGGATATGGCTGTGGCTCAAAAAAGCCGGTACCAAAATGGAACCCTGGTAAGTGGAAAAATGGACCAAAACCTGCGGTCTGCCCCTCCTCTTTAATTTTGAGCCACACCCATATGTGGACATGTCAAGGATCCTCGACTCTGCAAGTCTCAAAGCATGAGGAACCCCAAACGGCAGTCGCAAGCCATGGATCCACGGCTTCGAAGCTGAAATCCCCGGCCTTCGGCTTCAATCGTCGCACATCAAACGCGCCGGCCTCTGCCTTTGCGCGGGCTTTAGGTTGGGCGATTCTGCGGAATCACCCAACCCCAAATGCACCCTATGAATAGATATGAGCATGTAGGGGGTGGATTTTTTTTTTCGAAACACCGGGATATTTATCATTTGGGAAAATATGTGTGGAGCTGTTTTCATAAGTTGTTTGATGCCTCCACTCCCGCATTACTTTTGGGGTCCTCTTGTTTCGCAAATTGCGGCCAGCAACGAATTTTCGAGGGCAAAGTCAACTGCACAACTGGGCTTGCTTAAACATCCTCCACATGGGCTCCCTTTAACAGTGCGCCATGGCCTGGTGGTTTTTCACAAGCTTTGCAACCAACCCGGTTGTTAGGCCCCCCTCATTTTCCAAATCCCGATTCCCCCGTAAGGTTTCTCAAAGGATGGGGCGCACTTTGCTTCATCCCGCTTCCTGGGCCGAAACAAGTCCAAACATGAGCTGCTTGCCGAAATGTGTCTTTCCCAGAAAACATCTTAGGAGCTCGCGGAGCGAGACATGTTCACCTCTGAATTCAGGAATTCCAAGGTAAGGCCCTAAGGCACCCTCGTCATGGGTGAGCTTGATGTACCCCCCCAAAAGAAAACAAGCTTAAGTTGCTGTGTTGAGGTTTGGCGCTTGAAAGGCTGCATATAAACGTATGCCCATACACATATTTATGTATGTATGTATATATATATATACATGCATGTGTTGTATGGCACAGAAGGGTTGCTTGCCGCACGAGTCCTCTGGTGATTCTGGGATTTCTAGTGAGTTCCCCTATGTCCCTCCCATGGGCCATAGACCAGGTAATTTCCACTACACCTCTTACACTGTGGGTGGACAAGTCCCACTTCGCACCAGTTGGGCTGGCGGACAACCTGTGAATACTGGGATACACCACCAACCAAGTGGTGCGAAGTGGATTTTAAGTCCATCCACGTGTACGTGCAACCTATGTATACATATATACAACATATATACGGGTATGTACATATATCAAAGAAGCCAAACGCAGGTTCTGGTCGATCCTCGCATATTATGCAACATCACGCGGTAGGCTTCTTTGCACATTCCGGCGTGGCGCGTCCGACGCCAGCGGCTGGTTGGCCAACTGCGGAAGCAACCGGCGGTCCGGGCGCTCGGGGTCCTGCAAAGGACTAAAACCTTCCATTTGCTCAAGCCCCCTGGAAAAAATACAAATATGTCCAGTAGTGATCAATCCTTTTAAAACCAACAGGGAAAATAAATAAAATATTCTTAAACAAATGGAAGAAACGGGGAAGTCTCTGGACTCAGATTCCATCTTGGGTGCTGAAGAGGGGGTCTTGGTTACTGCAACGACTCCCCTGCACAAAGTTTTTCACTTTTTGGTGGTTTAGTGAAACAATTGAAAAGCCCAAGGTTAAAGTCTAAAGATCCAACCCAGTAGCAGTCAAGGGGTCTGGACAGATTCGCAAATTGCACATCCCCTGTTGCGTTCCCGGGTAGATCAAGCATTATCTATTTAACTAAGACAGGTTTTGACCAGGGAAGCAAGTAGCCTTGAAGGGGCTCGATTGCAACTGTGGGAACAAACTTGCCGGTCGGAATTTCAAGGGTTGGGGGAAGGAACCGGAAGGCGATCGTCTGAAAGGAAATCGCCAGATGTTTGAGGTCGGAGTGATTCGCACCATGCCATTCAGGTATGCATTCTGGTTTGAACACTCTCCATGGGCACTCCCAACATAAGCTGCCCAAAGGCCTAGTGGAATGCGTCGTGTCGTGTAGGGATTTGTTTCCCCAATTCCCCTGGACACATTCCCAGGTCACATCTGTCCAAACGTTGCTGGAAGCCGTGGACAATAACCAACAAATATACCTTGGGGACGACAAACAACCGCCTTTGCACAACATCGAGCCAATCAGCTCCTAGGTTTTAGAAACTGAGGTGCAGCTTGCAAAAGAGCCAATAAAAGCTAAAGCCCTCCCTCTCCCCAATCGTTGCTTCCCGACAGAACCAACCCCCAAAAAAAACAGAATCCAGTACTTCCCACTGCCTTCCTGGCTGTCTCTTTCTTTCTCGCTCTCTGCCTCTCTATCTCTCTCTCTCTCTCTTTCTTTTTTGTCTCTCTCTCTCTCTCTCTCGCTCTCTTTCTTTTCTCGCTCTCTCTCTGTCTCTCGCTCTCTCTCGCCAGCTTTCTCTCTCTCTCTCTCTCTCTCTCTTGTCTCTCTCTCTCTCTCTATCTCTCTGTTTCTCTCTCTCTCTCTCTCTGCCGAACGTCCCTGTAAATAAAAAAAAACACCCACATTGTGAAAGAACCACCTTCCTGCGTCTTTGTGTGAACCTGCAGGGAGTACGCCCACTTGCCTCGCCCCCCACCTGCGAAGCACCTCTGCCCCTTAAGCCGCGTCTGCGGCACTTGAGGAATATGGCCATGGGTCAAAATTTCGACTAAAATGGGTGGTGAATTCATCTATGCCAAAACAGTACCATTGGTTTTGAACCATGGCCATATCCTTTTGGGGCGCCATGCGCCAATTCCGTGGTCACTTGCCTTACTTCCCAAGTGGGCTGGTCAACAAACCGTCCAACATGTTGTTCAAAGCAAGTCAAGGATCTCAGCATGTTGCAGGTAGTCGCCGGAACAGCTCTCACGGCCTTGTAACCCTGTTTTCTGTTCGAACCACTTCTTTTAACTCCAACATTTAGTTTTGTAGGGGAAACTCAGCAAATACGTGGCTCTGGCTGACACCTCCTGAGTGGATTGGCCACAACAAAACCGCCCAAACTTTCTGCTTTGCCACCAACATTTGGTCCACAAGAAGTGACTCAAGTCGTGATTCATATCCAACTCCAGAAGCCAATTCTTCCATTTGCAGTTTCGCCCCACGGAAAACATGAGAACATAGCTCCAGCCGTGCAATCGATTCCAACTCTAAAAACCAAAGGACCATAGCTCCACACATCGGTCATTTCAGGCACTGGAACTTGACATTTCACGACTTGCCTGGCCATTTTGGGTCACCTTCCCTTCCTACCAGTTGGCTCGCCCCCCTTTTCCTGGCCTGGAGCCTGGCGCCTTTTTGGGTCGGTCACCTTCCCTAGGTCCTCCAGTAGAGAGGATAGCCTAAGGCTACCAACTTTTTTCGGGTTTAGTTCATTTTACGAGGGGAACCCTCCCCACAAAAGAAAGGGGAGAGAAGGGGACCCAGTCCCCTTTTCCCCGCCGGCCGGGTTTCTGGTGGTCGGCTGGCGGTTCCGAACCGCGGGGTCGCGCGGGAACGCGCCTCCCGGTGGAGCTTGCCGCGGGTCACCCCGGCGGTGGCGCGGCTCGCCACCCCCGCCACGCAGGCCGCCAGCAGCGCCACCCCCGCCCGTGGCGAGGCCCAGGCCGCCGGCGCCTCAAGCGAAAGGCGAAAGCCAGGTACACGGGCCACGCGTTCGCCCAAGCGGAAGCTGCGGAGTTGAGTAAAAACCCAAGGTATGTTGTTATATATATATATATAAACATGGAGCGATGTGTGTTTGGTCATGTTTTTTTTTTCTGTTTTCTTAAGCAAA
This sequence comes from Effrenium voratum, assembly GCA_963377175.1. NCBI lineage: Eukaryota > Dinophyceae > Suessiales > Symbiodiniaceae > Effrenium > Effrenium voratum. The sequence continues at coordinate 474,500 of CAUJNA010003871.1, forward strand.
AGCATAGTACTCATGCTGCAACACAATGCCTAGTGGGTCTTTCTCTAGCTGGTGGATGTATTGGCTGGCCTTGCAGAGAATCTCAGGGAAACAACGCAACTTAGGGGTTCCCGTGGGTAAGCCCCATGGTTGTGGAAACTCTTGGAACTGCCAACCAACTTTCTGTGGTTCCATTGGGTTTTTGGGAACCCCCAGTAAGTGACAAAAAACATGTGGGTATGGCTCAAAATTAAAGAGCAGGGGTTACGCGCTTTTAGTCTTTGGTTCCATTTGCCAAGGAGCCATTTTGGTACCACTTTTTTGAGCCACAGCCATGTCCACCCCTGGTCCGTTCAAGCAAAAGCGGTTGAGGCCGCTGCCTTGCAGACCATGAGCGCAATGCGCTCCCACCTGGCGGAAGTGCATGGGGCAAAGCATACGCGTGGAGAACAGCTGCCACCTGATTGCCCTTGGGCCAATGCAAACGACGCGTGGTCGAGGAAAAGAGGCCGAAACAAGATACTACATTCGTATGGTGAGGCTCTTAACTTTTCGGAAAGAATAGAACGCTAATAATCAATCCAAGGGCGTTCAAGCAAAGCACGGGACCCAAGATGCCTAGTATCACTACAGTGAACAGCATACACACTGCCTTCTTGCCACACCCCTTTTTTGGAACGTGACTCCTCAAATGGGGGTGTCAGAACAGGGTTCCTGGGAAGAAAGTGGCAGATCGAGAGGGTGGTGGAATTGTGCTTCATTCCATGGTTACATTGAATGCTCTCCTAAATTGCCCATAAACTGGTGGTGGTGAACAGGGCACAAAAACTTGAGGCCTTGTAGTGGCTGCTTTGCGAAAAGCAATCGTTGGGGCAGTTGGGGTTTGGGGGGATCTAATAAACTAGTCCAAGCCTATAATATGGACCCAACAAAGCAGCATTCAGAACTAAACGTGTAGGAGCCCGCAAAGCAAGGCCCCTCCAAAGCTGATTCCTCCAATATTAAGATAACTGAAGGAGTTCGATCTAGTTGTATAGCTTTCATGCTTATGGGTGCCCACAAGAGACCACGATGCTTATAGGTTTCATGCTTACAAGCTTCAAAACTCGTTGGCCGGAATAGATTTGCGAGTATCTATAGAGACTTCATATTCTGGACCCGAAAAAAGAAGACCCCCTTTTCGACCCGGTGCAGGTGAGCTTCCCTTGGCACCAGCCTTACCTCTCAAGGGAAGCCTTCCGAACTCGGCCCCACTTTGACTCCCAAGCAAGGGCTCAACATCAGCTTCACATTCCTGAACATATGCCCCAGCCTTTGATTGGGTGTTCCAAAGCTGGAAGGGAACGGACTGCCACCCAAAACCTTCATTATCTGAAGTCCCCTGGAAAAAAATCCCCTAGTAGTAGAGTCCCTTTAAAACCAACAGGAAAAACACAATATATTATTAAGTAAATGAGAGAAAAGCTGGGCGATTTTTTTCAGAAACCGAAAAAACCGCGCGATTTTGCGACGCGAAAGCGACGCCTGGCGCCCAGCTCCCAGCTCTGAGGGAAGAGCTGGAGGCAGGCCTGCGACCGAAGTCGAGCCGCGCATCGGGCGCAGGGGGCCGACCGAGGAAAAAAAACAAAAAAACGAACCCAACTCGAGCTGTTCGCCCAAAAAAAGGTCCAGACCCTAGAAGTAGACTCACTTATGAGGTTGTGCTTGTGGTGGTGGGTACATTTCTGGTGGTAGTGTCAGGTATTCATAGCAGTGGTGGTCTGCACCATATGCCATACCCTTAGACTGTAAGTTGTACTTTTGGACTCTGGAAAGTGATACATGACATATCCCACCAAAAGTTCAACTTGCAAAGGATGAACATAGTTGCTCCTTGTTGTTTGGGCTCGGGGCCCATTCAAAATGAAATCAACAAACAAATAATGGCTCCATTTTTTTGTGTACCAGTTGTCCGGACAACGGGTTGCGTTGGACAAAGCCACGCCCAAGTCCCCGGTTTAGCCATCGCCTTTACAAGATCCCAACTATTTGGGGGGATCTTGTGGCATCTACTCCCTGAGTTCTTAGACATGAGTCACTTGGGTTTGGACCACTTGGTAAACAACCAGTTTGGTTGGTTGTTTTGGCCCACCCACTCTACTCTAAACCGATTCTGACAATTCTGTCCTTTTACTCAGAAGAGAAGGCACGCAGTCGCTTGGGACTGTTCCAACTAGTTGTTTCCCTCTGAACCTTCGGCCGAGCAAACATGCCATTAGATCCCTATGGCTTCCGGGTTTGACAACCTCCCCAATCACCTTCAGCCCCGCACGAATGCTTTAAAGGACCAAATCGAAGTTGACCAGGATCCAGGATGCGGCTCCGCGAGTCGCGGCCCCTTCGATGTCCCACCAATTCGCTTTGGACAACTGAGTTGGTGACCCGCCTTACCAATCGAATGGGCAACCGGTGCCTCTGGGAGGTAAATTCGCTGTGCCTCGTTCCCTTCACGCTAAAATGGGACTATATCATTAAATGTAAGTAGAGGGCCAGATCGGGAGGGTCTAGATCGGGATGGTTTAAGACAACCCCAGAAATCTCTTTTGTGCGTGTGTAAGTGTTTTGCAAAATAATTCATATATTTGCAGATTTAATTCATATATTTGTGCAAATGTATGGTTTGAGCACAGTGTAGCTTCTTGATCTATGCCGGCAATGACGCGCACAATGTGAGTGAGCTCATGACACACTGTGAATCTGAAGTCTGTTCAAGGTCATGTCAAGTGCATCAGAAAGCATGGCAGTGTAGAAACAATCAATTTGGCATGTCTCACAACACTACTTTAAAGGCAGGTTAAAGGCAGGGGCAATGTGGTTAGCCCCGAAAATCGATCGCAAACAATCTCAAAAACTGCATTGTGTCTTTGGATTTTTTGTTTATCTCAAAATAAATATTATTATCTCAAACAAAAACTCGGGACTAATATAGTGCAATAGTACTTTAAAGGCAGTGTCAATTTTGGAAACCCCGAAACTATATCTCAAAAATCTCAAAAAACTCAAAAGAACTCAAAAAAACTCAAAACAACTCAAAACACTCTCCAAACATCTCGAACGCTCTCATTTAGCTCAAGCAAAACGAGTGTCCCGTATCTCCTGGATTTGTGGTCAGGAAGCAGCAACACTACAGAACAGTAGGTCCCAATTCGCGCGGTCAAACCAATTTGTTTAGTCAAACTGGGGTGAGCTGATGCTCAAGCGTTGGGACAATCTGGAGCAACACGAGAGGCGGAGGCGAATATATATATATATATACACATATATATATATACACATATATATGAGTGGCACTCGAATCGTACTGGAAAGTGAGCTGGAACCGATAGCTAGCAAAATAACAAGCAGTCAGCGGAATAGCTGGAGTACAACACCAATTGGCGGAATATAGCTATAAAAGATGATGATTCAAGTAAAAGACGCTAGGCACTTACCGTATGAACATAATGATTGACTTGAGAAGAATATATTATCTCTTCTTTCTTAGGTAAATGACAATATATTTGCATAAATATGTTGTCAATGAGAAAAATCGTGTTTGGAACACCTCCTGATCTAAACCCTACTGATCTGAGCCTGAAATTCCGGTCAATGACTATAAATACTGTCAGGGGTCACCTCAGTCCACAATTCCACTTTTTAGGGCTGGGCATGTTCCAGTTGCTCGCATTCTATGTAGTTCAAAAGCTGTGGGGGGTCTGAACACATCAAGCAATATTCCACCCTGGGCTGATTCTTGGGGGGAAGGTTCAGGACAATGATGCTTAGCATGGAGTGTTTCAAGATGGACCCACCTGGAAAACTGAAATTGGCCAACGGATGCTGTCGAACTGCATGCAAATGTCCTCAGCAAACCCTTGCCCGATGCGAGTGGCGCACTTGTTGCGCACCAGAAAGCAAAGAATAGTGTATAATTATTTGACCCTGAGTGTAACAGTTAAGCTCTTTGCTAACTAGTAGGAAAACAATCATTTTTTTCAGAAAAGCAACCAAGAACAGGCGCAAAAACCCCAAAGCGCCCCAACTGGCCCCAACACATTGGTGTCAGGGGATTGGTGACACGGTGTCTTGCAATGTTCTCAGAAACTCGCTTCGCACGCGCAGGAGCGATCCATCCAGCCTGGCAAATGCGGCCCTGCGGGGGCGTGTAGTCCAAGTGCAGCCACTGCTTTCCATAGAAGCTCGAGCCTAGGCTGTGCAAATAAGTTGGGCTGCTCCACAAACCCTGTTCAGGGGACCCTAAACCGGTTCTAATTAACAGGTTCCAGTTTGCTTCAAAGGACAATCCTGCGCGTAGCTTCCTAGAACATTTGCTAAAACTCATTGAGGGTCACCAAATTTCTGTCAGAAGGGTAACCAATAGCTGGCACGCTTCAAGAGGGCTTGGGTGCTAGTTTTCTCTCATATGTACTGTATTAGGGGGGCCCTTCTGCCAATTAGCTCAGGTCAACAATGATACGGAATTCTTGGTGTTGGTTCCACCTTGACCATGCCGCGTAGCTACACTCTTGGCTGACATGGAACCCAAGCCGCCATGTTGTTGGGAAGGAACCTCCTTTGAGGGTGACGAGTTTGTTGGTTTCAATGCACAAGTACAAGGCAGAACCGACTGCTGGTTTCAACCAACTGTCGCATGTGCTTGGTCGCTGCCCCAAAGGGCTAACATTTTGGTGTGTGACAAAACAGGGGAGCCGCAAAATGGCGGGTTCCCGTTGAACCTCATAAAGGATACCTAGTCTCCAACAACATGTATCTGTATACGGGACAGACAGATAGACAGACAGACAAAGAAACAGACAGACAAACAAACAGACAAACATGCAGGCAGACAGGCAGGCAGCCAGAACACACACACACACACGCCAAGACACAAACGCCACATACACACACAAACACACATGCACACTTGTTTGGGCTCTTTGGACAGCTGAGGGGACGATGTCTGCTTGCAATTCTGCTTTCAAGGCATTACAGCCTTTTTCACCCCGGGTGAATGTGCAACTCAAAGTAGTGACCAAACCGCAATGGCAATCACATGGTATTGGGCAGTGCTTTGCATTCCCAGGGGCTAATCTTCACTGACTGACTATCGAATCCACGCAAGCGGGTGGATTGTAACATTTCTCTGGCCATAAAAACACGCACATAATTATTCAACTGTTGAGGTTGTGAGCAGGGAAATGGCTGCATCTGTTTCGTAAAATGAGATGCACGAGTCACCTGTGACTGAGAGTCACCAATCATGACAGTCATGAAGCAAAAACAACTTGATAAAACCCGGCCGCATTTGTTTGGGACACTTGGCCCAAGTGCTTTCTGCCGAAGTTCTTTCTGCTATGACTCGTCGCAAACTGTGCTTTGTTTTCAGCTACGCTTTCACCCGTGAGGGAAACCACAAGGGATCCCCTTATTTTAGCACATATCCGAATTAGACACCACGGTCTCAGGGAAGGCCAGAGGTCGAAACACAAGTTTGGAACACGGAATCTGACTGTAAGACGCGCCCATCCTGCAGCTAATGACATGCCAACTACTTCCAACTGGTCAGGTGCCCCCTTGAACGGACAAAACAAAACAACAGCAAAGTTCACTCAAGGGTGTGGTTCAAGGTCACAATGGATTGTCTGTGAATTTGCGTGCACTCTGGGAATCAATATGCTTCTCTAGGACTCTAGGCGCCATCGCGGGGCTCTTCTTACTTGCGAGTGGGCTCCAAAAGTCACATTGCGTCGCAACATCCGCGAACGCAAGTTCGAATTACGACTCTCCAACAGCGTGTGACTACCACATGCTGCTTGTCTAAATTTCGCAGGAAAGACATGCCCTTGCCAAAGTTGCTTGAATTATTGTTGCGAATCATCGTGCTGTGGCTTGTTTTCTGCCAATCCTTTTGGACCACCGGAGTGGAACTCGGCGCAAGGCCCCATAGAAGATGTGCTCAGGGAACATGACAAAAAGATACATGGAAGTGCACAGAACACTTCTAGAAAATTACTTTTGTACTTCTCTGTTTGCTGCCGGGAGGCGGGAGGGAGTGGTTTTTCAGCTTGGGGAATGGTTGGAGCAGGCGTTTCACGTTTGGGAGATGTGCGCAGCCCGTCCGCAAAGCGCATCCGCCATCCACCGCCCCTCCCGTTTGAACTCGCGTTCAAGAAGATGCGTTCCAGCCCTGCGAGCAGCTCTTGCCAAAAGAACTGGACCATGTAATCTAAGCTTTCAGAACTCTGACTGAGAATGCGCAAACATGGGAAATAGTATGGATGGAAGAATGGACAAAGTAGTCGATCTCCAAATTCCAAACAATGCAAACGGCTAGGTCGATGTGCCTTGGGCAACCGGGCCACCCCATCCCCTCTCTTGCGACGTGGTGCTACAAGGCGGCGCGAGTGCCACGACATCTACCGAGCCAACCAGGGGGCTGCCTGGCATGGGCAGTCATGCAGTTCCATTTGCTAATGCCGTGATGTGCAACTACGAATGTCGCCCGGTTAGGTACCAACCAAACACAAATAAAGCATTTTTTGATTCCCCACTCCCAAAAGGAGAAGGGAAAGGTTAATCAACGGGTACCAAACAAAAAACACAAAAACAAATAATGCAATTCTAATTCCCCACTGCCGAAAGGAAACGGGAAACCTAGAATGATACGCTTCTCGTTGTCCGAAAGCAATCCCGGGACTTAGTCGGTTAAACAACAGGTCAGGATTTGTTGTCCGGGGTTTTGTTGTCCGGACCAAACACTACATAAGTAAAAATCAAACACAAGGTACGCAATTGAGAAACAGCCTTCCCGCCCTGAGCCCGTTTCAATTCATATCTCTCTTCTTGTTTACTAGCCCTTGCTTCTGAGCACTGAGCAAGTCAGAAGATCTCTGCACACAACGCATCCCCCAGACTACCGATTTCCTTTCATATCCTTCTTGAAAAAGTGTTCAGCCAACAACTGTCCTAAGGGGTAGCGCAGCGCCAACAAACTTTTGGAATCTGACCCGCAAACGTTTTTACCGGGGTTTCGTCTGTAGGGTCCCCCTATTGTTTTTGGGGGGTTTTGGCCCTTGTCCCAAGTTTCTCAGGATATCCTTGAAGTACCTTCGTCAACCCAAAAGAAAGAACCAGGCGTTGTCCCGTCAGTATCCAATCCTTGCCTCCCGGCAAGTCGAACAGCTGCTCGAAAAGCCGGGATACCTGTCAAGTCGAGCTGAAGCCTTCACCCACTGCCTGGACTGGGTAAACAGGTCTGGAAAATGTTGGCTGGGTTTGCTGCTTTTATCTTTATGTTTGTTCTCATGCGCTTCATGTTTTCTCATGTGCAAATGTTGACAGTCGTGTTTTATGGTAGGCACTAATTCGATGAAAGACGAGGGGAAAGGAGACGACAGGGCCAAACCCGGCCACTGGAATCCAGTGATAATATGAGAAACAAACATGGCGTCCAAATGTAATGTAGCCAATGTTCTTTGTTTTCTGATACACTGCGTCAGTGTTTGTGCCAGTGCATGTAAGGAATGACGAAGATTCTGCTGGCGACCCCCCCCCAACCGCCGCCCGCCACCGGTGACCCCCACCAGCCACTCGCAGCGTCCCCTCAAAGGACAACAATATTGAGGAGCTGTCTGGGTCTGAGTCGTTCGCGGATATCACGGTGAAGTTTTGGTCTGGTGCCGCTGATCACCGGTGCGGAACATGGCGGAGCAGCTTTGATGCGAGCTGATGCGAGCTGCACGTCTTTGCGGACTTTGCGCCATTGCTGGATGAAGCTCCATGCTGGCGGAATGTCTCCGCCGCCTTCCGGTTTCGTCCCATGTCTTTCGTCCCATGTCCACTGACAAAAGCGGGCTTTTGAAAACCTGAGATTTTGAATCACTCAAGATGCTGCAGGGGTCGCCCAATATTTGCGCTACTTCGACAGTTCCGGGCATCAATCGCCACCATCGCAAATATCGCATGGGCCAGCCAGATTGATGCCGAACACTGAGAGTGCGAGCGGGCCAGGTGCCCCAAGGCCACAACACCAAAAGAGAGATCACAGCAAGCAGCAAGAAGGCGGCTGAGAAAAACAAAGAGTTGGCTACTTCCAGTTGCGCAGGATTTCCAAGGGTGTGCGCAAGCTTTCCGCAAAATGGCCTGATATGTTGCATTCGCCAAAGAACCCTCTCCAAAAGACCTGCAAATCCGCCGACATTGCCCGGTGCGTCGGACACCGAAGAGAGGATAGGGATAACCCCCCCCCTAACCTTTCCCCCGCCCGACGTCTGATACGTGGGGTACAGGGGAGGGGGGGTCCCCCACGTACCGCGCGGTAATTTGATGACGTTCCACTAAACGTAGCCTTCGGTGTCTGCAAAACAGGGCTCCCAGGCTCGTTCCCCCTGCCGGCTCTTTGCTGGTTTGGGGTTCCTGCTTCCTTTTGCCGAAAATCTGGAAAAACTCTGTGTTTTTGGACGTCCTCTTTGCGAATACACTGGAAAAACCGTGTTTTTGGCGGGAAATACTGGGGAGCAAAGGGGAAATGCAAGGAAGTGCAAGGAAATGAGGGGAGGAAATAGGAAGTCGACATGACAGGAAAGCAACGGGAAATGAAAGGGAAACAAAGGGGAACTGAAAGGGACATGAAAGGGACAGAAATGAAAACAAGGGGAGTGCAGGGGGAATGAAAGGGAAACAAAGCACAAGGAAACCAATCGGCACGACGGGAGATGTAGGGAAATGACTCGCAACGAAAGAACGGGACATACATGAAAAATGAAGCGGACATACCGAGAAAATGTCAGGAACATGAAGGGGGAGTTGAAAGGAATGGGAGGGACATGACCAGGACATCATGGGAAACGTGAAAAGGACATGAAGGGGAAATCAAGGGGAAAGCCAGTAGTGAGATGACAGTTCAGGGTCATGAAGGGGCAGTGCCCGGACATCGAGGCAATCAGGGGGGACGTGACGCTGCAATGAGAGAGAGAGAGAGAGAGACAGAGACAGAGCCAGAGTCAGAGAAAGAGACAGAGAAAGAGATAGAGAGAGAGAGAGAGACAGAGACAGAGCCAGAGTCAGAGAAAGAGACAGAGAAAGAGATAGAGAGAGAGAGAGAGAGAGACAGAGAAAGAGAGACACAGACAGACAGAGAGAGAGAGAGAGAGACGGAGAGAAAGAGCGAGAAAGAGAGAGAGAGAGAGAGAGAGACAAGGTCTTCCAGTAGAGAGGTTAGAATTAGGGTACCCTTTTTCTGTAGAGGGGCGTGGACAGAGAGAGGGAGATTGAGGCGAGAGAGGCTTGGGGGGATGGGGAGGATGGGGAGCAGAGGGAGAGAGGACGACAGAACACACGAGGGAGACAAGGGAGACAGGAAGAAGGAGAAAAGGGAGAGGACAATGTCGGCGGACTGAGCCGGAGGCTCTAAAGTTTAAGATCAACCTTTGAGTAACTTTGACCCAGCAAAGGACACGTCAACATCCAAAGGTCGGCTTTGGGCAAACAAACATCCCATTACGTACCCAAATGTAACCATTATGTAAACACTCCGGGTGTAGCTTTATTCACTATCATGGAACGTTCAATGTGCTCCTTGTAGCCAGTCCATGCTGTAACCACTACCGGTGTCGCCGACTCCATATCCGGACACTTGCATAGGCCGACAACAATTTGTAATGCCCGGCCAACCAATTTGAATATCCGATTAAAAATCAGTAACGTGCGCAATTTCTGGGAAGGTTGCGCTCGAGCCGGCTCGCCTACTTCATCCGAAAACGTTCGGGCTGGGCTGGAAAGCTGGAAGGCTACAGGGCTGAAGGGATGGAGGGCTCAGCTGAAGGGAAAGGCTGGGGAGACTGGAGGGTGGGAGGGAGGCATGAAGGGCTCAGATGGCTGGAAGTCCAGCGAGGAGGGCTGAAGGGGCTGGCGCACAGCTTGGCACAACTCAGCGGATGCGCAGCTCCGTGTGGCACGCGCAGGCAGCTGGTAAGAGCTGACGGCTTGTTGCGTCCTGTTGTTCGGGGGGAAGGGGTCTTATCTGAAAATGTATACATATATATATATATATCTATCATCTTTCGTACTACCTCCAGGGCCCGTGAGGGTCCGGCCATCTAAAACCTATGATGAAGCAAATGTTTTGCGCTACCTCCCAGCCAAAGCGCTGGCCCCAGTGGGCGCGTCTCTTGTGAGGCTACCTTTGCGGCTGGGATCAAAGAGAAACCACCCCATTGGAGGTTTCCCATTTGCATGCCAAGCAGGCAACCAAAAACCAGAAAGCTGCTGGACAACTGGACAGCTGCTCTCCTCTACTTCACCTTGTGGAAAATAGGCCTCATAATTCCAAAGTGGTTGATTCCCATACCTATGGCTACTTGAACGCATTCAGGGAGTCCACAACCTGAAGCCCAGCTTCCACAATCCCCAAAGGGGTCGCCTCCGGATGGCACCGCAGGTACCAGGCAAATGCGCCGTGGCTAAGTCCTTCGCGTGGAAACTCAGCAAGGGTCCGGGTGTTGCTGAATGATATTCCCCTCGTTGGAAGGTTTAAACTTGTACTATGCAACCCTCTTTGAACGGGTTCAACATCGCCTTTTTAGTCCTGCGGCAACTTTCCTTGTGATGGTTGAAAGGGACACTTCGGAACCCGCGAAGCCAACTTAATCGTATTACGACACACACCTTTTTGCAAAGACGCTACCAAAAGGACCCCCACGAAAGACCCAAAGGTAGCCACATCCATAGGACCCCCTTGATGCATCGCGACTGCCTTGAACCAGCCACGCTACAAATCTAACAACTGGAGTCTAGCAAGCCGTTTGCCAGCCCCACAGAGAAATCAAAGCTTCCCGGATGGCCCAGTCTGTAGGCAGCTTGCCTCCTTTCTCAGTTGCAAGTCAAACTCCTACCTGGATAATTACACAGGGCACCACCCACTTTGGCGGGGGTCGTCTCTTGTTGCGCGTGCCTCTAGCTGTGCAACTGCTTTGACCGCGCCCTCCTATTTCTGCCACTTGCCGCTTGGCCACTTCAACTTTCCAGCGTGCTTAGACCACGAGAACAAGTTTGCCTTTGCGCAAGCAGGTGCTGGGCGCGAACGCGCCACGTTTGCTGACAATGGTTCATGACTTCAATAATATTGACTACGGCCCTGAGCCGCGCTTTGGAGGAGTCAACCAAGTTTTGACACTCACCCAATTTGGGGTTGCTATGAAGTGAAGCGGTTGCCAAGTCTGCTCAGGTCACATATAGCAAACACAAAGGCAAAATAAGGGCATTGTTAGGTATGGAAGCTTCTTCTCCTTGCTAAAGGGGTATGAGAGCATGTCCGTTTAGAAGTGGCCAGCCTAACTCTTGGGAACAAACAGGTGTCACCAATTAACTGGGTACTGACTTTAGAATATTTCTGAGGACCCTGCTAGCAAGAGGAACTCCAAACACCGATCATTTCCGTCCTTCAAGTGGAGGGGGCCCCCACCAGATGAATACGACATTGGACAAAATAAGCTGAATCTGAAAGATGGATCTTCTGATCCGGGTTTTGGGTTCCTGCTCCGCCAAAATGGGACGAGACCAGTTGCTCCAATCCACAGGTTGAAGCAACCTCCCTTGATAAGTACGGTCCTGATCCCATTTGACATGAGCCTGCAAGCTCGACAATATTTCCAGAACTTGAATAAGGCATCCCGGGAATCCCCACGTAAAGGACCATAGTGACCTTATTCTACCCCCCCATAGCTCGCCATGAAAGGGGCAGCCAGTCCGACAACCCCACAATTCCCGGTCCTGCGGACATGCGGAGGTCGTTGCCCGCTTTGTTGCCTCACCAGCGTCCAGCTTCCTTCTTTTGGTGGCTGCATGATGCCAGACATGCGTGCAAGCCAAAGGAACCTTGTTTATAGTTTCAAGAAAAGCTTGGCCCCAAAAAACCCTTCTTGCCTTGTTGGCGCCCCATGTTTCGCATTGGTTTGCGCAGCTGAGCCCCAAAGCAAAAAACATGAGAAGCTCATTTTCCCAGCACCTCCAAACCGACCCACCGCAATCTGAACGCTGAGAGAGGCGTGGCTGCGACCGACCCCAGCTGCGACGAAGCGTGCAGCTTGGCTGCTGGGCAAGTGCTGCTCTCTGACCTGGTCCAGGCTCTGGAGCTTCGGCTGCAGCAACCTCGGCTCACTGGACCGGCGACTCACTCACCGCGAGTCGCATTCCTTGGGGTAGTCGAAAGAACCAGGTGAGATATAGAACGTCCTTCCTTGGGCTACTCTAAAGAATACATGCGGGTAGATATATGTATTCCAAAGAACCAAGTTAGGTTGGTTTGTCACGTACATATAATATACCTGGCTGTTGGGTCCATGTTTGTTGACTAACGGACAATGTGACCTCTTGGTGCGATTGTTCAGGGGAGCTCATGTCTTGTTCAGTCTCGCCTCATGCCGGTCGCTTGACAAATGCACCCTTTTTCAGCGATGCCCGTTGGCAATGGTCTCGGGATTCCTCTGATTCCACTGCCGGGTGTATGTTCAGAATGCTTAAAGATCGCAAAGTACATCTGCCCAAAGGACCTGAAAATCGAAGGTCCGCACTTTGATCAAAGTGGCTGTGTGCCCACGACTATGGAGACCTGTCTGCACGGCTGGACTTCCTGCTCATTCGTGTGAGAGACCTAAAGCTGGCACCGTTTGCCAGGTGCGCTTCAACCAAAACGAAATTGCAAATCGAAGCAAATGGCAAGCACATGTCCGGGAAAATGCAGTACCAAACCGTGAAGCCGGGCAAGCTTGGAGCATCCAAATTGCTATGACAAGGTTAACAGGGGTCCTTACATTATACACCGAAGAAAAAAAACGCCTTATAAATGGTGGCTTCCCTGTATGTTGGTGTTGAAAAAGCCACATGTGTCAACTGGGCAGGAAAAAATAATTTCTTTTAAGGAGCCCTGGTCAACAGAAAGCCAGGCCTGGAGCCGGGCAATGTGTGAGTTCAGCCCGGACAGGCTGGGAATCGAAGCCCATGAAGCCATGTTTTTGCAAAACGCACCCCATAGCTGCTGAACCCCCCAGCTTTCGGGAAGGTCATAAAAACTAAAAACTGGGAATGACGGAAAGCGATGGAATTCCTCGGATCCAACGGGAGGATGACTTCACTTCCCAAGTACTTTGTTTCCTCCGTTCAGATGTCCACTGCAAACCAACTCTGAAGGGGCACTTTGCTCCCCCCTCCCAGGGAGAGCTGGTCTAACATGTTGGCACCTTCCTGAAAAAAATGTAAGCTGCTAGCCCCAGCGTATCCCAGCATCGCATTTGCACAAGATGGCACAAGTCAAAGCAGCCAAGCTGTATACATGTTCGATAAATGTATATGCAACTGTTTTGACGTGGCGCCGTCATTTGCGGCCCTTGACGAGGTGCCGCTGTAATTAACTCCGCCAGGATTCCGAAGCACTCCCTGCTTGGGCATCCAGCAAGGGCGCGTGCCCCCCTTGTAGCAACCAAACCCTGGTTGAGTTGGTTTCTTCTTCCGGGGCGCCTCCCAGCCTCCCAGTTTAGACGCGATCCTGCAGTTCTAGAAACTGACAGGCCGAGTGCGGGTCCCACCCGTTGACACCTTCTCTCGGTGCCAAGAAGCTTTAAGTCCTGCAACAGCAACCGCAAGGCCTCCTTCACATCTCCAGACTGCAGTACGTCCGTCAAAACTACATAGCCCTCCTCCTGCAAGAAGACCTTCCAGCCTGAAAGGGGTTTGATTTGTTTTTGGGCCTATCCAATTCTAGGTCCTCCAGTAGTGGTGAGAATAAGGGTACCCGATCTTTTTTTCCTGTAGTCTATTTGAGTACGGGAAGCCTCGCCAAAAAAAGGCGAGAGAAGGCCACTACTGGGGGACCTAGTGTATCTCTTGCAGGTTGGCTTAAAGGGACGCCAAAAGGAACACCATCAGTGGGGTCACAATTATGAAGCCAGCATTCCCTTTGGGGACCGCATGAGTCGTAGAGAGGCCCGACCAAGCCCAAGTCCAAAGCCCGATGTCCACATTCTGCACTGCTTAGTCTATAAGAACTTGTTGGAGGACACCCCCGGGAAACATCCCATTTTGATCGGAGTTGCTCCCCTAGTTCACACGGGTTACTCCACCCAAGCGGAAGCCGCTAATCTGCAGAATAGAGCCTCGCCAGTTTGCGCGCCTGGGTTGTCCGCTGTGAAGAAGGCGGGGACCTGAGGCGTGGTCCCTTCAAGCCGTTCTCAGGGGGTTCTCAAAAATTAGGTCACGTCTGTTGTTCCAACAAAATGTGGTCAGTCTTCTCCAAGGCAAGCATAGATGTATAATAAAAAGGGGTTGCCCGGACTCACACAACGCTTCAGAGGGGCCGTGAAAACCAAAGGAACTTTCAATTTGGTTGCATAAGGGATCCCAAGAAAGAGGTAAAATATGTTCGGCATCCAAAGCAGCTCCGCGCGGCATCGCGCGGCCGGCCTTGAGGGGGGGGTTCCAGCCCGCCGCGCCGGGCGCGTAGGTGTGGCCCTGGTGCACCAACCGGGAGTCCCAGGCGATGAAGGCCGACCTCATCTCCGAGATCCCGGTGCCGGGTCGAACCCAAAAAGGGCTTGCGGGGTAAACTGGGGCAAATACATACCATGTACATAGTAAAAAAACCATGAAGGGGAACCATAACCCTTTCTATATGGTGGCGAAAAGTATTTTTAGGCACCGCTGGAGTTCCCCTTGTTCCAATTCCCAAACCTAAAATAACAAATCCGCCAGGGACCAACATCATGGCGAGCGAGCCGTGAGCTGTTAGGTTACACTTGAGATGACACAACCTCCATGTTTAGGTTTGATCATCGTCCTCACTTGCAGACATATACTTTCACGCTAGTGTATGTGCTACATAAAGGTTGCGTAGGTTTTTTTTTTTTGGGGGGGGGGGGGGGGGGGGGGGGGCCACGTACCGCGCGGCAATTTGATGACGTTCCACTAAACGTAGTCTTCGGGGAGCCGGTGTCGCAAAACAGTGGTCCCAGGCTCGATTCCCCCTGCCGGCTTTTTTGCTGGCTTGGGCTTCCTGCATCCTTTTTCCGAAAACCTGGAAAAACTCAATGTTTTTGGACGTCCTCTTTGCGAAAACGCTGGAAAAACTGTGTTTTTTTGCGGGAAATACTCCGGAGCAAAGGGGAAGTGCAAGGATACATACATACATACATACATACATACATACATTACAGTACATTACATTACAACACATTACATTACATGACGTTACCTGACATTACATACATACATACATTACATACATACGTACATACATGCATACATGTGTGTAAGCATGCATGCATGCATGCATGCATGCATGCATGCACACATACATACATACATACATACATACATACATACATACATACGTACATACATTACATGCATTACATCACTTACTTACTTGCTTACTTACTTACATACTCACATACATGCATACATGCATACATACATACATGCATACATACATACATACATGCATGCTTACATACATACATACATACATACATGCATACATACATACATACACATGCATTACATACATGCATACATTACATACATACATACATACATACATACATACATACATACATACATACATACATACATACATACATACATACATACATACATACATACATACATACATACATACATACATACATACATTACATTACATTACATTACATTACATTACATTACATTACATACATACATACATACATTACATTACATTACATTACATACATACATACATACATACATACATACATACATACATACATACATACATACATACATACATACATACATACATACATTACATTACATACATACATACATACATACATACATACATACATACATACATACATACATACATACATACATACATACATACATACATACATACATTACATACATACATACATACATACATACATACATACATACATACATACATACATACATACATACATACATACATACATACATACATACATACATACATACATACATACATACATACATACATACATACATACATACATACATACATACATACATACATACATACATACATACATACATACATACATACATACATACATACATACATACATACATACATACATACATACATACATACATACATACATACATACATACATACATACATACATACATACATACATACATACATACATACATACATACATACATACATACATACATACATACATACATACATACATACATACATACATACATACATACATACATACATACATACATACATACATACATACATACATACATACATACATACATACATACATACATACATACATACATACATACATACATTACATTACATACATACATACATACATACATTACATACATACATTACATACATACATACATACATACATACATACATACATACATACATACATACATACATACATACATACATACATACATACATACATACATACATACATACATACATACATACATACATACATACATACATACATACATACATACATACATACATACATACATACATACATACATACATACATACATACATACATACATACATACATACATACATACATACATACATACATTACATACATACATACATACATACATACATACATACATACATACATACATACATTACATTACATTACATTACATTACATTACATTACATTACATTACATTACATTACATTACATACATACATACATACATACATACATTACATACATACATACATACATACATACATACATACATACATACATACATACATACATACATACATACATTACATACATACATACATACATACATACATACATACATACATACATACATACATACATACATACATACATACATACATACATACATACATACATACATACATACATACATACATACATACATACATACATACATACATACATACATACATACATACATACATACATACATACATACATACATACATACATACATACATACATACATACATACATACATACATACATACATACATACATACATACATACATACATACATACATACATACATACATACATACATACATACATACATACATACATACATACATACATACATACATACATACATACATACATACATACATACATACATACATACATACATACATACATACATACATACATACATACATACATACATACATACATACATACATACATACATACATACATACATACATACATACATACATACATACATACATACATACATACATACATACATACATACATACATACATACATACATACATACATACATACATACATACATACATACATACATGCATGCATGCATGCATGCATACATACATACATACATACATACGAGAGAGGGAGATTGGAGAGAGAGAGGCTTGGGGGGATGGGGAGGATGGGAGCAGAGGGAGGGAGAGAGGACGACAGAACACACAAGGGAGACAAGGAAGAGAGGAAGAAGGAGAAAAGGGAGAGGACAATGTCGGCGGACTGAGCCGGAGGCTCTAAAGTTTTCCCTGCTGCCGATTTGCCCAGACCCTCGTGGAGATTGGGTTCGTCTCGAACCGTATGTAAACTCACGTAAAAGGGGTCCACGCAACCATGTATAGCTCAAAGGGAGGATATCTGCACCTGATGATTGAGATACATCGGAAGACCGCTCTAGGGGCAACTTGCCCGGGGAAAAATGTAAAGATTTGGGCAAATAGGCAGGTGTTTGTCAATAATGACTCTTCAAAAGCACGGGGAATGAACCCCTACATTTCTTCAGCAACCCATACGTCCTTGCAACGCCCCGTTTTGGCGATACCTTTTGTCCTGATGTAAATCCATCTTGAATGATTCTTAATAAAATTGCGGCATTGTGCCATGTACCCTCCCTCCAATTCACATCGAACCTGACAGGAGGGGTTCTTGAAGCCCATTTTGCTTTTACAGGAACCGGGTCCCGAGCGTCAGGTTCCGTCCAGAAAAGGTGAGGGGGTACTGTCACCCATCTGGCCATGGGTCAATGCCCGTACCCGCGGTGAACATCCCAATCTCCGCTAAAATCGACTAAAATGGGTGGTGCACCCACCCCAAAATGGTAATTACCATTGGTTTTGACCCACAGCCATCTGTGGGCTGACTCCATGGCTGATTCGCTGACTCGATCACCGATGCAAGGTGCTCGTGGGGCTGTTCCGACGTGGGCCGCACATCCAGCTGAACAGCCCGCTGCGCCAAATGCCCCACGCTGCGGGCGCTCTTGCCTCGGCGCCCGCAAAACCCGCGGGCCCGGTTGTCGGCAACACCGAAAATGGAGAGGCGCGAAACAAACACACACACACACAAAAAAGAAAAAAACACGGAACCGAAAATACAAACAGCAGAACACAGCAGAAAACAAACCAAAAAGCAAGCAAAACAAATAACAATGCAAAGCAGCAAAGGAAGAAGCAAGCAAGCAAGCAAAGCAAGCAGGCAGGCAGGCGAGCGAGCGAGCGAGCAAGGAAAGAAGCGAGCTACTCAGAGGGATCAGCCCTAAAATGAGTCCATTCCCTGCCAAAAATGACTCACCCCTGACCAGTGACCTTGGACTAGTAAACCATGGTAAACCTGCTGGTTGAAGAGGTGATTTCCTCTATGGCTACTCAACCCGGGATTCCCCTCTCAGCTTCCACAAGTCTTACGCCCTTCCGGAATCCGAAGTTCACGCGAAAACGAGCTTTTCAGTGACCCTGGGGGTAAAACAAAAACATCGAACCCTTTGTGGTCGGGTGATTCCATTTGTGGCTTCCAGCCACCAAACAAAAAGGGAAACAGGGTGCCAGTGGGGAAGCGACCAAGGGACAGAGCTGAAACCCGGCCCTTTGATTCGGCCCAAGTCGCAGCCCCCTAGGAGCTCGAAGGTGCCGTCTCGGTGGGTGCGGGGCACCACCTGCAAAGGTAAGCTATTGGTCTGGAGGGTGCAGGTTCGTGTCCTGCATGGAAACTCAAACAACCTGAGAATTCTTAGCTTCACAGTGTTTCTTTGGCAAACCTCTGAGTTTCAGCTTGTGGCAGGGCTTGTTTCTTTCAAGTTGGGCTTATATGGCGTTGGCTGTGCCTATGTTGGGCTTGATGTAGGTTCCTTATCGAATATTGGGCGTATTTGTACTTTTGTTGTTTGTACTTCTGTTGCTGCTTGTGCCGGCCACTTCCGTGCTGCCCCCCGGCCCGCCCCGCAGGCCTACATCAAATGTGACTGTGCGGATGATACTGAGGTGCCGCTCATTGTCGCAGGGAAAAGGCTTAGCTTTTGAGACGATGATCAAACTTGGGACAAGGGACAACCTTGTCAAACAGTTGGCTTGGCCCTTGCGCAGGCGAGGAAACTAAGGCAATTTCAAGTGGTTTTCAAGAGGTGGCACACCCCCAGAGGCCAAAGGCTTTAAGGGCGTTGATTGGTTGATTTCCCTTGGGGCAAGCAGAGTTGACAAAGCTTCGTCCTGCTTTCGCAGGGGTTGCCCACCAAAATTTCAACAAGCCACAAGCCACGGGCTTCGGCTGGGATTCTCGAGGCCCCATTTCGATCCATCCGAGGCGCCACCAAGCTGCGGAAGCGCTTGGCACTCATGGCTCCGAGCCCGGAGAAAGTGGGCGCTGCGGCGGAGGTTTTTTCATTTTTGCACGGCCCGTTCCGAAAATCCCATTGACCATCACCTGGTAAGGGGAACCTCAGTGTTCTAGCCTTTGTGGTTTGGTCATTGGCTGGGGGAAACGCTGGGAAAGGGAAACATGCCGTTTAGCTGGAAATGAGCCTCCTCGAGGCTCACCAAATAGCCGGCCCACTTCTCATCCTAATTAATCCCTGAAAACTACAAATTAAGAGAAAGGCAATTGATGGGAGTTGCTTCTTGTTCCTTCTTGCTCGGGGGATGCCCACCCCCAGGGCATCCAAAACATTCTTATGCCATCCTCCCCAGAATGGGTATGCCCCCAGAGCGCCTCTCTCTAAACACGGCCAACCACTTCCCGGACGTTTTAAGGGGAAGCCGACACGGCCAAAGAAGCCTGCCAACAAACAAGCCTTGCACGAATTCAGGGCTCCAAAATGATGTGCCAATGTTTTCCTTGCATAAGCTCACCACTGAAGTGAGGCTTTCTGGGTGCTTTGTGGGGAACTTCAAACCTGAGCGTGTCCGGGACAAATCAATCCTTGGTCGCGTTGCAGTTGGGTGAAACATCCCCTCATTTTTTTGATACGGCAATTATTACTTGGCTGTGGGTCAAAATTAGGTATCTGCAATGGAGCCCTGGCAGATGGAAACATGGATTAAAACCTGTGGTCCCCTGGTAGTTTAATTTTGACCCATACCCACATTGTCGAGCCCCGTCAACTGAGCTAATAATTGTTCATATATTTCTCGTACAATTCAAATGGAATACGGTTGGTTTAGCAACCTCTAGATTTTGGTTGCCCACATTGAGGGAATTGTGCCATCTTTTTTATCCTGGTGTACTACTGGTGTACCTTATTTGGATTGGTGATTTAGGGGTTCAAACACCCGGTTCCTTTCGAGATCAAATGGGGGACGGTGAGCGGATCCGACAAAAGCTGTTGAAATTGCATCGACCAAGGATTCATGGATCTCTCGGAAGTTTGGAAATTACTTGGCCTTGGTCTATCAGAAACAAACACGTGCCTTCTCCAAGCATCAAAGCGCCCAAAGTCTCTGAGACAATGACGTCCTCGGCTCCAGAGTTTGCACCCTTGCCGTGTCCCTATGTCGGGGCTGTCCTTAACGCGTGCATGTTGTTTCGGACAGACCTGCCGTTCTTCTGGGCCTATTGCTTGCTCAGGCCAGAAACACGTTCAGGGCAGGAGGAGCCCATGATGTCAACTACAACGTGGCAAACATATCGAGTGCTCGGGCTGGGCATGGCAAATTTGGAGTTGCTGTTCTCAATCCCTGGAACTCTTTGGGCACAACAGCAGCAAGTTGTCTGACTTGGGAACGAGGCTTCAGGGTTCTAAACTCTAAATATCAGCTGCTCGGTCTTACCATGGACTTAGCCTCAAATGTAAATCAAAGTTGTAGCTGACATCAGCCCACGCGAAATGCAAGCGCCACATTGCTTTGGATCCTGCACTGAAGCATGCCCCACATGAAAAGACAAGCCCTGTATGTGTCCACCTCTGTAGTTTCTCCACCAAATATAGTTCTAAATATGGTTGAGTACGATTTGTATGGGAAGACGTCCCAGAATAGGGTACCCTGTTGATTAAATATTCACCAAATGTAGCCATTAATCCGCCGCAAACCAACCCGCAATCCAACATGTCGGTATTCTTAGCACCCGAAGTTCACAGTTGTCGGGTTCGTGGGGGGGGGGGGTTGAAGGGCTACATGCATCAAAAGGGATAGCTAATAGCTGTGGTCCTTTGCCTTCGCGCCCGCAAGGCAAAGTGCCCCAAGAATCAAGCAACCTGATTGCGCCCCCGTTAAGGCGGAATCTCCTCACGCGGTGAGCCTCCTGCACATTCACATGGTGGCATGAAATCCCAAACCATCATTTGTACTGTTGTGGAAGCTTCTTCTTTTGGGACAAGTTTCCATTTGATGCTCAGTGCCATCTTTCCATTTCCAGTGTAATCGCAGGAACAACGCATGCCAGTTCAGCAAGTGTCAAGGGTGCCGAAGATTGCGCGGTGGCTAAGGAAACTCTTGTCGCGGTATATAGGTAAATTGTTGGCTTGCCACTTGGTTTGCTGTCGGTCATGCTCGGTCTATCAGATGACACCTCCAGTAAGTTGATGATCACCTTCCATCCTCAAGCCCTACTGGTTCAAGCCGCGGATTTTTTCCGCCGAGATGCTGCCTTGCTGGCGTCGTCCAAATGCACTTTGCTGCTCATCCCGTGAATGATCCTTGGGCAATGGCACGGCCGTATCGCTAGCCTGGAAAACAAAACACGCCTTGCAGATTGTTGTTATGCCGAATGTCCCCAAACTATAAAACATAAAGTGTCAGGGGGGTTCTCAAGAAGGTGGAGCCCCGTTGCATGGTTCTACAGGGAAGCCAAAAGGAATTCAGCCATTGTTGGGGCCCCTTTTTTGACACACACACACACACCCATGTGGCCAAATAGGCAAGCGCTCTTCCCCGGTGAATTGGGTACAACACCTACGCGCGAAGGGGTACGCGACATTGGCGTTTGCACTGTCCAGAGCACCAATTTCAGCTTTAAAAAGGAAACACAAGGACTACAACCACATTGTGCTCCCCCCTGTTTTGACACATGCCCAGCACATACCCATGAAGAGTGCCAAACAATCGTCCACTGTGCATACTGGGCAGACTGGCGGTTGCTTTGCTTCAGGCGTCTCTCGACAAACATCTATCGTCGGCGCACGCCAAGTCAATCTGTCCCCTTGCAGAGTTGGTCCAAAAACCTGTTCATTGGCACCAAGACAGGGGAACCAAGGAAAACCATTCACTGATTTTCTAGTCCTGTGATTTAATAACCTGTTAAAGGTCGGAGCAACCCTGCCTGTCTATCCAAAGCCAGCAAGTCATATCTCACAGCGCTAGTTGACATTGAAACAAACCATACCCTGTAAGTTTGTTTCTTTTCAGATGGTTGACCTCCAAAGGATGCCCTTGAAGCAAAGATCGCAGGTGCCAAACGTGCCAGTGGACAAGAAGTCCAATGGAAGCAAGCAAACAAAACAACAAAGGCGCAATAAAAGGCACTTTGTTTCGGGACTGAGCTCATGGGAAACCCACCCCAACACCAAATTGCCCAACTGCCGATGAACAAATGAATGCCCTCTACCAAGAATCATCTGGGCATAGATCGGTAGGTAGATAGATCCATGGATTGAGAGACAGATTACTTCCCCCCTACAGCGTGGAGCTCAGGACCATGGCCCGAACCAGGGGACCTCCAGTCCAATTTGCATTTCGGACGGAGGTCGTTCACAGGGACCCGCAGATTTCAAGGAACAAGGCCCCCAACAAACAAGAAACAAATGTTCTGCTGAGTCTTTTGTGCTGGAGATGGCGGTCAGAAATTCAGAGCTCCACCCTGCCTCGGTAGTTGATTTGAAAGCGCACCCCCAAATATATGTACATATATATTGAAAAGGGCTGGAAAAATCAAGTTTCTTGATCCCCCCACCCATCAAACCACTGGAACACATTGGCCACACTGGGCTCTCCAGGCTTGATCTTGTCCGCTTGCCCATTCCTCTGGGCATTGAGCGTTGCCAGGTCCAACATGTCCTTGGATGCCTCTCGGAGACTCGCCACTTCCCATGTCCCCCGGTGGCCTTAGAAAACGGGAACCCATTTTTTTCCGGCTTGGCTTAAAGAACAAAACAAACACAAGAGACCACTCAAGGAACTGGAAGGAGTTGCTTCTTGCATTACCTCTGTGCTTTACTCATTTGGTCTTGGTGCTATTTGCTCGATGTATTCCTGTCCAAGCTCCATTGTTACCGGCTTCATTATTGGCAGCTTGCCTTGTTGTTGCTCTTGCTACTGGCTTCTTATTTGGGTGCTTTCTGTTCTACTTTGCTGGGTCATGTTTGGCATGCTCTTTGGCTACTGCCTTCTTGCTTGGCTTGTCTCCTTTGCCCTTGGTTTTGCCCTCGGCAGAAGTGCTTCTTCTTCTTCTTCGTTTCCATTTGCCTGAAGCCTGCTCCGATTTGACGGCTGGGTTGATCTCCTTCTTGCACATGATCATGCCCGGGCATGGGACACCTGTTTATCGCGCCTCAATCCAATGGGCCCGCATGTTTCTTTTCTGGGTGGCCATCGCGCCCAATGCGAATTCTCTGATCCCTTGCCGGTTTGTGCGCACACCAGCAGGAAGGGCTGGTGGGCCGAACAGTCGCCGACAGAGATTGAGGTTAGGGTCAAATGCGACCGTTCTGCCGGCTGGTGTGAACTTCAAAAGTAACGACTCTTCTTTGGTGGGACGGGTCTCCAAGACAATTTGAAGGGTAGGTTCCTTCATCCCACAGGCTCAAAGAAAAATGACTGTGAGCCTACGGCCACGCTGGCCCTAGATCCCGGCTGACAGTACTTGAGACTTAGGTCTGATCACTCGGATTCCCAAGTCGAGTGGGGTTCCGGAACCCCGGAACCCCAAACTTGGATGTCCCCGGTGTTCCTTCTGAAGCAGCCACGAAAGGGTACCTCTGAGAACATGGGACCTTTTGCCCTGAATCCACAAGCCTCATGGCCTGGCAGGAGCCAGTCGTGGAGAAAGGGTGCCACTGGAGGTGTGGATTGGCTGGGAACGCCATGCGTGCGCCCACAAGTGCCCAATGGCACCTGACTCGGGCCTTTTGCAAACCAATTTTTCTCCGAACGCTGTTGCGAGACAAAGGTTCAATGGAAATTCATATTCTTGCCAACGCCTTTGACGTTTCCACAGTTGTGCATACACATGTCCAAGCGCTCTCCCCTTTGAATCAATTATCAATGGCCAAGTTGTTAATCTTAGCGGACCGCGTGCACTCTTTGCGGCCAGCCACTGGTGCGGATCTGTGCGAGCATGCACAGAAAGAAATCTTGGGCCCAGCGCGCGCTGCGAGCGGGCCAGGCATGGAAAAGGTGCCACATGCGGATCTGCAATGAACCTGCAAGGGCCTTCAAAGCCTTCGTGCAAACATTCTCACTCCCAATTCTATGTTGGGAAAGGCCCGGCGCTCAGGAGTGCTTCTCAGACTCCTTCAAGACGATGTATGGGTTCCGGAGCCAGTCGCTGAAGGTCTTACGCAAAGAGGATGTGACCTTGGTCAGGCCATCGGCCCACTGCAGGTGTGTCGGCACCCAGAAACAGGTGTCGAAGTTGATGTACTCCTGGATGCTGCGGATGCTAACCAGGGTACGCTTCTCACTGACCTTGGGGTTCTCTGCGGCGATTCCATCAAACAGCGAGCGGCTGTCTGTAACCTGGAACTGGTTCATGCGCTCCTTGGTGCGATGTGCCTTTTCGGCATGAAGCAACTCGTAGAGCAAGATGTTGGTGAAGTAAGCCCGGTCGACGCTGTCGTCGCAAGCCATTGCTTCCGCAGCCAAGGTCGAGCGGCAGACACGAGCCGATCGATTTGACTTCCAGTCTACCAAGTTTGCCTTTGTGGTAACCTGGGAGCAGTGCGGTGTTGTCAGTAGGGTCAAAACGCCCTGCTGGGAGCTGCACTTGACCGCGTTGGCCCAGGATGCGTCGGCGTAGCCGATGACCACGGTCGCCTTATTGATGGGCACGTCCTGAAAGACCAAGCCCTGCTTGGCGGTCTCCTTGGCGTAGTTGATCGCGCTGTAGAGAGTTGCCAGGTCTGCTGTGGTTGTCTCCTTGCCTCTATTGGCCAGGGAAACTGCGGCTGCCAGATCAGGTCGCGTCTGGCTGCTAAGCCACTGAATTGATCCAGTGACCGACTTGAACTCGGCCCGCTCGGTGGCCGTCAAGGGTGTTGGCTCTTGAGCTCTTCCTCGTGCCAGCTTCCCGGCTGGTGTGGCCTTGATGAATTCGGTCTGGGTCACGTGGAGGTGGTAGCGCTTGCCTGAAGCTGTATTAACCTCGTGCAAGCTGAGCTCCTTGCCCTTGAACACGAACGGCGTGGAGACGGTGAGGTTGTTGCGGGAACCCCACGTAAATTGAGATAGAAGTTCCTCCTTGTCGTACTTGGTGGAACATGCAAGCAGGAAATCGTCTACGTACACTATGCAGAGGGAAACCAATTTCCCGTTGCGGTGCTTGTAAAACATGAGGTGGTCTTGCGAATGTTGAACGTAGCCGACCTTCTGGCATCTGCGAACCACTTCTTTGTACCAGGTGCGTGGCGCGTTGGCGAGCCCATACACATTTCCTTTGATGCGGTACAAGGGGTGCCGGAATGTTCCGGCTCGCCTGGTTAGCTCGTCAGTGGGCGGCATGAGATAGAGTGGCTCGTCTCTGTCCTCACAAAGCCCCTGCAGGAACGCGGTGCTGACGTCTCCTGACCAGAGCTCCCAAGGGTCTGGCTCGTTTTGCAAGACGCCATTCACTCCGGCCGCGTAGATGCTAAGCAGAAGGTACTCTGACGTTCTGGAAGGCGTCGGAGCATCTCGGTTGATCTTGTAAAGGTCGGGGTCGAGGTGTCCGAGGGCAACGACTCTCGTCTTCGCGATGAGCTTAGACGGATCGCGGCTCTTGTTGCGGTAGCAAGCTCTGCTCTTCAAAACCCGCCGCCGCCTCCTGGGGTCTGTCATGATGGCCTTGGCCTCGGCCTCGCCAACTGGCTCAACTGATCCCCAGGTCTTCCAGCCGTTCTCCTCCTTGATGGCGGAGTCGATGAAGGCTTGGATCTTCTCCTTGGGCATGGTAAGGATCTGCCTCCAGGGGATCTCTCGATCCAAGGCTTTGGCTTCCTTTCTGGTCAGCATGCGCTCTGCTGGGTCTTGCTTCTCGCTACTGGAAGACTCGTCATCTGAGTCGTTGTCTCGGTTGACTGTCAAGTCCGTGACTAGGACTGGATGTCCTTCACGTTGCAGCACGGCTGCTGCTGTGCGTGCGAAGCTTGTGCTGGGGTTTGCAAGGTTGGGCTGATCAGGTGATCCGTCCCAATTGTAAGGTGGAGGTTGCAAGCCGTAGCTCTGAATGAGCAAGGCCTCATATGGTCGCTTCTGTGGTAGCTCCACCAGCGTAGGAGGTTGCTGGTCTTGCAACTCCATGTGTTGGTAAGGATCTGTGGATGCCGGTGGCTGTTGCTGTTCATCAGTGGTGAGGTCCACCAGCTCTGGAAGTGGTGGTGTGGTGTCACCGGATACCGGTGGTTGAGGGTTGCTGTTGCTGGCCGCCTGCGATGCTGCAGGTGTGACGTGGTCTGCTGCCTGTAGTTCGGGAGGTGTTACAGGCGCCATTTCTCCAATGTCAAGGTGCTGTTGTTGTGCCTGTGCTGGTGCGGGGAGTGTTGCAACTGCTGTTGGTGTGCTTGCGCCGCCGGTGGTGTGTTGCGATGCAGGTGCAAGTTGTCGTGATGGTGTGCGTGATGTGCTTCGACCGGGTCGTAGTGGCACGTATTGCGCCCGGTCCTGTCGTGTCATCCCGAAACGGGAGGTGCTTGCTGGCTGCTGTGGTGGCGCTGATTGTGACACCGAAAGGTGTAGGTCGCCTGTGTTGACATTGGTGGTGGTGTGCTGGTGGTACTCCATGCTGGCGTTGTGCTGCTGTGCTGGCTGTGACCGCGGTGTAGTCTGCGTGTCCTGATGTTGTTGCTGTGATGCCGCCGGTTGCTGATACTCAGTGGAAGGTGCTGCAAGTGGTAGTGCAAGAGGTTGTGGCATCTCGACCTCAAGGTCGTAGTCGTATTCATCTTCGTCTCGGGGAGGTCCATCAGCGCGATGGTCTTCCCAGAGGTCCTTCTGGATGCTGGTCGCTCCGTCCTTGATGGCGGCAATGTCCTCTCGTGAGGGCTGCCAGTTCTCGAATCCGTGGGCTGACCTCAACTGCTCAAGTGACACCTGAATGGTGGTGTTGCCGGAATGTAGCCAGGCCGATCGACCGTCTGGGTCGTTGGCTAGAAATCTGGCCACTACCCATCCACCGCGCTTCTTGGTCGACTTGGATCTGGGGTTCTGCCACCTCCAGTACGCACAGTTCTGGCCAGGCTCGATCTGCAAGTCTTTGGGAGATGCTGCTGTCTTGCGAAGCAGCGCCCGACGAAGTGCCTGAGAGACGTTGATCTCCGCAATGGCCTTCACGGCTTCGGCACGTAGGACGTCAGGTCTCATGGCTCCCGGCAGAGGCTCCACGTTGGTACACAAGCTGCGGTCGTCTTCCAAGAGTCCACCAGGAAGGCGAGGAATCTGGCCGAAAACTGCCATGTAGGCAGGTCTGCCATGGGTGTAGGTCATGCTGTTGATGGCGTGCACGGCACTCTCCAGGGCGGTGTCGAAGTCCTCCTCGGTCATCACTGCCTGGGAGTCAATGACACGCTCCAGGATGTCACGGAGAACACTGTTTCTCCTCTCCACCAAACCGATCCTCCAGTGGGCCTCAGCAGGTATCACTTCCACGTGGACGCCATGCTTCTCCATGAAGGTGCGGAAAGCGGCGTCGTAGGATCCTGCCGGATCCACACGGATCTCAAGCGGGAACCCATAGGGGCGAAGCCAAAGTGCCCGGAAGATGTCCACCATTGTCTGGGAAAGGAGATCTGGTAGTCGTGCTGCCTGATGAAGTAGTGTCGATTGGTCCACTATGCCGACCACGGCGTAGTTGACGCCCGTGACGTCCCTGCAGTAGAAGACATCTGACTGAATGCAGTCGTTGAACTGCCCAAGGTTGGATGTAGGCATCGCCGAAGGTCTTGCTTTCTTCGGCATCTTGGTGCGTTGGCAAGAGGCACAAACCATGTGCTTGACGGCCGTGAGGAAGTGCTTGCTGATCGCCCCTTGCCACGCGAGAAGTCGAATGAGTTCTCGCTCACTAGGATGTCCCAGGTTAAGGTGGATGCGTGCAAGTGCTGCTTTGGTGTCGCGAGTGATGTCGTTGGGGCAACCTGGGAACGTGATCATGGTGCCATAGAGTGGCTCTTGTGGTTGTGGAGGCGATTGCTGCTCAGGTTGTTGTTCTTGAGGTGGCTGTGGCTGTTGCTCTGGTGGTTCGGGTGGTAATGCTTGAGGATCAGCGTGTCCATACCAGAACACTCCATATGCGACGGCCTTCCGAAAGCGCTGCTTCGGAAAGTGAAGTCCGTCGAGTGCCTCGTGTTCCACTTCGATGCCCCCGTCCTGATACTGCAAAACTGCTCCACGGTGGGTGTAGCTGATGTCTCTGGGAAGTCGACGTTGGACAGGGCATCGGCTGATCTGCACTCGAACAATGTCCCATGGGACGAGCTGGTTGACGATATGGTAGATCTTGTCGTCATCTGGGACGTTGTAGCCACGAGTTGAATCTGACACTAATGCTCGTTGCGCCAGACGTAGAACTTCTGCCCATGCTGCAGGGTCCTCCACAGGCTCTGCAACGTAGACTTCGTTGACCTTCAAGAAGCGTTGGGGGAACCGTCTCTGGGCTTCCACCCGGACTCCCTGAAGGATGCTCTTGACTAGGGCGTCGGGGTACTTGGCGCTCTGGCGAAGTTCCTTGCCCAGAAGCGGCTTGCAGTAGTAGAGCATCTCGCTTCCAAGTTTGGCTGAGACTGAATCTGCGAGCTCCTTAGAGTTGGTGACCCACTGAAAGGTTTTCTTCATGAGCTCGCCGGTGCTCGTAGTCCCGCCATACGCTCCAGCATGTCCACGAACCACGTAGACTTCCGGGTGCACCATGAGCTCGTGCACCTCGGGTAGCTCCCATAGTCGGCTTGGTGCCGGGTTTTCCAAAAGGAAGAAGTTGCCGTCGGTGAGCTGCTGCCAACATGCGTCCGTGGTGAAGGTGACGAGTGGTCTCTCGGCTGCTCGCAATTCTCGCAGCTCATCCATCCTACCTCTGCCAAGGTAGTTCATATTCTCGTTCATGATAATCCACTTGGTGCACTCAATGCCGGCGATGATGACCAGGGGCTTAAACCTTCTTTGGGCATCGGCCCAAGTCTGCTGGTGCTCCTCAAAGCTGAGGTCCAGTCCATACTCGAAGTCGAAAGGCTGCAATGACTTCAAGCCGAAGGAAGGTGCCCTGTGCGTGATTTCCGCTGCGCCGGCGAACATCTCCATCACGTCGATCTTGGACTTGTTGTCCATGCTGCTCGGGAGGTTGCCGTAGACGTTCTGCTCCACGGTGAGGACCTGTGCTGCTTGCTTAAGATTCCCAGCTAGCCGTCGGCGTTCTCCCAATCGAACTCCACTAGGTCGAACTCGTCCAAGTCGCCCAGTTCCGTCTCGGTCTCCACCGGTTGCTCCAGCGCTTGTCGCCTTGTCTCCTCGAGCAACGCCCATGGTGACGCCGATGTCTTTGGCTTCGGCTTGGCCTTGGAGGAGGTCGAAGCTGGTCGCCGCTGCGTTGGCAAAGGCATTTGGCGTTGGTCCTGGAGAGGAAGTGGTGGTATGTCGTCCTGCAGGTGGCTCCTCCAAGACGAATCCAAGACATTTGTTGAGGAAGGCAGTGGCAATGGTGATGAGCGCGAGGCCGGAGTAAAGGCCTCCCATCCTCCGTGGGTGCTGTTCCACCGCCACTTGCGAAGGCACTCCTGGCACTGGGCATACTTGCCGTGCCGGTTGCCTGATCTCCGGAAGTACCTGTGAGTGCACTGGTTGTTGGGCTCGGTCAGCGCGTAGGCGCTGGTCTCGGTCGAACTTGCCGTCGGAGCACTCGGCCTGGTTGCCGTAGGTCTCGTCTTCGGGTACGCTCCCGCCGGTATGGTACTGCTGGAGGTTGCCGTCGAAGGAGACGGCGTGATAGGTGTCCGCAGAAACCTCTGCGCTCGTCGGCTCCAAATGATCGTGGTCCTCACGATGTGTCTCCACTTCTGCAACCATGGCGGCGGAAGTGGTCGATTTGGGTCCTGTTGCATGGGTCGGACCTGGAATCTGTGCTTGGGCACACGTGAGCTCTGGCACATAAACTTCATCTCCGAGCTCACCATGACCAAACCGTCGGGGCAAGTCATGGTGATGATTCCGCCACCATGCCAATTTGGGGTCCCGCCACGTGAACTCAAGTATGTTGATGGCAATGTGGCCGTTGACCATGTGGAGGGTTGCCGTGGCGTTGAGGGCGCCGAAGTAAACCTCGTTCCTACCAAGGTCAATCACTGCCTGCAAGGTGCTGAGGAGTGATCTGCTTGCCAAACAAGGAATGGGGGCCTCCAAGATGCAGGGGAACAGGATGCACAAGTTGTGGGCAAAGGTTGCAGGAATTCCCCACGTGACGGTAGAAGTCAAAGGGGGGCCACTGCCAAACTCGAAAACCTCGTTGCGTTCCACCTGGAAGGCCTCCACCCGGTGGCGTGACAACTTGGTGGCATGTGCTTGGGACCACTCCTTGCCTGCACACAACCGCTGACAAGCCGTGTCCAGAATGACATACCCTGCAGCTTGGGGGGCGCCTGTCAATCCGACCTGCATGTTGTGGTGCTGAACAGGGGGCAAGGAAATGGTGTAAACCTGATGTGAGGTGTGTTGGTCAGGCTGTTCATCTAACTCATCATGCCCTGGGCGAAGGCGAGTAAAATGGACCTTGGCCACTTTTCCTTCTTTGCCACCGTCCTTCCCACCGCCTTTGCCTTTGGCATGTCGCGGTGTGGAAGACGAAGCTCCTCCGCTGGCTCCACATTCCGGATCACCCTTCCAGTGTCCTGGCTGTCCGCAAGCTGCACAGTGAGACGATTTCTTGCGGTCGGCGATGCTTCGCTTGTTGCCGGGGCCAGTGTTGCGGAACTTGCGGGCCTGGGTCATGCCTGCCAACTTGCGTGCTGTAACCGTTAAGATCTGGCTGATCTCTTCAGTCCTGGTCGTCGTCCAGTTCCCCCTCCTGGTCGGCGTCCTCAGGATCTTCTTCTGGTCCATCTTCATAGATGATGTCCAGGCTGTCATCTGCATTGGGCTCATACTCCTGGTCGGTCTGCTGATAGTCCTGTTCGTCGTTGGTGTAGTCGGTGATCCACGCTTGCGACTTACCTTTGTTGCCGTCGCCCTTTCCAGCGCCTTTGTCCTTCCCCTTCCCGCGGCCCTTGAAAGGCTGTCGGTGATGAGGTGGAGCTCCATGATGCTGTCCAAAAAGGGGTGGTGCAGCCCGATGATCAGGATACTGAAACAACAAGGCATCCTTGACCGTGTCGAACTCGAGGGACTGCATCGTGCCGATGAGCACTTGACGTTGCATCTCCACCGGGAGCTTGGTCCGTTCGAGCATGCGTGCTCCTCGAGCTTCCCCGTCATACATCTTTTCCACCATGATGTTGACGCTAAGGAGTGCTCGCTCAGACCGCTGATAGCGGTTGATGAAGCTCCGCATTCCTTCTCCGTTGTGGCGGTACAGGTGCTCGTAGTCGGCCAAGAGCTTTCTCTTGAGGTGGACCGAGCGTGTCTCGATGGCGCGGCTGAGGGTGTTGAGGATGAACTCCACCCCCTTAGGGTTGTAAATCTGGCTGATGTCCGCGTCCTCCAGTTCTTCTTCCAGTTCTCCTTTGAGGGAGTTGTACAGCAAGATGCCCGTCTCCTTCAGCGGCACGTAGTTCGCGATTTGGATCATCCAAATCTCAACTCTCTTCTTCCATTTGGCGAAGGCACGGAGGTCACCCTTGTCGTACTGCCATGCCGGGGGATTTGGGGGAGTTCCCCCACGGAACTTCACGCCCTTGGTGGGCCCCTTCAAGCTATTCCAGCTTGAAGAGGTAGACAGGCGTGAAGGCTTCTCATCCTCAGGATCTGGAAGCTGTTCATCCCATAGGTCTAGCTGTTCAGGTTCTCCAGGTGGGTCAGGTTTGGCAGAAGGCCGGGCAGCTTTAGGCTGTGGGCGATCTGGCCGTCGGCGACGGCGTCGAGGTGGTCGGTTCAGAGGCTGGTCAGGGTCCACGATTGGATCGATCGTAGGAGCCTCACTCTCGCCTCGTTCGCTCATTCCACCCTCGGAATTCGGATCAGGGGGTCCATGGCCGGCTCGAACTCCTGCAGCGGGCCGTTGACGGGCGCGTCGAGGCAGCTGGGGTTGAGCGACTGGCCGTGGTGGACCGTGAGGATGTAGTGGTTGCTGCGCTTGGTGTCCTCGAGGATCAGGATGGGGAAACCCTTGAGGGGTAAAGCTCCATACTCCGCCAGATACCTCACGAACGTAGGGCTCCGTAGGCGAGTAGAACTCCGCATAGCCGCACGCGTTGCAGGTACGGTTGCCTTCCCAATCGAACTGGTAATCCGAGGCATCACACGACACGCATCGGAGGTCATCATCCCTCGCAAGATCATGAAGGTCAGGTCCAGGTGCCGGTGCCCACGAAGGCGTAGGCGTCGCACCGAACATCCTCTGCTGCGTCGGGACGGTCTGGCTTTGACTGCATGGCGTGCCGGCTTCCTGGGGTGGAGCAAAGGGACTGCTCACATGTGGCCAGGGCGGCATGCCTATACCAAGGCCAGAAGAACCCATGCCAGTGGGATCATGTCCATCAGCACCAGGGCGAGGTCCAGGATCGACCATGGCTCGGGCCCTCCAAGGAGGGCTCCGCTACCAACTTAGCGGACCGCGTGCACTCTTTGCGGCCAGCCACTGGTGCGGATCTGTGCGAGCATGCACAGAAAGAAATCTTGGGCCCAGCGCGCGCTGCGAGCGGGCCAGGCATGGAAAAGGTGCCACATGCGGATCTGCAATGAACCTGCAAGGGCCTTCAAAGCCTTCGTGCAAACATTCTCAGTTAATACACTGGCTCTCAAGTTCTTCCTGGTGATTTGTGTCGCTGCTGCTCAGTTGCATATGCTGGCACGCTGTTGTTCTTGGTGTCGTGCGAAGGCTTCGCTGGCCAACATTCACAACCTGAGGGCTCGTTAACCAAGCCGCCCCCACGTATTTGGGTGCGTAAACTTGTTTCAGGTGACTCTCGGGTTGTTTCTTACGGGAGGCCAACGGGGCAAATGCACAAAGCTGGGAGAAGTGCATCAAACCCTGGCAGAATGCATGGTTAGGCAAAAGCAGGGAATCAACACTTGCGTGCACCCACTCCGTGGATTGGCCCAAAAAGCAATCAAACCGTTCCATTGCCACTTATATACTCCAACCCCCAAAAAAAAAACTTAAAGTCCAGGGAACTCAGGAAGTGAAACACATTCCATGAACCTCCCTGCTTTACTGATAGGCAATTGGAAGTCTCATAAAATAGGTGTATATGGCAGTGGCTCAAAATTAAAGAGCTAGGGTTACGCAGGTCTTGGTCCATGTTTCCACTTACCAGGGTTCCATTTTGGTACCGGTTTTTTGAGCCACAGCCATATTGAGATGTCTAGGAACGTGCAACACCCATCGCTTGCGGAAACGTCGCGCCGAGGAGTCGGAAAAAAAGGCCTCGATCGCGAGCACCGACTCCGCACCCAGCTTGGCCGCCATGAGCGACAGCAGGCCGCTGCCGGCGCCTGGGTGGGCGTCGCGATTTTTTGGGGCGAAGGCGAAGGCCCCGTTTTTGGGGGCAGGTTTGAAAGGAGAACAACCAGAAACTCACTGGCTGAGTGGATGGCCCAAAAAAAGTCCAAACTTTATATTTACCACCAAAATGGTCTTCCCAAAAAGTTTGAAGTTCATGAACTCAGGAAGTCAGTAGACACCAAGCACCCGGAAAGGTCCCCAAGGTTTAGAGAGACCCGTGAAGTTGAGGGCACTCCCCAAATTCTTCCGTCCGCGGTCCATTGAAAGCTGCAACGCAAGTCAAAAGGGACCCAAGAAACACATCCACGTGTGCCAGGTGACTTGTTCAACACGTCTTGTCAATTTCTTGGCCCCACCAAGCCGGCAATTTCATCCGAAAGTACCAACGGGGAAACGTGTCAGAAGTCTGGCGAATTGAGAAAGATGTCCTAAGCGGTTTGTGTTGTCCCCCCCGGCTGCTTGTAACATCGAGCCCCTGCGGTGGAACCAGCGGCTAGAACAACCGGGACCACCACATCTGGCCCATCCCTGGTGAACCAAATGCGGCTAAGCCTCGGTTCAGTGTCCCCCCTTGTTGTCGCAAGGGAAATCTGCGGGGAATCTGTATTTCAAATTCTTGGAGGATCAACCAGCCAATGATGTGGAAATTCATGGGGCCAAAGAGTTGTCAGCTGACCCCAACGAAAAGAGTTGCTGTTGGTTGGCCAATGTGGGGCAAACTCAAGCATGCCAAACGATCGATGTCGGAAGAGGTCCCAGAAAAGGGGTTGTTTTCCCATCATCAAGCAATTCCAAATCCCCATCCTTCAACCTAACCATGCAGCTCCTGCCCAACATGCTTTTGAATTCTGGCTGAGGCACAACATACTTGGGGTAGTCGTCAAAACCGCCAAAGAGAATTTGTGCGTTGGTTGCATTACCATATGTCGCGATCATTCCGGGCAAGGAAAACTGAAGGAGTTCGGGCAAGATCCTCGCTCTGAGTGAACCGCACGACCGAAGTTGCAGAAAAGCTGAGTGTGGCGCCAATATCTATCACGCGCTTGCCTTTGCAGCAAGCTGCCAAGGCATCCCAGTAGAACTGATTTCGGTGAGAGTCATTCCTTAGGTGCGCATGAATCGTGGATATCAGATAAACTCGCTATAGCCTATGCCAGGTTGCTGTTCAATGCAGCGGTGCTGGTCTACATTGTCAAACGCTTCGGAACTGCCTTCATAGACACTCTTGTTTGGCGTGGCTGACGTTGACATGTCCAACCGCTCCAGTGTGCAGTCGCGTGACTGGGCCCTTGTTTCCTCGCTCTCCCCCCACGCGCTTCGGTTTCACAACACGCTCACACACTGGGACATGTTTGGGGGTAATAAGTAAATTCCGTCAATATGTCCCACCACAAAGTGAGTGAATTCCCTTGGCATCACAAACGCCGGCCCACGCCAATTGTCCACAGCGGCTCATCCACAGGAGTTTCGGACCATCCGTCTTTCGGACGGCTCAATCGAGACAAAAATGGAACCCAAGCCTTTATGCAGGGTCCACGATACTTAACTTGACAAACAACTCCCATCCGCGCAATCTCCCAACCGCAAAAGAAAACATTTTCCAAAGAGCCCCCACCTTTGATCCCTTGCCCAAGTAAATGCCATTGCAGTGTCCTCTTGATGTTTGAAGGCTGGTCAAGGCAAACTGGGCTAAGCTAGGATGCAACACCTGAATTACCATGACTGAAAAACGCCCGCAAGGCGCCTGACATCCTGCGTCACTTCCAGACAGCCTGAAACTACCCATTCCCCTTGTCCGCTGCAACATTGCCCGGGAAAAGGCACCTCATCGAGGCTTGGGGCCTACAGCACCGTGGCCCGTGCACCGTGGCCCGGCCCCTGCGGTGGGTCACTAGTGGTCTCCTGCTTCAGCTGCAATGCGTGCGGCTCCCCTCGCTCTGGCTCAGATTCAGGGTGAATTGCGGCAAGAATGTCGATTGAGGAAAGACAGGGAATGACAGAAAGCCATGATTTCAGCAATGCATCCATGTCTTGTCAGCTTTGATCTGTTGCATCCCAAGGCTCAGCATCGCAAAGTGCCAGTCATTCACAGCTTCCACCAGCGACTCGTTTCTTCCGCACAGCCGAGGGGGGCACCAGTGGCCCTTGGTCATGGAATCTTCATATCCTCAGCCGCTGGATGCAAACTGCAAACAATGCCATTGGATTGAAGCCACTGAAGGCAAGCGTGCACAATCCGGCACCTGTTCACAAACACCGAAGAAGAACGTGCATTTTTTGTCCTTGGCTTGATACAGACCATGCAACAATGCCGGGGTCCATGGGAAAAGTCAGCTCGCGTAGGCTCAGCAAGTGAAAGTGCATACGCAACCAGGTTTCAGAAACATGGCACTTGGCTAGCCCAAACTGAAACCAGAGCCTCATGGACACCTATGTGCTCGCGTATCAGGGAGAGTGCCGAATGCCGCAAACATACCCAGAGCAGCTTTGGGCTCGCGTAAGGAGAGTGCCAAATGGACCAAAATTGCGCATATGTGCCATGGCAGAGCTGCTAGCAGACTCCTCATCATCTGTGTCACAGCCGGGCGGGATGAAGGAATCCTCAGTCAACTGAGCCCAGCTTTTGAGTGCACGTCCTTCCCCGGCCTCTATCTGGGCTGTTCAAAATGGAGGCTTGGCCAATCCGATTTTCCATAATCCCTATAGGAAAGCCGCTGCAAAGAGGGCCGGTCCCTTGCGTAACCTAAGGATACCCAAGGCAAGGATCTTGTGGATTACCTTTGAAGAGCCGAGCTGATTGGCATGCTTCTTGATGGTGAAACTCCCATGGACCAAGACAGGTGCGGGGCATCTACCCGAACCGCTGCCCACAAATCCAAACCAGGAACAAAACTGACTTTATAAGAGCCACTGAACCCACAAGCAGGCATATGTTATTCAAAAACATGATTAGCGAAGAACAGCCACATCTCTCCCTCCCACTCTCTCTCTCTCTCTCTCTGAAAGGGGTTGCTCTCGGAAGAAGAAGACGAAGAAGAAGAATGACTTTAGTCAAACTGGTCCAAGTTTGGTCCTAGGGTTGTTTAATGACAACACTTGACCAATCTTCCCAGGATTCCTCCACGTATCGCCACATTAAACCCCGAAAAACGAGGAGGCATCAGTCCGGGCTCCTTGTCCTGCCCGTGAACAGAAAAAAAAAACATCTCTGCCCAGCGTCGCTGTACCTGGGCGCCACAGGAGCGGCGGCCTGGCAAGCGATCGGTGGCACACTGGCGCCTACTTGGTATGGGCTTGCAACAAGCTGTGCTTCTTGGATCCCCCTACTAAACATGAACAGAACCGACAAGAATACAAAGCAACCCCAAAAACAACATAGCAAAGTAAAGTGAAAACCAAGACGCTGACATAGGTCACATAGCGAATTCTGTCAGCCGCTGAATGGGTTCTAGCCGCATTCTAAGAAATGGGCTCCTTTCGTGAAAACGAGGGCCCCCTAAAAGCGCAAAAATGCCCCTTCACTCCCTGAAAACCCGGAGTCGCAAGCTTGGTTGCCGTTCACCCCTCCTCAAAAAGTCAATTGTTTGGGGGTCCAATGGAAAATCCGTTATTTCCCAAAAAGATGAAGTTCAAGGATTCAACCGAAGAGCCATAAAGCCAAAGCGATTTGGACATGGTAAACCGTACAATTCGCTTGGAACTGCCGGCAATCTTCAGGTACTTTGCTGCTGCAAGCGCTCTGCTTGCGAGGTCCGGGTTGGGAGCGTGAGCGTCTGACCAATCCCTCAGCGCCAAAGGTATGTTAGATATCCCTCCGGGAAGTGGGGTCCACGTATCTCTAAGTAGAACAAGTTAAGACTTTGCAAGGGGATGTGAACAGTGTTTGGCTGGGGTCAGTTGCCTTTCGGAACAAGGTTGCCCAGTTTCAGAACAAACGCCGTTTTTGGGGGCAACTCTGCACTTGCTCCACGCTGCTCATATCCCAGCTGTTCCAACCGAGGGAGTGCGCAGTTTATGAAATGGTCATCCCCTCGTTTGTCTGCAATGCCGCCTCCAGGTGCTCGCTCCAACCGCTCCCTCTCGAAATCTTGGCAAGCTACCACAACTCACCAAAGGGTCGATTCTGAATGGGGCGTGAAGTTGAGGTTGGAACGTACCCCTTCAAATTAATTACCGCAACTCACTTACCATCGAGGACAGAAATCCCCAAATCCTAAGCTCCTCCCAAAACCGCGATGTCCATCGCCTGGCTGGGTCCGGCTTCTGGCTTCTTCGCCTGCCACTTGCCCTTGGCCTGCCGCATCGGATTCGCATCGGTTTTTGGAAGCGGATGCATCGGTTGACGAGAAACACGGGAGACCAGAAGGCCGAGAGGTAGGGAAGCCGTGCTTGTCACAACCAACAGCATGCACAAGCAACCTCAGTCTCCTTGTAATTGGCGGCTTGTGGTGGTGGTTCGGTGGTTGCGAATTTCCATCTATTACCAGATTCCAGGGCTTCAACCAATCCAAGCCACCAATTGAGGGTCATCTGAGAACCGGAGCCTGCAACGATGAAGTACAACTGGTT
This sequence comes from Effrenium voratum, assembly GCA_963377175.1. Classification (NCBI taxonomy): domain Eukaryota; class Dinophyceae; order Suessiales; family Symbiodiniaceae; genus Effrenium; species Effrenium voratum. The sequence goes on from CAUJNA010003871.1 coordinate 513,184, forward strand.
CAGCGGAAGGAGGCCAGAGGAGACCAACCTTCTGCGATCTCCAGAAGGAAACACCACCCTACACACGCACACACAGCTTCCCCCCCCCTTTTGGGAGCCGAATAGAAACAAGACCGCCCCCCCCCAAGCAAAAAAACATGGCATTGCTGCGATTCGCACCCAAACATTGCACCGCTCTCTCGGGAGAGCCGTTGAATGAAACTGCATACTTTGATCCCCAGACCCTGTGCTGAGCCACTGGCCCTGGAAAATCCAGTTGGTTACATGTGATCAACTCCTTTTGGCAGGTCGTACATAGCATCAACCGACAATCTACATCATCCCAGATGTCTGCACATTATACATAATATGGACATATATATATATATACATATAGACACACACATACACATATATATATATATATACACCCTCCCTAACATGAAGGTCATTTCATGACCCCTGATTACCTCAAGGAGCGCCTCCCAATGCCATTTGTTGGTCCTTCCCTCAGAAGGGAAGGTGGAACTTCAAATGTACCCACCCCTGACTCCATTTTATGCAACCCAAACACCCCCTGCCCCCAAGCACGAGCCACGCCTCCTTCAGCGTCTTCGCTTTGCCCATGGCGCAGCCGACGCTGAAAGGCACAGCTTGCCGCAGCAGCGAAGGGCGGACGCAGGAGGGGATGGGCGATAAGGATAAGCATTCCGAACAAGCTTCAGGAGGACGATCTCGGAGATGGAAAATCAAGACACGTTTGCTGATGACAGTTGGATGTCTGGGGATGAGGCTTGTGCAGAAAAGCGGATAAATCGTCAACCAGGCTGCGCTGCTCCAGCCATTGGAAGTCCGTGTCTTTTCACACCGCATTGCAAATAGCCACGCCACATGGGTGCGAAAGCCATAGCGGCCATAATTGGAGGCAACACCACGGCATGCAAAGTCTAAACTAAATGCTTGACTTCAGTTGCTTGTGCGAAGCTACCCATACAAAATTGCAGCTGTACAGCCGAAAACGAAGAGGCATGCGGTCGGAGGCCTCAGGGTAGCTCCAAACCCCGCGGCAGGGGCGTTTTTGGCAGCTTGAAATCAGCTTAGTCCATCTCCTAACTTTTGGAACGTGCCTGTGGCCTTCAATCAATTCCAACGTTCGGCGAATGGGGGGGGTAGCTCCAATTTACATGCAACCAGCTAACAATACCCTTGCCATCTGAGAGGCACGGTACGCATGCAAAAACGAGTTTTCCTGGGCATGGTGGCACTGCCAGTAGGAGACGCAAGACAAGCATGCCAGTTGAGGTCAGTGGTGCTTGACTTCCTTTTAAGCTCTCTGTAGCGTCGTTCATCTGAGGCTTGCTGAAAGGGAACTTGTGATTGGCAGGTTTTCAAAGGAGGCAAAAGGAAACCAACTATTTTCGGGGGCCCCTTTCCAACGATCGCGATGAACATGGTGACAAGCTTCAGAGTGCAGGCAAACCCAGATCCTGCCATCGCAAGTGCTGAAGCTCGCACACTGCACGTAAGCCGGCCCCTGGCCAATGTACGATACGGTACTATACCTTGACGGCTATGCGTTACCCCGCATAGACAACAACAAACAAAATCATAAGTGATAATATCTTGCACATGCGTTGCCTGAAATACCAACTACCAGATTGGACATGCGGGTCATGCAAACTACTCCCGGCGGTAGCGGGGGCCGTTGTAGGCCCCCCTACCAGATCAGCTTCATGAAGGGCAAGTCATGGACTAACGAAGCAATTTGCCTTCATGGGGCAAACCCTCTGAGCTCCAATGGTCATGAGGCGCTTGCAACTCCACGGGTTTGGGAGACAACGGCTCAGTATCTCCCCCTCTTGGTAGTGACAAGGGTTGAAATGGTTCAACCCCCACATCAGTCAAGGCCTAAACTGCATTCCCGAAACACGAGCTTACACCGCTCGTTTGACGCCCAGGTCTGAAATTGGGCTCTGGAATGACAACAGAACAAATCGCCTTCCAGGCCCCCGCAGCTGTCAAATGGCCCCCCTCTGGAGGTCGCCAACAAACCATTGATGTCCGTTCCCCCGCGTGCAACTCCCGCAATTCCGGCCTCTGCGAGAGCTGATCCTCGGCCCACAGGAAGCCCGCAACCAAAACTACAGGCAAAGGGCCACCGAGTGAAGTGCCGGCAATTGACCAGCACTTGCTTAAAATTGGTTTTGTAGTCACATAGTTTTTTGTTGCCATCATCAAAGTGCAGTGAAAAGTCACTTTGGTTGAAACGTCACTTCAGGATACTAGAGGGGATCCATTGCACATGCAACGGGAGCGCTGGTGACACGCTCATATCCAAAAAAAAGTGACCGTTCAACGTACATGTGCCGCCAATTGGCCACCCCCCGACACGCCGTGACACGCTCCTCAAGAACCCCTCCCAACCTCAAACTTGCCCTCCAAACCTCAAATTTGCCCTCCAAACCTCAAATTTGCTGCTCTCCCCTTTCCCCTGCAACCCCATTCCAAAGGACCCTGAAAGGTCACTTGTATCATTGCACAAATTGCACTAAGTACAGATAAGTGATACTTGATAGCAAATTGCTTTTGCAGTCACTTAGACATAAAGTAGCATCGTTTTGCCCAAAATCGATGTGCCGGCAATTGGCCAGCCATTGGGGGGTGCTGGTATCAGCTAAAAAACTAAAGGGAGCACTAACTTCCTGAGTGGATGGCCCGAACTGTTTGTCTTCCACTCAAATTATCTTCGCAGAAAGTGACTCAAGTCCAGGAACTCAGGGACTGTGAGCGCAATTCGTTGGGAGCCTCAAACCAGCTTGTGCAACACCCGTAGCTGTGTGCAACAATTCACACCCCCTTCCCGACACATAGAGCTGCTAGCTTTGCAGCAAGAAAGGTGGCTGCACCTTTCTTACATCCGACTGTCCAAGGGACCCCATGCCCGCGTTGCGCATAATGACCATGGGGCAACAAGGTGTGTTTCTTTCAGGGCTCTTTGTGGTGGTCGCAAGTTTATCTTCCTCAGGGCATATTCATCTTTGGGTGGTGTATGTTTCAACCTGCTCTTTTGGGACTCCAGTTTGACTGGGGAACCAGGTGATTTTGGGAGACAAGGCAACGGGTAAAAACAAAGGATTCCCTATGTTTCCGCTTTCAACGTCACCCCGCCTAGAGGAAAGTGCCTGTTGACTAGAAGATGCCAGATTATCTAAAGCAAGCAAAGGGGGACGCATGGAGAGCCCTAGAGAGCCCTGTTCATTTGGTGACCTGGGACTACAAATCCATCCAGGTAAACCCGCGCAGCATCACCTGCACATCTGTGGCAGTTGTTCTCCGCGACGCAGACCGTCGCATCTGAAGACATGGGCGCCGCACTCCTGTTGCGCTGATCCGAGCCCTCCAGTGGAGTTCAGTCCCCAGCCAAACGAGGACGTGCACGACGAGAGGGTTCTGGTCAAAAGCATGGGCCATTGAATCCCATGCGCCAGAAATGTGAGCTTCCCCAATCAGCTTTTGCCAGAGACTGTGCTGCCAGCCTGTCAATCTTGCTCCGCAAGCGTTTGATGATCTTTGGAATGCACTCCCACCCACTATCATGGAACCTACCATGAAGTCCTTTTCGCGGGACGGAAGTCTTCCAGGGACCTCTTGTCGTCATGTTCCCCGGATTTCAGTTCAGCAGGAGACACCCTCTGCCAAGTTCGGCATGCCTCCCAGAAAAAGACTGGCGCCACTTTTGAAGGGGGCACAAGGGGTCCCAATACCGTGCACCCAAGCCGCCCAGACCCGCTGCAAACTGGGAACCCCGGCGTAGCAAGTCCAGTGCCCGGGACCACCTAAAGCATCCAATCAGGAACCTCCAGGCAAATTGCATTGCCCTCCCACCAAGTTAGTAACATCCGGAACCTGGTCCCTTCACAAGGAAAATGGTCTAAATCAGGATGTCCCGAACATCTGGTTCAGTCCAACGGGGATAGCGCAGTTCCCCCCTGGGGGGAACGCTATGGACTCCTGCTAAAATCACATTTCATCCCCTTCTCAAAGGGGATCATATGTACTATGGTCCCGCAGAACATTTCGAAGTCGGCATGCCTATCTGAAGATACCAATTCCTGAGGCGCTTGTATATTCGCGAGTCTGATGCAATTTTTTGAGTCACCGACATACATATTGTATCCTGCCGACATGGATTTGCCAACATCGTGGCTGAGTTTGTGGATGTGGGGAATGTTGTTGAAAACGAAAGGATCTTAACTTGGGCCCAGGAATCCAGGGGCATTGCACAGGCGAGGAGGCCCTGCAAACCTTGCAGAAACCAACTCATCTTTGGATTGCAACTGAGTCAGACTCAAAACCCGGTACGGGAGTCGGACCCAAAACCCCGAGGTGTTGAAACGGCGGCTGTAAGCATCCATGGTGGGGCCCATGACAAAGCCCTTAAAACCTCCCTGCCTGGCCGTAGCGACAAGGGGGAATCCACAAAAAGCCTGTGTACGGGCCAGGTGGAACCGATTTTCTGAGAATGTATCCGCACTAGGTAAGGTGGCTCGCTCCCTCGTTCACCCGCAAGGTGCGCAATTACATACACTGTTACACACACAATTATTTCAAAGCAAGCAATATATACATACTTCCAGCTTTCCCATTTTGCCCAGAGATCTGTTTTTCTCAGGAAACAGCCCTGCCCAAACCCTGCAACCCATCCGAGAGCCGGCGCTGCTGCACATGGTCACAAGCGCTGGTAACCGCCTCAGGTCGAAATGGGTGCAAGCCATCAGAAAGCCTGCCGCCTTTCCTAGGATCTACAATCGTTTCCTAAAAATCTCGGTTGCTTTCTGCTCCCCTGCTAAAAGTTTAACCTTTAGTGGTTTGGTGGAAAACCCATTAGGCAAAATGTTAAAGTCCTAACAGCCAAGCAAAATGCACCAAAGAAATGAGACCCTTGAACTCGAGCAAACCTAGGAAGTGTCAAAAGGGCCCTTGCATGTCCTTGCCAGGGAATCATCTACACGGTTGTGCCCTGCAATATCTAACAAGGTGAATCAGCTGAGTCAACTGAATGCTTTCTATAAGAACGATCAACTTCAGCTACCGAGCCAAGATGACTGCAGGCAAGGGAACCAAGGTACCGGTCGTTTCCTCTAAGGATGCAGGTTTGTTTGCCTCTCTCTCAGTCAGTGTTAACCAAAATAGGGAGCCCTTTTTGGCTGGTGGTTAAAAGGACACCTTAAATTGTGGCTTTCCTGTTGGTTTCCCTTTTCACAACCAAAGGGGGGTTCCCCAACAAAAACGACCCACCCAAAAGGAAACCACCCGCTTGGAGTTGGCTCAAGGACGCGGCGCTGTAAATGGCGATGTCCAGGCCTCAGATTCGAGGTCCTCCTGCGATCTCAATGTAAGATATGGCAATGGAGAAGGACAAACAAGTTCCGGGGCCCAGTCCAAATTGTTCATAGCCTTTGCATCCCGCAACATCTCACCCTTAGAGCCACGCAACAAGGCGGCGGACAAAACCTCCGCAAAGCAAAATCTATTAATCTAGGAGGGGCGTCACCCAGGTCTGCGGCTATGAGTGGGGCCACCCCCAAAAAGGCAGTCTTGGGAAGCCTGGTAATTACCTGCCAGAATCCACAGACTCAAGAAGTGTAAGGGTATTTCAGGGCTTCCTACTCTTAAGTTTCAGAAGTCTAAGTGGAGCAGTTGCCACATAAGTTCTGAAGAGAGTTGTATGCTAGAACCTCATGGGGTCGAATCCCAACACCAAAGCTTGCACATCACAAAGATGAGTTGGTGGGTTTCTAAGGACTTTACGGCGGTCTGATTCGCCAAACCATCCAAAGCAGAGAGTGTGATTGGCAAAGGCCATGATCTCAGAAAGCCCCGGAGCGTACCGCCAGGGTCCAACATATGGCTTTTGTAACCAGACTAAGCACTATCTACACCTACAAAGGCCTTTCCAGGCAAAACCGTCTCTGGGGGAGGTGGGCGGGACATGGTCTCATCATGCACCACGGACCTGGATCCCTGTCACAACCGAGCTAGCAAATACAAACACCAGTTCCAAGCACTTCCAGGTTAACTACGTTTTACCGGCACCTCTTCGTCATGCATGTGGAAAATGCCTAAAGTGGCTTGGCTCTCATCCAACCATGTTGAGTTTTATCACTTTGAAGGAGATACCCTCAGATTTCACAGGGAACCTAGTTGCACAGTGACCCTGGTACCCGGCAGCACTGAACAGCTGGGAAGCTGTTCCCCCCCGTGTGAGCTCAACATTTAGGAACATATAAGTTCCACAAACACAAAGGATGTGCAGCTTATGAAATTGCTGATGGAAATATATTAAGATACAACAAAGTGGTTGTTTCTCTCATCATATGTCTGTCATTATTTCATCTGGATTCTTCACTTTGTTTACATGAAAATCTTCAAATCATTCCCTATGTCTTTGCATTATTCATTCGTATCTGGGAAATACATCTTAAGCAAGGCAAGCGGTCCACCTCTTCCCACTCCTTCTTCTATCTCTAGCAATCATATCCTATCCACTGCTGATTTGTTAGATTGTACTCACCTAGATCTTTCTAGGGTGTCGCATGGGGGAGCGAGGAAGGAGAGAAGATAAAAGCTGTGAAATTGGGCGACTCTCCATTTTCTACACTTCCCATGGTCTGTTTTGTTGATTGTCTTGCATGTTTGGAAAGTTTAGCATAAACCCCCATGCCAGTTGCAGGGCTTCGGTCCATGGTGATGGCTAAGTCGGCCAAGCTACGCAGGCCCGCATTGCGAGCTTCCTGGAAGAGGCGCCAAGCGCGCTCACCCTGCGACGGGGCGACCGGCGGGTGTGGCAATGGAGCATCCTCATTTGCCCATTGTTTTCGGCAAGCAGAAACATGAGGATCCCCCCTACCCCCCAAAAAGTATTCAGATCCCTACTGAGAACCCCCTCCAAGAACCATCTTCAGTGGGTAAGGGGAATGTTGGTCATTACCCTATCTTGGGCCCTTTCATTTTGCTTGCATTCAAGTGAGTAGACTCGAATTGCTCGCGGGGCAGGAAGACGAGAAACACCAGAGTCACTGAAGACCAGGAAGCAGCCAGCAGGTACATGCCTGCAGTTTGACTGGCCTCATTGTTTTACCATGGTCAAAGTCACCCCCTAAGTGGTGAGTTATAGGGAAACAACCCCATTTCTGACTTTGATAACCCCCAGAAACCGTCGAAATAATGATTCCTGTTTCAATGGCCTCAATCTTTCCGAACGATGATCCCCCGGGTCCTTGGCGCGGTGCAAATGTTGCACAAGGAAGGATCTTGCGGATTGATTTCGAAAAGCCTAGATGCTTGCCCCAAAGAAAGACGCTCGGGCAAAACACTCCTGAGGCCTCAGAGCACCTTCCAACATGCACCTGAGCACCTAGATATTTTTGGGAGGGACCCACTATGTAACTTATACTTTGGATTGTTTGAATGCGGCCTCTTGGTGCAGAAATCCGGCAAAGCCTGGGCTACGTTCAAGGATGCTCGTCCTTTACACTGGTTCGCTTGTACCCCCTAATGGTTCCAATATGATGTGCCTCCCATGTAGTTGACCCATAGCTAAAGCCAGGTGGTTTCACTGTGCGTACGTTGAGGTGCCGCCCTATGCTCAAACCCTCGGTGCATTGGCGCATGGGACCCTTTCACAGCATTCCCACCCGCACCGGCCATGCTCCTTTTTCCGTCATTGGCACGAAATCTCACAGCTCCTGTGCGAACGTTGGCCTTCACGAAGCGTCTGATCTCGACTCAGCGCACCCTGTGAACATCCCGGTTGGTTCCAGCGAAAACGAGTTGAATTGACACGAAACAATACTAAGATTGGACACCTCGAAACTAAAATTGACGACCTGCCACATGCACAATCTGATTTTATGCGCGTGTGTGTGTCCCACAATGAGAGCCCCCCAAACAGTGGGCTGCTTTTGGCTTCCTCCGAGACTATCCAAAGGGAGTCCCTAACCCAATTTTCAGACCTGCCCGTTGCTTTAGACTCTGTGCCAAAGCCAGGACTAAACACCAACCCAAAATTAGGGTTCATTGACAATTGTTCAGAATGGGCAAGGTCACCAACCCCTTTGCGAGTCTCTGCGGTTTGACGAGATTGGCATACCCTTGGCATACCCATCACCTATTTCCGCGGGCATTGAGGTAGATATCAAGTCTTTCCCGGCTTAAAAGCTGGTAGCAAGGAGACTTGCAAGAGGCGATTCTCGGAAAAGGGAACAGGTTTTGGTTGCTCCAACGACCCAAGGGTTCAGGCTGGACAAGTGGTCTCGTGAAGGGAAATCCATGGAAGTCATGCCATGTCCATGTTCTAGTTTTGGGGCTTCATCATCTGTGGACCCTGGTTGGCATAGTTGAGGCCTTTTGGAGTTAATAAGCCATGAGTTAACCCCCCCCCCCCCCGTGCATGGACCCCCCCAAGGGTTGCCTGATACCTGCTGAATACTTGCTGGCTATTGTTCCGTCCTTGCAATTTTGTTGATGGAAAAAGAAAGAACGAAGAAGCACGCACCCCTTTTGCAAACCAGGTGAACAATCCCACCAACACCCGAAAGAACCCAACCAAAAACTAAACAACAACCAACAAACCCAACCAAAACCCCTGTTCACCCGAACGCCCCCGAAAAACCCGGAGGAAAACCACCCTCCACTTCGCTCCTCGAAGTGGTTTTTGCGCCAGGCGCGCCAACTGCCCGCGCGGGCCGCCTGGAACTCCGCCGCCGAGGCGCTGCCTGGGTTCGTCGTCAGGCGGCGTTTTTCGCGCATCCAGTGGCTGGAGCGCCGCCTGGAGAAAATAAAACCCATGTCCTGCATCTGGTTGCCAGGCCCCATAAACCATAACCTCCAAAGGGGGCGGGATCTTGGCATGTTCCTAGGCGTACCTTCAAAACAAATGTCTGAATAGCATGAGCCATGGCCTGGGCTGGCATTTAATTCAATGCCTGTTATAGGGGTACCATTTCCACTTCCATTTCCATTCGTTCCAGGGGTCCTTCTTAGAAAACCTCATCTGGTTGCCACCCAGGCCCCAAACCATAGGAACCTCCAAAGGGGGCGGGATCTTGGGCATGTTTCCAGCAGTACCTTCCCTGAATAGCGTGAGCCGTGGCCTGGGCTGGCATTTTCTTCTTTGCCCAGTCATGTTGTAGGAGTACCATGTCCACTTCCATTTCCATTCTTTCCAGGTCCTTCTTACAAAACCTCATCTGGTTGGCACCGGCCCCATAAACCATAGGAACCTCCAAACGGGGCGGGATCTTGGGCATGTTTCCAGGGGTACCTTCCCTGGGTAGCATGAGCCATGGCCTGGGCTGGCATTTAATTCAATGCCCAGTCATGTTATAGGGATACCATTTCCACATTCTCTCCAGGGGTCCTTCTTAGAAAACCTCATCTGGTTGCCACCCAGGCCCCATAAACCATATAGAACCTTGTTTCTAGGGGTACCTTCCATTTCCAGTCTTTCCAGGGATCCTTCTTTCTAGAAAACCCAGAAAAAGAACGGGTCCGGGTTTTGGAAAGAACGATGGTTGAAAAGAATGGGGAATCAACCCCTAGAAAATGTCTCTAAAAAGAACCCGGTAGTGATAGAGATTCTCTCCTTAAAACCAGACTGGGAACATAGTTTGATCATGCCTGGGGTTCCACTACTGTAGATGGACAACACCTGAGCAGCAGGGATGGATGAAACCCGATGGATACTGGGGAACTCCACCGCAGTTGATTTGGCCCATCCAAAGCTTGAGGTATGCTAGAACTGCTCAAGCATCTGCTACAATTTGCTCAGCTGATTCAAGACGTTTTGAGGTGTTCTCTTGAAGTGGGTCATGAATCCGGCAGTTTCCTTGCACGGCACGGTCAAGAAGGACACGCAACCTATCGCCAAACAGGAAACATGGTGGAACCAATAAGACTGCAGTGTTTTGAGTCTCTTGCAACCACCAAAGCCCACAACAAAGGCGTTTTGAGGCGTTTGAACTTCTGAATCGTTTCAGGGGTCCCTTGACAAAGAAGAACAAACAACACACAAATACAAAGCACCCTCTCAGGATGGGTACCGTGCGCAGGCCCTCCACAGGCCCCCGGATCCACAGTTCAGTCATGGCCCCGAAAGGCGATCTTTGGATTCTGAGTCCAGTGAGCAAAGGAAAACTTGCCCCCTCTCTCTGCAAGCAAGGTTGGGCCAACTGTTGAAAAACATCCTCATGCACACTCACTTGCTAAAAAAGGAGGAAAAACCAAAAAACAAAACCAAAAAAAAAGCTCAAAAAACAAAAAAAACTGTTGTCCACGGAAGCAACCGACTCGTCACACAAGCGCCTGGCCTGGAAGCCTCGCGTTGTAGCGGTGGAAGGATACCGCAGGGTCGGAGGCCGCCAGCAACTCCTGGTTCGTCGCGTTTGGTTTTGTCCTGTCTGGACTGCCGTTGTCAGATCCCCCGCGAAAAGTGACTCACTTTTAGTGGGTCAAATGGAACCGCTAAACACTAAAAGGATCTAAAAAGCTATTGTCTTTTCCGAAAACCACCAACAAAACCTGAAAACAGTTGTTCGCAGACAATGAGGGTTGCAAGCAAATTGGGACTCCTACGATCTACGTTGGCAGCTTGGTCTCCAAAACAGCTCCAGGACTCTCAAGACACCCTCTGAGGGTAGACACGCCCATAGTAAGAAGGGGGTCATGTTCGAACAGGCAACCGCAAAAGCCCGAACCCCAAAGCCAGAAGAACGATACAACCTCGCTTGAACAATTCAAAAAACGTTTCAAGCCAGGAAAAAACAGTTTTCCCCACTCTTGGAAGCACGTTTCTGGAGGTTGGCAACATAGTGTTCGTCCGGAACCCTAGCACCCAATGATAAGCGCCCTTAGCTTGAAACACCACAATCACGCAACTTCATTCAGAGCACTACCCTCTTTCCAACAATCGAAGTGGACAGGGGCGTCCCCCAAAAGGAAGGCAGTCTTCCAAAATATGTCGGCTTCCAGAGTCCATGATTGTTGCAGGGAGACTACTACCATTAGAAGTGGACACTTGGGGGATTTTTGTACGTCCCGCGGGCTCCAACCCACTTCTGAGCCTCACGGAGTTGCTGACAACCACCGACAAATGGGGCCAACCCCCCAAGGAGAAAACGAAAAGCCGCACTGAGACCGGGACTGGCGCACCAAGCGATGTTTGCCATAGAACAAATGCTCGGTTGCTGTCTGCTCCCCTGCTAAAAATTTAACCTTTAGTGGTTTGGTGGAAAACCCATTAGTTGGCAAAAAGTAAACGTCCTAACAGCCAAGCAAAATGCACCAAAGAATGCGTGTGTGTGTCTCCTTGTGGTAGTTGTGCGGCTCCGACTGGTGAAAGCCCTCCTCGTGCGTCCTTGCACGCCGCATATGTCTTATGCTCTGGGAGACCAAGCCAAGGTCTTCTAAGAAACCACTGTTCTAGCAACACAGGTGCTACATGCTCTGAACACTCTGATTCAGGCCAGCTGGTGATTGTGGCAATCTGGCGGCAAAGGATGTTTCATCATCAGTTCAACCCCGGCCCGCAAGAACAATTGGTACCCAACACGATGTGTTGCATCTGTTTTGAAGCATGTTGCAAATCACAATCAAGCACGGCCTGACGCAGCTGGCGAGATGCAAACATCATGGTTCCAAAGCCAGGAAGAAGGTACTCCCCCAGACTAACACGAAACCGTCCTTGCATGTTCCGTCAACCTTGAAAGGGTTGACTCGGGGTCACAATGGGCTCTTCGTGCAAGTTACCAAGGGACCCCTTCGGAGGCTTAAAAAGGATAGGTTGCTTGGTGAATTGTGTTTTCTTCGCAACTTTGACACGATAAACCCTTGCCCGAAGGAGCTTATTGGTGAGCTCGTCTTACACCTCCTTGGCCAAAAGTGGCTGCGCGGAGGATCTCTCTGCACCCCCCCAAATGTGGCTTTCCTTTTCGGTGTCCCTTTCAACCCGCCTCAAAACAGGTGCCCTCAAAAAAAGACACACCCACTTCCCCGCCCCCAAATGGTGGTTTCTCTTTCCACCCACCCCAAAACAAGCTGCCCTGAAAGAAAGACACCACTTTCAACCCACCCCAAACAACGCGCCGCCGCCGCGTAACCGCGCGGCCACCGCCTTGCTTTCTGCAGGTAGTCGCCGAGTGCCGCGCAGACCACACGAAACAGAAGAACTAACTTGAAGGAGGTCTGGTGGTTCTCTCGTTTTTTCCTGGAAAAATGGGGGAAAGGTCCTTTTCGCCTAGGTTTCGTGCTTTCGAAGCGATTTAAGATTGCGAGCAAAAGGGATCACCAGCCGAAAGAAGAGAAGCCAAAGCTGTACCAAGAACATGTCCCCATGCGTAGCTGAATAGTTGGCAAAAGACACTTGCTACCAATCATGTCGATTCTTTGATCAGCCCCGGTCCGCTTTCTGTTGAAACAAGCCATGGTGGGTCCAACAAAACCTTCCAACACTTGTAACCGAACAATGCGATGATTATGCGGCTGCAAGACAAGAACTTTCTATGATAGGGTACAGGGACACAGAAATCCGCATCTAGAATCCGCAAAGTCTTTTCCTTCACATTGCGTGGCGCGGCGCTTATGACTCCACCCCACCCCAAGACCCCACCCCCCCCCCCCCCCGCGATACACGTGATCGCGTGGCGCGGCGCTTATGACCCCACCCCACCCCAAGACGCCTCCTCCCCCCCCCCCCGCGAACCCGCGAGCGTGTGAAATACCATGCAAAATGTGTCGCTTGTGTGATACATGTCTAGGAAGTCCCACGCAGGCCACACGAAATGCAACACACGAAATGCGTCCAAACGCGCGATTACGTAGCGGCGGGGCCCCAAACAAGGTGCCCTCAAAAAACTGCGTTCCATTTCCCTCGGCCGAGCGTCGGCTGCACGTGGAGGGCTCGGAACCAGGAGCCCATGGACATGTCGTCCGGGGCGTCGGGGCTGCGGCAGCTGCAGGAGCCGCAGCCGAGCAGCTCCGCCAGGGCCCTGAGGCCATGGCGTCAACTTCCCTCCCCCATTGGCGGGGCTTGGAGCGAGCCCCCGGGTTTGGGGGTGATATGGAGGACTTTCCCATGAATTGGTGGGTTCCCCGTGGTTTGGTGGGTATGGAGGGGTCTCCCATGCACCTGCAGAAGCCATGGTTGACGTAGGAAGGAGAGCAAACAATTTAAGTTTAGCAGTTCAGTGGGGATTCCCACCAAGCCACAATAAGCAAACATGTAAAATGTTTCCCAACAACAACCATGAATTGGTGGGTTCCCCATGGTTTGGTGGGTATGGAGGGGTTTCCCATGCACCCTCATGGGGGGTACCTGGTTAAATTGGAGGAACCTGGTTCCCATGCACCCTCTAAGCCATGGGGGCTCAAATTCCAAACCAATTGGGGGGAACCTGGTCAAAATTTATTCAACATTGGCTCTCGCGCGAGCATGGTCTCATAGAATAGTAATGACTGGGTTATAAGTTTGGGAAAGTGGATGAAACAATGCGTTTGCAACGCGCAGCTTGAAACAGGTAGGTAAGCATGGGACAACATATCGGTTGGGACGTTTTGCAGCCCCTAAACCAAAGAATCAAAGGGCAGAGTAACATGCAAATTGGTTGAAACCAGGACGCGCTTTTTGGTTGCTTCCTGTTAAGCTACTAGCTGACTGTTGCTTAAGACGCAAAAGAAAATGCTTGGTTGTAACCTGGTGCCACCAGCCTCTGATCACGTTCAGGTGCGCTTGTGGCGTCACTTCCTAGATAGCAGTTATGTCCATGTGCCTGTGAAACAAGGGTCCAAGTGATGTCCGCTGCCCTCTAAGAACTTGCAGGGAAGCGAAAAAGACACCATAGCCTTTTGCAAGGAAACATGCCGGTTGTGAAGGCGGCCTTTTTTTCCTAAACAGATTCCTCTAGGTCATGGACCCCTCTGAAAAGGACAGAGCTCCACATCCGAGCAATCAAATCTTTACCCACCCTGCGGCGCCCTTCGTGCAATGAGGTTCTGCAAAAGAACACAGCATGCCTGTTGGAGGTAGGGTGCCCAACTTTGCAATCCGAAGCCGAAAGTTCGCGACATGAAATGCTGTCTGCACGGGTGTGGTTTCAAAATGTCTGGTCTCGAGACGGGAGAAGCAGGATGAGGATGGGATGGATGCTGCCTCTACCCCCTCCACTATCCGAACATACATCAGCCTGGCACGGCAACCACGCCTTGCGCTCAAAGCCATGCCCGCCCCCGTGGTGATGTAGTTGGTGCCCTCCCGGTCCTGCGGATGGTCCCTCTGTGTGCTCCCCCTGAAGGGCGCCATCAAGTACTCATGACCCCAAACAGGGCTGCATTCTCTTATGATCATGGCTTAACTTGGGCTCAAAGAAAAAACAATGTTTGCTAGTCTTTGAAAGCTTGAAAGCCATCGGCCCTTATCTCTGGAAAAATCAAGGCTTCAAACCTCCTGTTAGAGTCAAAGCAGTCGTCCCAGGCTTCACTTACAAAGTTCAAGACGGCAACAACCCCAGGAGACCAGCTCCATCCACGGCTCCCCCTGCAAGAGGACATTGACATCCAGGTCTGAGATGTAGAAGACACGCACGCCCGTGGAACGGATACGACCACAGGCGGTCAAACCCCCGCTACTCCCCCCACCCCAGGGAAGCATGCAGCAGTCCTGCATGTGGGACCATCCGTAGCGCTCACCAAGATACACAGCTTGGGTGTCATCGTGGGAGTCCAAGACGCGTAGCAGCCTCTCGTTTGCCCCCACAAAAAAAGAAAGAAGAAACAAACAAAGCGATTTGAGATTTACTAAATGTTTGGAACCTCAGACTCTGGAGGACTGCTTGTTTGGTCTTCAGCGGAAACCCGGAATAACCCGGACGGATTCCAACCATGTTTCGGTGTTCCCTCATGAACCTTTTTGACTGCGGGGGCTGTGCCAAACTCACTCCTCCCAAACTTAGAAGTAAAACGAACCTTCCAGGCGGATTCGCGGGCAGGAGAGGCCTTGGAACGTTCACCAGGGTGTCGTCGTCCGTGACCACATACCAGCGCTTGTTCGGCCGGTACTTGTGCAAGTACCTCCATCTCAGGTCGCGAAAAAACTTGTTCAGTGACTCTCTGGGCGATCACTTGACTGCTATTGGGTTGGATTCGGATCTTTAGACTTTTTGGGAAATCCAGCATTTAAAAAAAAACAAAAAAAAAGTTACTTTTTGCAGCGGGGCAACAGCAACCAAGCTAAAGAGGTACTAACCACTAACAACTGAATGCTGGATCAAACCTTTCAGTTCTGCGGCCGTTGTAAAGGGCCAACAGTTCGTAGGCTGGTGCCGGATTTTGTGCAGTGATGTCTGTAGTTCAAAAGCTCAAAAAAGTTTGAGCGTTCGATTGCCGCACATCTTTCAGGCGCCCAAAGCGGGTTTGAGCCACAAGGTCCCAACAAACGTTCAGTGGAATAGGAAACTAGTCTTACACCCTGTCAGCTTCCATGACTGAAGCTAGGGTGAGGACTGGGCTTGCAAAATCTCCCGTCCATGGCACGCCATCCCTCGGGTTTGGCCGCCTGAGGATGGCCTGCATCTTGGTGCAGTGGCCGCTGCCATGCTTGGTGGACTCCTGGCTCATCAACCGGGGGGTTCATTTGGCCCAAGCTCTGGCAGTTTGCTCGGAGGCGGTTTTGCGAGGTGGTGGGTCCCATGTTGGTGAACGGGGGGTTGCCCGGCATGGCAGTTTCAGCCTCCTCTTTTGCGTCCGAGCTGCCTTTGATGTTTTTGGAAGTGGCTTCCCACCTTTCGGGTCAACCCCAAGAAGGGCAATGGGTTCCAGCTACCTTTCGAACTGCTTGCAACCATAGGGTTCGCAGCGGGCTTCCAGTTAGAGACCACCACCAACCAGCCAGGCTCCATGTTGCGTAGGTGATTTATGATCCCTGGTTGCAACTCCCTCAGGGCTGCTCAAATCAGGAATTGCCATGGCCATCCATAGTGGCCACGAGGGCCAGCCTCCCCAAAAAACGCAAAAGGACACATGTGCACCACCCGTCACCCGTCACCACCACTCTGGATTCCAGTTGGGCTCCTTGCTAGGATCCACCATGTCCCCGAACTCCTTGCTGAGGTCCACCACCTTTGGGTCCCCACCTCGCCAGTTGTTTGACGCCTTTCGGTTCAGGACATCCCCCTCCTGATTTGAGAGCAGCTGTTTCGTTACGACTCCAAGGCCCGGTCTCAGCATGGAACACCTGGGAGCCGAATGACCAAACTGTGCCTTAAGGGCGGGCAAACGGCAAAGCCGGCGGTTTACCCCTCGCCCACGGCAGGAACGGATTTGTTTCAGTGAACAAGCGGCAGCTTCAGGGCTTTGGCCTTGGGCCTATTTGCCGGGTGGCCTCCAGCAAGCGGCAGAGCTGTCGGGGCAGGCAGGTTTCGAAACAGGAGATCTTCTGCTAGAATCCCCATGTGTCCGAAAAAGGCGCTTACCTTCTTATCAAGTCCCCCTGATTGGGTTCCAAACGTTGTCCCGCATGTGACGTTCAAGAAGCAATATGTCGCGGGGCTTACCTTACTATCTTATAATCACATAGCGGGGCACGCCTAGCTACATATTCTTTGAAGGCAACAAGCAATCATCAACCGCGGAAAACCACCACCCATGATGCATGATCATTAAATCAGAATGGATATGGCGGTCTTTGTACCATGCAACTGCCATCCCTTGTTGCCATTTGAGGAAAGCATCGAACAGCACGACCGAAAGTGGGGACAATCAGAAGGGATCCTATAGGAACAACGAATCGACTCTCTTTGACAACAAGTGCGTTCTAGCATTCTGAACCATTCTGCCCCGGAATCATGCTCCACTATGGCGAAATACCACGCAGCTCAGCTCTAGATTTTACATGATGGATCTCCATGGTTGCCTCCCGTTGCCCAAAGGGTCCAGAAACAAAGGGCCACCATGCAAAACCAAACAGGTCCAAAGGAAAACCAATTCGCTTGGGGCAAGTGAGTTCCTTGTTGGGCCAACTGGATCGCGGCGCCCCCCGCCGCTTCGCTTCGCAGCGGGGCGCCGGTGTTGCTGAGGAAAAGGACCTCCACCTCGCTGTCGTCGGTCCAGAACTCCCTCAACAGCGGGAGTCGCACCGAGTGAAACTTCCTCGGTGCCGCCGGAAAGCTGGGCCCCAGTCCGGTGACCCTAGGAGCCTCGTTTGGTATGGACGATTGCCAGTACAAAAGTCAACGGGAAAATGGGTGCCACCGAACAACTCCAATCGGCTCTGTCTTGGAATGGGAGCCCCCCCCCCCCCCCCGCCTCCCAGTTGAAACCGGTGAGATCCTTTCCTTCTTGAGTGGTTCTTGGTGGGAAACCCACCACACGAAGAAAAGGCGCAGCTGAACAACTGGAAGCCCTTGTCATATTATGTTCAAGTCTTAAATCTTGAGAAAAGCCCAACTTGCGTAATGATACCAAGCAATGACTGAAATGGCTGCCCCATAATTTTAGGATTGTCAACGTCCCCCCTTGTAACAGTTGTAGGTTGAAGGGAAACGACCCCGGTTTCTGAGTCAGAAAGGAATATCCTGAACGGTGTTTTTTTGGCTTCTGATCTTCCGAGATTCAAACCAGAAAAATGCATCGAGAAATCGGGGGAAAAACACAAAGTCTGACAAAGGAAATGTTTGGATCTTCTTACATACAAGTCTAAAACCGAAAAGAGGAAAAAACTGAACGAGAACAACACACAATCTGACAAAGGATTTGTTGGTTCTTGCTCATATGCCGTCCTGGCATGGACTTTTCCCTCCCAGATTGTGTTTCCCCGATTTCTCGCTTTGTTGTTCTTGTTTCGGTTTTCGATTTACCATGTGCCAAGTATGTCCCCTGCCAGATTGCTTGTCTTTTTCGTTGCTTTTCCAGTTGAAACATTTACCGCGAGCCAATATGTTATCCTGCCAGTTTTTTTTGGAAAACATATGCCTGTGTCTGTTGAAAAGGGATCCAAAGGAGTTTGATGAACACTTGAGTTGAAATTAAGCTAAACTTGGTCAGGTCATAATTTAATTCAAATTGTTATCTTCTATGCTATTGAAGTTTAACTATGTTATGAGTGGAGTTTAATACAACAAGAAAGTATTTCTGTGTCTTTCGATTGGCCTGCCCCTTGAAACCAGATAAACACCAATAACACAACTCGAGACAATGCAACTTCAGTTCTGTTGATTTGAGATTAAAACAAGCTAACTAAGTTGAACCAAACTCCTATTTGCGAAGCTGCTCCAATTACAAAACCCAACTGAAGATAGAAATGCTAACTGAACTATAGTTGCTTTGCAGTAAAGTGGCCTGTTTCTGTGCTTGCAAAATGAGCAGGGCTGTGGGAAATGACCACTTCTGTGATACAACAGAATGGAAATGAAAGGAATTCCCAAAGACAAACCCCCCATACATAGGGGGAGATTCCCTTGTATCACAGAAGTGGGGATAAAGCCCTTGATCCCACAACCCTGAAAATACACCATTCACACCGAGAAACACACCGCTCACAGCATTCCCATCGCTTCTGACTTTTAACTTTTAATCCATAGAAACCCTCAGAATCATGACCCCAGAATTTATTGTCCTGTTGGCCGTTTTGCCCAAAGGGATATGTTTCTGGGCCAAAGGGCTCCACCGTCTTCACTGCAATGACCACCTGCTCCGCCTTCAGCTGAAAGGAGCTGCGGAAGACGTCGAGGCGCCGAACCCAGGTGCTGCAGCCAGGGCCGAACTGCGCGCAGAAGGCATCCTTCGGGGAAGAACATGCCCAGTTGGGCCAGAAAAATGAGCCTGGTGTACAATGAAGAAACCCTCGCAGAAGAAAAAGGCGGGTGTGCCAAGCCTTCCTGGTTTGGATTGGTGGCAAGGTGAGGGGGTTCCCATCTATCCTCAAGAGGGCTCAAACCTCGAAGCCACTTATCCGAACTGAGGGACCGACATGAGCCAACCTGTTGAGTTAACCTGCTCACTCCAAACCCTTCTGGAAGCAGCCCATTTCGAGGCTTAAGCTGTCACACGAGGGGCGGTGGGAAATGGCAGTTGCGTCCTCTGCCTAAAATCAGAGCGTTGTCCATCACAATGTATCTTGCTTCTTCTTTTTGTACAAGAAAGTGTCCAACCAAGAAAACGTTGAAAGGGGCTCAACTATGTGCCCCTGGGCACGCCTGATAAATACCGCACATATGATGTTGGGTAGAAGCATGGCAGACATTATGGGCATCCTGGTTCTTTTTGACTTATGTCTTTGGACCCGTTTTTGTTTGAACATCAAGCCCTTTCAAGAGTCCTGTTCTCAACAAAGGCAGCAGCATGCTGGCCGGTTGAATCTGACAGGGTTCCTTCAAAATTGTTACAGTCTCTGCAACGATAAGATCTATAATAAGATGGTTGCCCGAGGATATTGTGCGCTAGCCTTTTTGACGCGCTGGCTACACTGGCCTACCCTTTGGCGGCATTGAACCAACACAAGCAACAGCGCAGCAATAGTGAAGATATCGCAAAGTGTGCCATGTTGCGCCACAAGAAGTGTGTGCCTGTCCTGCCGGTCAGTGATGGCGACACCCATTTTACCTCAGCTAGTGCAGCAAGAGGCATTGCTCTGAGTTGCTGTTGGAGCCTCCATCTCTGATGTTCGCCCGAGCCATGTTTCTTGCTGGAGGTGTTGTTGGCAGAGTTTCTCTGTCAAGAGTCAGGCTCAGGGTGTTAAATAGAGGGTCGGGGGGGGGGGGCGATGGTGAACGCCCACAAATAGGTTGCCCAGCAGTTGCCCCAAATGACACCGAGAAATGTCCGTAGCTCCCTGGGTTACGTACTAAGGCAAATGGAATCACGGCTAGTCAGCCGTTTCCTCTTGTCAAGAGGTAGGGCTGGGGTCCGCTTTTCCGAAAGGTCAACCCTGGTCAGAAATTGGAAAAGGTAGCGTAGCTGTCCACGGTTACAAAAAAGGCATGCCCCCCAACAAGTGAAATAAATCAAATTCCAAGGCAAGCTGTGCTGTGGACATTGCCACGCGAAAGCCATGGTCATTCTGGGATGCGAAATTGACAGAGTACTAAGCCCTTGAGACATTGCAAAATGCCCGCAAAGTCTGCCAGTGTCCCATCTCACATATCGCATCTGGGCTTTGGGCTTTTTGGAAGTACAACTTTGGGTGTGCTTTCACCGAACCTGACTTGGGGGGGGATCCTGGGACCCCCCAAGAAGGATCTCATGTAGGTTCCATATTGGACAGAATTATTAGGCTCCCCAACAATGCCTCCTCTTAGCATGACTGAACCTGGTTTCACAGTATGCCAGTACAAATGAACGAGGAGTCACCTTTTTCTCAGGGTGGCAACAACATGTCCCAGGTGCTGAGGCGATTGGCCAGCTCCCAAACCGGCTCGATCTGCTGGCCTCCCCCCAAAGGCTTCTCCTCCAAGTCCTTCACCAGCTTCCTCAGGGAATTCTAGGTGGGTGGTGGGTGGGTGGGCGGGCGGGCGGGCGGGTGGGTGGGCGGGCGGGTGGCGTGGGTGGGTGGGTGGGTGCGTGGGTGCGTGGGTGGGTGGGTGGGTGGGTAGGTGGGTTGGTGGGTGGGTGGCTGGCTGGCTGGCTGGGTGATTGTCGTTGAAAAAGGTTCCAAGGGAAGATTAAAAAGGAGATCACTCTTTTGTTTGAGTTCCGCTTTTTTTTTGGCATTCAGTGTGGGTGAGGGTAACCCCAAAAACACTTTGAACGTCGCTTCTTTAGAATGCGTGAGCCACTGGGTTTAAGACCCTTTTTGGGCGTATCGGGTAATCCGAGCCCTGTTGGGCCTTGGGTGGAACCTGGCTTTACGAGACCAGCTTTGCCAGCTGAAAAAAACATGAAGCCAAACATGCGTGAGGAAAGACAACACAGCAAAGCACCACAAGTGCGGTTGAAGGAACCCGCTAATTGTTTGGATCTCAGCATAAAAAAAAAGAAAGGCACAACCTTGAAGAGCGAAACGTATCGATCGGACTCCCAAGGGACAAAAACAGAGAGTCAAATGAGGGGGGGGGTTCGGGAAATGGACTCGCCCAGAAATACAGGTCTACGCAATTTGCCCCGCATGCGGATCATGTTTCTACAGGCAGATGACAAAAAGCCAGTCCAGCCGGACAGGGCGAGCAAAATCACACCCGCTGTTGTGCCTACTGTCTTGCCCCCCCCCAGGTGCAAACATCTTGCAACCCAGGTGCAAGCTTCGAACAAGGCCAAGCCTCTTTGCGGTCAGCTTTCGGGAGAAGACAAACGGCATGAAGCCAACAAACAGCAAACTACAATCAACACTAACTACGGCGCCCGAAAATCAATTGATCAATAACAACTCCATGCAGCAAAAAAACACAGGAACCATGGTTGAAACCAATGAATTCTTAGGTGGTGCGAAATCCACAGTAGGTCCGTGTCCCCCCCTGAAACCACAGATATCATGATTCACAAGGCATTGTGCAAGGCTCTTCAGCAGGCCGCCGCTCAAAGCGAAACCGCTGTGGGCCAGGGGATAGGACGGCTCTTGCCTCGTGGTCCAAGAATAACATGCGGCCCATGTGGGCAAAGGAAATGTTGGTAAAGGGACATCTAGGGAATCCAAATCACAAGAGGTCCAACCAGTTTCAGAAAAAAGAAGAAACAAAAACGAGCTCGGCGAACCTGGAAATGCAGAAAATGATGCCAAAAGAGCCGCCAGCTGCTGGTAGTGGTGGATAATGGACATTTGGTCGTCCTTCAGGGCTCGTCCCAAGTACCTCGGCGGGAATATTTCCTCTGGGTCAATTCCCTTTAAAAATGCTACAAGGGGCCCCTTCCCAATTTCGGACCCCTCAATCACTGTGTGGTGCAAAATGGGAGTCTAAATGAATCTGGAGAAACATCTTTCCTAGACAGAACGATTAACAAGCGACAGGGATCCTTACATTGTACACCTGAACATTGCCTTGTAAATGGTGGTTTCCCTGTATTTTGGTGGAAAAAGCCATGTTTCAAATGGGCAACATGGTATGGGGTGGAAAAAACGATTGGGCCCTATGTTCTTGGGCTCAGGATTTCTTATATCCCATTTCAGAAGCACAGCCAAAAATCAAAATGCAATATCTCGGCTCTGGGGTGCACTGCGGAGCGCACCCTTTTCTTGAGCCAAAACCACACGGAGTGCAATCAGCGCATTGGGCAATTATGACTATACATATCATGACTCCTCCTTGCTGGAAGAGCGTCTCTGTACACGCTCGCACAGCAATATAGGTAGCGGAGTCTGGCCAGGGACCTTAGCCTTCTAGTAGCTTAAGCTGTCCCTTGCTACGCTGGTTAAGGAAAACATAACCACACCTTCGCATGGTCTCAGACATCTGTACACCTGGAATGCTCTTTGTTAGAGCATCCGCCCTGTTGGACTTGCCAGGGGTATGCTCCACCCTCAGATGGTCCATGCTGACCCTTTCCTGCAACCACAGGAACCTCGTCTGGATGTGACGGGCCTTTCCCAGACCTGCCCGATTGACAGTTCCTTTTGCTGCAGTCGCATCTGATTGAATCAGCACCTGGGTCTCGACCGCAAAGTCCTCCAAGAGTGACTGTAGGCCTAGACCAACTGAACCTCCTTTGACAAGAGCATAATACTCCGACTCCCCAGTCGACAAAGCGATGGTCGACTGCACATTGCTGCTGTGCTTGAGCACATGCAACCCATACAGAGCAACCATGCCTGTTGTGGATCTCCTCGTTATTGCGTCTCCGGCATGATCGGAATCCACCTGGATTCGGAGCTTGCTCGGCTTGGCTTGCCGTGCAAAGACCTGACACACGTCCGGCTTCTTGATGAGGTAGCGACACAGTCGCTTCAAATCCTGCAAAGATGCCTCTGTAGGAGAAACCATCTTCCTCGCAAGATTCTTCACAGCGTGGCTGATGTCCAACCTGTCCTGTGACAGGTACGCTGCCCTCATCACGCATGAGCGATACAGGGAAGCCTGCTCTTTCGGTAGAGCTGGGCTCCGGGCTTCCTGCATCTGCAAATCCACGGACTTCTTCACGTCCGGTGTCTCCGCTCCCTTGGCATTCTCCATGCCAAGCTGCTGCACAAGCAAATCAACATGGCGTCGATCTGGCTCGATCAGGATCGCACTCGCTCCTTGATGTTGTTCACAACGAATGAGCCGGTTGAGAAAGTGGACCTCCTTGTGGTCTCCTTCCTCATCACCTATCGTCCCGAGCCATTTCAACTCGTAGGCACTGCGAAGCAAAGTATCTACTTCCTTCAGCGCCTCGGCGTCTCCTAACGCCATGAAATCATCTCCGTGCACCAGCACTCTTATTCCCAGTGTCGGGTGATAGAACACTGAGCCATTTGACTTTCCCCGGAGATATCCGGCTTTGATCAACAGCTGCGTGTAGTGCTGCTGCCATATGTTAGGGGCATCCTGTGTCCCGTACATCGACTTAGTCAAACGACCCACCATTCCCGGACTGGCGTCCTCGTCCGGCAACTGGATGTATATGCGGCGTTTGGGTACGCCATAGAAGTGGGCTCTTGATATATCCCAAAGTCCGATCTTGAGTGGTCGTCCTCCATGGGATACACGCTCAGTGGCCCATAGGCTACATAGCAGCCTCATAGCCTCTAAAGGCGGTGTTGACGAAAACAGCATGTTCTGAGGAATCCTTTCCTCTGGACTCTTCCGGGCCTTGATCTCCCGGACCACCAATCTCGACCTGAAGTTGGGATTGGCGGGGTCTCCCTTGTTGGTGTCTATCCAACGGGTGGTGATTGGACCCTTCCCGTTGGTCTCTCTGAGGCATTCCTCGAGCGGCACCTTCTCGTAAACCTCTTGCTTCCTAAGATAGTCCAACTCGAGCTGACGTGCCTCCCTGACTCGGTCTGGTGGCAAAAACCCACCATTCACGTCGTCCCAGTACTGCTCCACGTCTTCCGGCGTCACGAAGCTCTCCTCTGGGATTGGACCTGCAACTGCTGCGTCCAATGCACTCAACTGGCCACTCTCTACAAGGTGGCTCTTCAAAGTCTTCAGGACCGCTCGCACTAGCGCTGGCGGATAACGGGCCGCCGGTCTAGCGAGTCCTCCGATCAGGTGGATGTGCCGGTGCCATGGTTTCCCCGGCACATTGTTGGTGCATTCGCCCTCCAACAGTTGGGCCAAACCTGGATGGTTGGTCATCCAGCCAGTTTCTTTCCGCACATATCCTGTGCCCTGCAAACCCCTCCGGTCCGTAGCGACCATAGCCCATCTGCACATTGGGCCTCGGACAGTGTACACGTCCGGTCTCTCAGTGAGCTCACGGACCTCCGGGTCTTTCCAAGAGGTAGCACTCCACGGTGCCTCATGCAAGAAGAACCTACCTGCCTGCAACTGCTTCCTGTAGAACCTACAGGCGGTATGCAAATGAGCAACTGCTCTATCCATCTTCTCGCGCCTCTTGTCTGGGCTCACCCTGTACTTGTTGATGTTCTGGAGCTGGGAGAATTGGTCACAAGGTGGGCTCCCTGTGAGCAATGTCGGCTCGACCTCGTCCACATACTCCTCGAGCTCTCGGACGTCCTCAGTCTTGCTGAGATCCCAGTAGGAACCGTCCGGTTTCTGCTCCTCAAGGTCTACCGCAAAGCCCGGCCTCAAGCCATACTGCCCGGCTTGGGCCGTAAACCGCTTCGGGCTGTAGATCTCCATGATATCAACAGCTCCCACCTCCACGCACAGCTTGGTGATCTGCTCCAGCTCGACCGCGTTGATCTCCACCTCCTGAGCCAAAAACGCTCTCTCTACTTTCCGTCCAACCATGGACTTCAACATCCTCTTCAATCGACCCAGTTCAAGTCCACCCACGTCTGGGGGCTTGTCCGGGGTGTTTGAAGTCTCGGCGTCAGCCGCCGGTTGAGTCTCCGTTCGGAGTTCTTCAGGAGATACTGCGGGCTCTCGCTTCTCACCTTGCTTCTGCTGCGTCTTCTGCTTGGCTCCGGGCGCTATATACAGCGCTCCCGGTCTCTTGATCTGCGTGGTCGGCTTCGCCTTGCTCTTTGGGCTACTCGATGCTGGCGGGTCTGCTGCTGCTCTCTTGAGTTCAGCCCTCTTCGCGGGATCCTCCACATACTCCATCACTTGTCCAGGGTCTTGCCTAGATCCTACTCCGGCCTCAGCGGCCGGCTCTCCCATGGCCTCTTGGGCTGGGAGATCTGCTTCCACTCCTACTTCCGCGGTCTCCTCTCTTTTCCTTTTGTGAGCTTCGACACGGCGTCGTCCTTGCTCATCATCCATCATGAGACCGACGATTCTCGCTCGGCACATCTCAGTGTGCGGCAACTGAGTGGATTCCCCTAGTAGCACGCAAGTGCATCCAGGACATCCATCAGTAGGTTGGTACTTCTCCACATCTGCCTTACGGATGTAAATCCGTCGCTGCTGTGGCGGTGCCATAACAGGCACAACCTGAGGCGGAACCTCAACCCGGTCTTCACTGACCAGCAGGTCCTCCACTCCTTGAGCAGGAGTTCCCGGGGCCCTCTGCCCCGGCGTTCCCGGCGCTCGCACTGAGACCTCCCACGGGTAGCCTTTAAGGCTTTCCCATCCTTGTGGATTCCATTGATCTTCTTCTGGAAGTCGACGAACACCAGTGCCTCTCTTCACTCCTTCTGAGGTCACAACCAGCAAAGTGCCAGTCCTTCCGTGGTGACCTATGTACCTGCCTTCCTTGAGTGGCCTAGCTCCTTCTCCTACCTCACGGCTCGGCCACACCTCCTTTGTTCCGGTGTCTTCCCGTCGGAACCTCTCTTGTACCTGCACATCAGGTCTGCTGCATGCCTTGGAAACCAAGACAGCACAGGGTCGTCATCCTTCAAGACTCGACCCAACTTCTCCTCCAGTGAGGATCGCAGGACTCTCACCTGCCTTTTGAGTTCTCGGCACAAGTTCTCGATTGCGCCATTCGCCCGGTGGTCAGCCACCGGCGACTCCTGTGGAACATTCTCCACTCCTGCTTCCTTGGCCGCCTGCTCCTTCAGGGCAACGATCGAATGCTCACCATCACTCTTGAAGACTGCACGACGGTAACCAAGATGCTTTATAAAGTTCGCCATGAATTTGACCGCATATGGCGTCGGTCCTTTTGCGTCCACGAAGGTGGCCGCAACGGCCAGTGTCCGACTGTCTCGGATCACCAGGATAGGCTTAGTCTTCCCATCCTCCTTTCCATCTCGCGTCATCCATGTGTAGTCGCACGAGATTGTCGCGAGCTCATCGCTCGCCTTGTCCTCTTCGGGTCGTGAGCGATGCTGCTGACCCAATCCTCTGCCGGCAAGACAATGCCGACACCAGTTGCGATACTGCACGTGACCTGTTGCCTCATGCTCCGCAACCTCGGCCCTCGATGGGCCTCCTGGTGCTCTCACCAGTGCGGGCGGCGCGATCTCGCCGCTCTCATCCATCTCATCACCCTCGGGCACACCTGCGGGTCGGCCCGCTGGTGCCTCTGGGTTCCCTTGTCCGGCACCCACGGCATCATCTGCCGCTGCAAGTGGTTTGGCCGGACTTACGCCTCGCTGGACTGCCGTCCAAAACCCGAACAATCTTCCGACTTCAAATAGAAGTTGTAAACTCCTTTCTCTTGGTATATGGGCAACCAAGTCTTCTTTTGGGCTTTACTGGGCTTGTTGAGCAACTGCTGAATTTTCCTTCCTGTCGCTGAGTCTGCTGGAATCAACTGTCCACCATTTTGATCAAGAACAGCCATCCTTCCATGGTTGAGGCATTTGTAAGCTGAAACCAACGGTTTGTGTACCGGTGCTAATGGCCCTGTGACTTTACACCTGGAACCTGTTTCACTCTTACCTTGAAACGTCCCGGTTCCGGTCCCAGGGACCAGTTCCCCCGATGCTGTCTTGAACATCATCTGGGCTCCTTCCTTAGTGGGGGTGCGGTCTTTCCAATCCACTGGAATAGCAGTTTGGGCAGCCCCCGTATCAAGGTTGAACCGAACCCAGTTTGGGTCTTTCGGGGACTCTCCCTGGGTGAATGCACCCAGCTCAAACATTCCCACTTCGGCCTCCGGTTGTTCTTCTTGGTCTCCAGCTTCGTAGTCGGCGTCCTCGAATCCTGCCACATGCTTCTGCTTGGAGCCAGACTTCCCTGAGCCTTTGGAACCTTTTCCATCCTTCTTCTTGCTCCAACACTCGGCCGCTCTATGGCCGGGCTTACCACAGTTGAAGCATGCTCCTGCGGGTCCTGAGCTGCCTGAACCACTGCCTTTACCTTTTCCTTTGCTGTCCTTACCTTTTCCCTTGCCTTTGCCTCCACCTTTGTCCTTTCCCTTACCTTTGCCTCCTTTCGAACCTTTCGAGCCTTTGACCAGCGAGTTGAGCACCTTCGTGATGGCGTCCACGTCCATCGGAGCGGGGCCTTGCCCCGATCTCGAAGCCCCACTGGACCCCGGTCGATGGACCGTCCCTTTTGCTCCCGTGACTGTTTCAATCAGAACCTCAATCTCCTGCTTCATTTCCTCGTAGGTTCCCAGCCGGTTCTTGTTCAGAATGAGGTGGCGCTCAATGTCGGTTGGAACCAGAAGTTCTAGGGACGTACACTTTATGTCCTGAGAGAGGATTTCCCTCTCGCCCCTTTCGTTCCTTCTGGCCTCATATCGGCGCATCAAATCATCTAGTTGTTCCATGGCCGGTCGAACTGCTTCCCAAGACTTAACTCTTTCGGGGTTGAGGATGGCCCTTAGGATGTTCCTCTTCCTACCTGCGGTGAGGGGGTCCCATCTCCTGTTAAGCCTTCGCCATGCCTCATACCCGTTCTTGGCATTGATGACCAGATCTTCGGACTCATGAGTAGTAAGGGATGACAACAACCTATACAGCTGGTCTCCCTTATCATCCAGTCCGGCCATTCCCAGTTCACCTCCATGTTCCTCTTCTACCTTTTCAACAGTGATCTCCTCATCCTGATCAACTACCCATTCAAGGATTGACTGGAAACTGGATCCAAAGATTGCCGTTGTGAGGTTCACCACAGACCGGGCCCATCTACGGAAGTGGCCGTCATCATTGGAGAAGACTTCCGGTTTTCCAATCCCTTTGGTGTCTATCAACAACTTCCTATCGCCTTTCTGCAGGCTTGTAGCTAACCTACCAAGGTTCTCTGCCAAAGCAGCTATACCTGCCTGGCCTTGCCTAAGAAGTTGATTCTCCTGTGACAACCGCTCAACTGCCTGCTGCAACTCTCGCACTGTTTCCTCCATGCCTTATATCCGGTGCCAGGCACCGGGAGGTCAGTCCGCCTTCCCGGACTCTTCTGTACTATAGTACGACCCCGAGCTCGATCCGCTTTTCGGCTCCGGCGCCGGTTGATCGTGAAGGTGAACACTGCCCTCGGTCTCGCTCAGGGGTGTAGTCGGCGACGGAATCGGTGGCGGAGGTGGCGGCCGCTTCGGCCGAGCCAGCGAAACCTTCGGCTCGCTCTTGGGCTTCTCGATGTGGGCCTTCTCCTTGAGCACCCACTTCGGTCTTGGCGATGGAGGTGGTACCTTCGCCTCTATAGCCGCTTTTGCAGGAGGTGGCTTCACCTGAGGCTTCGCGATAGCTTCCGGTACTGACTTTGAGGTCGTTCCTACCGGTGCGCGCCTCCTTGTCGCCCCTTTTGCAATTGCTGCGGCCCTGGCCAACAATGATGGCCTCTGAAGGCGAGTCCTCTCGTCGCACGAGGAACACGGGTTCCCTAACCCGTCCAGTTGCAGCACACTCTGCTGGATGGCTTTGGCCACCGAGCCCGTTGCTCCGGCTCGGTATGCAGCTTCTGCCGATGCCGCCTTCCTGAGGCGGTACTTGGATGGGCGGGTGTGGTTGCAAGTAGATACCACGCTTGGGCCACATAGCAATCGCACCAACACATACTTACAAGCTAGCTAAGATATATCATAGCAAGGTTACAAGTCAGGCATGTGAGCCATGTTGCGCGCGCAACTTAGTATGTTGAGCGGGCCTACATGCGTATACATAGCAATTGACCCAAGTACTTGCGAGAAAAAAACATAATGTAAGTGCTACTTGTGTAACTGGTCTAAGTGCAAGGAGGGGCAGTTGCATAAAGGCCAAGTTTAACTTAGCCAAGATACCTCAAGTTGGCTAAGTTGATATATCGAGTGTTTTCCGTCTGTTCGTTTGTGACAAAAAAAAGTTTTGTGTGTGTGCGCGCGCCTGCCAAAACACAGGTTTTTTGTTTTACGCAGTGTTGTGGCGTGGAATGTTTTTGGAAAACGAAGCATGCATGCCGAGGAAACATGGGAAAGAAGGTTTTGCGCAACAACTTGATTAACATGTCCGATTCCCTTCTTATATAAGGACCCGAAGCTCATGTTTACCAACGCACAGCATCAACGATTAGCGAAGTGTTGCCTTTTAGTTTTCTCTTGCCGGGGTTGTTCCGGGGAGAAAACATTTCGTAAACGCGTTCGGACCAAGTCTCCCCCTCCCAAACCAAAAAAGGGCAAGAGCGGGTGTTCTTTTTTTGAAATTTAGCATCGGCCCCGTGGGAAACCAACCCCTTAACCCGTAAATATATATGTTTCCATACGCTAATAACATACAGGATTTGGCAGTCGCAGCTGCTGGCCAGCTGCGGTGGCACGCAGGCCAGCTTGGGCGGCGGCGACGGGCGGGCGAAGTGTCCAAGCAACTTCATAGGGGGTGTAGAATTGGTGTATATAGTTTCTGGGCTTAGATTACAGTATTATGTTTGGCTTAGTTGGCCATCATTTGGCTTTCCCAAGCAAAGAGTCCGGGCTTTTCGTTGACAGGAATTGGTCATTAAAACATTTCCACACCAATCTCAAAACTCAAAGCCAACGAGTCATGTTTGTAAAATGAACATGTCTGGCAGAGATGCAAAACAGTTATTGTTTTTTCCGTTCATTTTGGGGGCTACATACCCTCTCGAGCAATTGTGGCCCAAAATCAGGGAAGTGATGACCAAGTTGTTGTGTTCCGCTTTCCTTGAAAGCATTGTTTTGGGAAAACATCATCTTGGCCTGCAAACAAACTGTTGTGTTGTTGCCCGCAGCTTTTTAGCCTCCTTCCTTGCCTTAGCTGTTTCTCCCTCCCTCCCCCCCAAAAAAACGAACATGGATTTTCTTCTGGGATGACATCTTGTTCAACAAGCAGACCGCACGCAGCGTGCCTGGACTTGGGCACCTACCTCTGCGTGAGTTTGCCACTTGCTGGATGCTTTTTTTGGTCAGGCAACGTACATATAGATGCTTGGCCAAACTGGCACCAACGGCTGAAATCGCTGGAGAAAATTGGATCGTTTTCGCAGCTTGAGTCTGTTTGAGCCAAAGGTGAAACCCCACGCTTGTGAAACGCGAGCTGTCGGTGAAACTGGAAGGCTGCGGCTGAGACATTTGCAGCTGTAGACTGATGCATGGCATGCCACCTTGCAGCGGTGCACACTCATAAATCGTTTCGCAGTCATATATGAACTGCGTCAGACAGGGCATTGTTGCTCGTCAAACCACGGCAGGGCACGCAAACGTGCTCGCCGTGCATTTGCAGGGCATTTTGCTCGCAGTTTCTAGGCTTCTGCAAGGCATCATGGCGTTGACTGCCGACGCGCTCGAGGCCATTTCCTCCATGGTGGAGCAGGCCAGTGAGGGCCGCATGGTTCAGACGATGGGGGCCTTGTTCACTTACCTCGAGGACAAGCAGCTGATGTGGCGTCAGCGAGTGAGCCCTAGATTCGTGCATTGCCATCCCGCAAATCGCGACGGCTACGGCCTGAACGCTATGGATTGTCACTCTCTGCTGCGTGATATCTCCGCCTGCGGGTGGAATTGGGCGCAAGTAGACGCCATGGCGTGCGAGGTGCCGGGGTCAGGCCCCGCGCACGACTCCGTGCTGGAGTTCAACGTAGCGCAGCAGCTCGGCTCGGGCGGCCTCCTGCCGACAGTCGAGCCACACACCATCAAACTGGCCTCGCTGAGTTGCAGCCACACCAACATGGCCCTGCGGTTGATCCTCGCTGAGATGGCCCACGAGTCTGACTCGCTCTGTCTGAACGGGCGCCTCAACCTGGAGAGGGTGCGCCAACACGACGCGCAGCTGTACGAGGCCTCGCAGAGTGGCCTGCAGTGGAGAGTGATTTGTGCAGACGTCATGCAAGCGGTGCCTAAGTTGGCCAGCCTTGTCCAAGAGGCACTGAACGCTGGCGGGCAACTCCAGCGGCGCGAGCACGAGCTCCAGCTGGCCCGCCGCATTTTGAACACGTGGCGGGAAGCGTCGGCTGGTAGGAAGGAGCCGGTGGCCTTCGCGGAAATCCGAGACAGGGTTCTCCGGAGCAAACCGCCATGCGCCCCGTGTTTGCCACACATGTACGGGTTCCTGATGAGATGGGGTGGTGGCCCATCGGGCTCGGCAATGGTCGAGACGGAGTCCGTGATCAAGCAGTTTGGCTCCTCCACCGAAAGATCGCTCGGCCCAGAGTTTTGGGACGCCATCGGGGCAAACCTCAAGAAGGGGGAGGATGGCCTCCGCTTCAGGCACGCGCTTCTGAGGCTTGCGTACCTGTCCCCTGAGAAGTTCATTGTTCCAGCTGACTGCAAACGCATGTGCAGTGCCAACATGCTGCAGCCAGTCCTTCACGTGGAAGGCATCATGCAAGAGATGCGAGCGCTGGCATCCACAGCTGCCAACAAAGATGCCATCATGCAGGAAGTCTTCAAGTTTGAGATGGCTGCTGTGGCCGTGACGCTTGACAAGCGGTTCAAGGGCATGCAGAGGCCTGCCACTGTGGAGGCTTGTGCGCAAGAGACCATTGACTTGATCGCCAAGGAGCATGGCGTTGTGCTAACCAAGAAATGGGAGTCTCACAGGGAGACCGGCGTGGTCTCTACGGCTGCCAGCTCCAGCGGACAGAACTCCGGACTTGCGCTACTGGACTGCTGTAAGATATCATTTCGTTCAAAATTTGTCACCTTGTCAATTTTTCCTGCGGGTTTTTCTATATAGGGAGCTGTTTGACACCACTGCGCGACACACCCAGGATGAGGCACTACGATGCGTCGGGCAAGCCTGCCCATCCGGACGAGCTTTTGCTGGAATATGGTTTCAAAGTGGGGGATTGGGCCTGCCGCAAAGCAGACAAGGTTGTTGCCGTCATCACAGGAGCTAAGCCGGATGGATCCATCCTCATCTCAATCAACGACGGCCTCATCCATGGCTCTGCAAGGGTTTCGTTAAAGTCCTTTGCTGCAGGGGAATGGGTCAAGCATACACCCAAGGCCCAGCCCCAGGAGCTTGCCAACCACTGGGAGCACGCATGCCTCAATCACCCGGACTTTCAGGCCGCCGTTTTGCGGGGGAAGGTGATGCTGGAGCTTGAACGCCTGAGCAGGGACCACAAGGAAGTTCCAGAAAGCCTCAAGATGGTATTGAAGCCCAGCAAGGCCATTATCTCCAACCGTCACTTCCCAAAGGGGCAGCTGGTGTTGGTGCCAGCCACCACTAGGGTGGAAGTGAAAGAAGAGTCTCGTGGTCACAGCGCAGCCAACATCCCACTAGGGTGGGTGAGCCTTAGCGTCACTATGTATGTTCACACCTTAGGATGAGTTTTGATGGGACGAGTTCCGCAGCGTTTGTTTTATGAAAGTGTTCCTTCCAACTCCATCATTCCCACCCAAATACAAATGGGCAACTCGACCTTTCCATTTTCGTTTGGCCATTGTTCGGCGCTCAGGAAGCGACTTGACGGTGAGAAGCTCATGTGGTCCCTTGCGCCAGTCACATCGGTCCCAAAGGATTCCAAGCAGGGACTGTTGGACAGCTTCTGGTTCGTTCAGGTGACGAACGACGCAGAGGCTGCAAACATGGCCATTTCCCCAGACCTCGACGGCGAAGAGCTGGCCATTTCGCAGGGCCAGGTCAACATTCCACTCATGAAGAATACGGTCAGCATCGTGCCGGGCACGGCTCTCATGGTCTTGCGTCCCAAGTCCGCGAAGCTGGTGGAGCTCGCGGAGATCTTGCCAGAAGCTCCTCCAAAAAAGCGCAAGGTGGGCAAGCAGAACGACGATCTCTGAGTCAGTGCTTTTGCACGACCCGCAGTAAGAGTGCATCGATGGTTTTTGTAGGATCTCCAGAAGAATCACCATCGATGTGTTTGTGCCAACCCTGAGTATTGGCAAAGACCCTTGTGATTGCGTTGCAAAACTGTGGTCTGCGAGTCACGCGTGGGGTTTGGCCTCACCATTGCATTGCAGTTTCGTTTTCCCAACAAGCCTGTCACATTTGTTCTATTTTCCGCTGGCATGAGCCATCTTGCGTTTAGCAATTTGTGGGTCAAGCTGGCAAGACTGCCGGATCTGGCGCAGGGCTCCAAGCTCGCCCCATACCGCTTGTGGCAGGGCCCGTGGCTCGCCCGCGGCGATGGTTTCTCGCGTGTCAGTGAAACAGATCTACTCTGTAACCAACGAGTTCACCGAGAAATCTCCATGGCTGCCTCGCACGCAGACCGTGGAGGGTGTGGCATTCGTGGCAATCAACAAGTGGGACACCTGCTTTTGCAAGATGGTGACCGGCCGCTCTCAAGACTTGAGGGCAGGGAAGGGCCACCACGTGAACTGCACCTTTTTGGATGAACTGATCGCCCAACGGAACAGCAAGTCCAAGGCTGCCGTGCAGGACGCAATGGCGGTGGTCATGGAGGGTGAGGAGAACTCCAAGCCGCCCAACAAGAAAAGGCGAGTCACCCCAGCTGACCGCCACTTGGCGCCGGCCACTGTCACCGTGACGCTGCCTGCTGTCACGCATGGAGGCGTCTCCTTCACCGAAACCAATGTCCGTGCGCTGTGGACAGTGCGGAACCAACAGGAAATATTCCTGGAGCTCGACGAACAAGTCCTTGAACATCTGAGAATTGGAGTGTTGGAGAGCCGTGACGCGGGGCAGGTAAAGCGGCATCAGGCAAGAGTGCCTGCAACAAAGTAGCTCGACCTGTGACTTTGGTGCATCATGTTTCTTTTCTTTACATGCATGACTAGCCTCATCCAGACTTCCAATCATAGAGTCACCAGTCGCAGCGCGGGACTTGACCACGTTTCATTCAATTAAGATGGATCTGGCAACGCGTGGGGGTGAGCGCAGGTTGGCCACAATGTGGGTTTTGGCAGATTCAGTGAGAGAGCATGCGACAGGCGACAGGTATAGGCAACAGGTCAGGGAGAGGCAGCAGGCAAGCACATGGCGGTTGGTTGGGTGTCAGGATTGTTTTTTTTGTTTTGCAGACATGTCTTTTGTTGAGGTCAAGATGTCTTATCAAGGGACTTGCTTCGTTGAAGAACCTTGCTACATGCATCATTGGAATGTATAGTTGAGAAGTTATGCATGGCGTGCGCCGCTGGCATTTCGGGGTTACTGTAGTGGACTGCGCGCCGCCATGGCAAAGCCTGAGGAGCAGGACTACGAGGACGCAAAGGCGGCGCTGAGGCGAGCCCGCGGCAAGGGCACGGCGGTGGTGGAGGTGGAGCTGGGCGTGCAGGAGTGCGCGTGGCTGGAGGCAGCGCCTTCAGGAAGTGGAGGAGCCGTTATCGTTTTTGTTGCGTTTTTCGCCTGTTGCCTGAACGGCTTCTTTGTTTTGCATGTTTTGCATACATGCATACATACATACATACATACATACATACACACACATACACACACACATACATACATACATACATACATAGATACATAGATGCATACATTCATACATTCATACATTCATACATTCATACATTCATACATACATACTTCGAGAGAGAGAGAGAGAACGACACACAGACGCAGATACACACACAACATTACACTGCATCAGTCCCTGATACATACATGCAAGCATACAAATCACATGTCCATTACATGGCGCACACACACA
The DNA here is from genome assembly GCA_963377175.1 of Effrenium voratum. NCBI lineage: Eukaryota > Dinophyceae > Suessiales > Symbiodiniaceae > Effrenium > Effrenium voratum. Next base: position 548,151 of record CAUJNA010003871.1, read on the forward strand.
CTCATTCATTCATTCATTCATTCATTCATTCATTCATTCATTCATTCATTCATTCATTCATTCATTCCTTCGTTCATTCATTCATTCATTCATTCATTCATTCATTCATGCATGCATGCATGCATGCATGCATGCATGCATGCATGCATGCATGCATCATTCATTCATTCATTCATTCATTCATTCATTCATTCATTCATTCATTCATTCATTCATTCATTCATTCATTCATTCAGTCAGTCAGTCAGTCAGTCATTCATACATACATACATACATACCTGCGCACAAACAAGCAAACCAGCAAACGAACACACAGAGACAAGGAGCCAAGCCATCGTACTATGCGCAAAGTGGCTGGCAAGACATCCACTACCCTCGCAGGAGCTGCAGCCACGCAGGAGAAGGAGAACCAGCAGGGCGCGGGCGGGACGCTGTGTTTGGACCAGCGCGTTGGCAAGGACGCGGAAATCCAGCACGGCAGCAAGGACTGGGAGAACCAGCACGCGGAGATCCAGCACGGCAAGGGCAAGGATCGGGAGAGCCAGCCCGGCACGCACGCGGAGATCCAGCACGGCAGCAAGGACTGCGAGAACCAGCACGGCAAGGACGCGGAGATCCAGCACGGCAAGGGCAAGGATCGGGAGAACCAGCCCGGCACGCACGCGGAGATCCAGCACGGCAAGGGCAAGGACTGGGAGAACCAGCACGGCACGCGCGCGGAGATCCAGCACGGGAAGGACTGGGAGAACCAGCACGGCACTCACGCGGAGATCCAGCGCGGCAGGGACATGGACTGGGAGAGCCAGCACGGCACGCACGCGGAGATCCAGTACGGCAAGGACCAGGACTGGGAAAACCAGCACGGCAAGCACGCGGAGATCCAGCACGGCAAGGCCTGGGAGAACCAGCACGGCACGCACTCGGAGATCCAGCGTGGCAAGGACTGGGAGAACGAGGAGATCCCACACGGCAAGGACTGGGAGAACCAGAAAGAGTGGGTGAAGGAGGAGGGCGAGGACTGGGACAACCAGTACGGCAAGGAGGAGTGGGACAACCAGTACGGCAAGGAGGAGTGGGACAACCAGTACGGCAAGGATTACGTGAAGGAGGAGGGCGAGGACTGGGACAACCAGTACGGCCAGGAGTACGTGAAGGAGGAGGGCGAGGACTGGGAGAACCAGTACGGCCAAGACAACCAGCGCGGCAAGGACCGGCACTACGGCAAGGGCTGGGAGAACCAGTACGGCATGGAGAACCGGCAAGTGGAGGAGAAGGGCCAGGACTGGCAGACAACGCACGAGGCCGTGGAGAACACCTGGACTTCGGGACGCTGGGGCGAGGACACCTGGGCCCGGAGTCGTTCCTGGGCACGCTCCTGGGATTGGGGGACGAAAGTGAAGACCGAAGGACCTGTTGTTCGTTCAAAGCATTTTTTCAATTTCTGTCAATTGCTTTTTCTATCTCCCGATCATTGGTGACTAATTTTGCTGGGACATACCAACAGCTTGAAACTTTGTTTTGAATGCTCGGCGGAGGAAAGGCCTCGGACGGTGAACGGCCAGATCACAGCGACGGCTACGGCAGCTCCAGGGACAAGGGCAAGGGCAAGCGCAAGCGCGGCCGCTACACGGAGAACGGGTGGATGGACGAGCAGGGGCACCTCCACGTGCCCGGCGGAGGCCGGTCACGGGCGAGGACGCGCAGCTCGCGAGGCGCCAGACAGCAGCCCTTGCCGAACCAGCTGGCGTCGGCAGTAGTGAAAATGGCTGACACAATGTCGGCTTTAGTCCACCAGGGACGCAAGTGAGGCAATCGCAGTCATGGTAGCACACCAGCATTGCAGTATCACATTAGCATCAGAGCATCAGCCAGCATCAAGATGCACTCACGTGCTGCTTGCGCCTCCTTGGTTCCGTGCTGTTTCACGCATGTCCCGACCACTGCGCTGCCAGGAGTAGGAACATAGAAGTTTCAATTCAGATCGAGCCTACGGCCCATGGATCCTGGCAGTCACGGTTTCGCACGCTCTGGAGAAACACATAGGCAGGCCACCCAGCCGTTTTGCCTTTCTGAACCGAACACAACCTGAGGTCAGGGCGCCTAGCAGGGATCTGTGATCCATTGAAACCCCAAAAACCCGACCTTGCTACCGGAGTGGACCACTGAAGGCGACACGTGTGGACCCACTTACACATCATGATGCAACTAGATGGATCCACTTTGCAGTGTTGCTACAGGGGTCCAGTCAGGACATTGTATCTAAGCATAGCACAGTTGGCTATGGATCCGTAAACTCCGCCAGGCGCCCTGCCCGCCCACATCCCTAATCAATGAAACGAACATGGTGGGACTATGTGATGATTCATGGGTACTTGTTTGACCACTTCATGCATGAACTTTGTGTTCGGTTTCCGCGCCTTTTTATTGATCCATAATCGCATGTTGCTGGACTGCAGGTGATTCTACACGATGCAATGGACAACATCTCACTTGAGAACATTTCCCCAACCCATATGGTTTGTGTTTCTTCTGAACCCAAGAGTTTATGGACATTCCCTCTGTTCATCTCCAAAGCACAAAGTTTATCCATCTAGAAACTTTTGTTTGGTACCCATGCCAAAAGTTTATCCATTTAGAAACTTTTTTCACTCACTGTGCATAAAGTTTATAGATCCATAAAATTTTGGCACACGCAGGTACACAAAGTTTCTCAATCCATAAACTTTTGCTATGCGCCAGTACTGAAATTTTCTAAATCTATAAACTTTGTGTTTGGTAGCTGGCATTGGTGGATTCGAGTGGGAACCTTTGAATGTGTTACGGATAGTAGTCAGCAGACATGTTTGCATCGGCAGTCCAGCAACGGAGCCGCACAGCGGAGCCGCACAGCGGAGAAAAAGAACAGCTTGTGCAGTTTTTGGAGGCGTGGGAGCGGAGGCAGGTAGGTTGCATCTGGGGGTCTTCTAATGGGCCTGAGGTTCATGGGCTTGTTTGGCTATGGCTGTTTTAGCGTGGGACCTTGCTAGCAATTGGGAGTGCGACGGAGGGCAGTCTTATGAGAGAACATCTGGTCTTAGGGGATGCTGTAGTGGGTGTGTAGGAAAGGGGAAAGAGAAAGGGTTGATAGTCAACGTCTGCTCTGCGAGCTGGGGGACGCCACGAAGGATAGGGTGGGGCTATGAACCATGAAAGCAGGTACAGTTCTTGGCACGCAAAGTGATGTTTCGTTTGTTTAGGGATGACAGGGCAAGAAAGCGCACGGCAGGGGAGAAGACGGCGTGGATCAGTGAGTCAGGAAAGAATCAGATGGGCCCTTCAACCTGATCAGAGTTGCACATGTAGGATCTGCGTAGTGCGTATGAACCCTGGGTTTAAGACATGCATGTTCTGATGCATTCAATGGAGCAGAGGTGCTGCGAACATGGTTGATGGTTGGGTTTGAGTGTGTTTGGCTGGAGTGTGAGCACGTTGTAGGCTGTTGCTTTGCGGTTCGATGGCGGCCCCGGTGGTGGAGTTTGAGAAGTGCTTTGTTCCTTTGCGGTGGTCCTTCGCGGAGGGGAAGGGCTGCCATGTGGTGAACAAGCGGTGGACGGTGTGCTGGCGGGGACATTTGCCTCGCCATGTTGGTTTTTCTGGTTGGGGGGGCGGGTCTTTCTCTGTTGTATGTTTCCCTTCGCAAGTTTGCTAGGAGCCGGTCTTTTTGAACTGCACGGGGTCTACGATGGTTGCCTTTAAGTACGTCTATGAGGATGACAACGACGGCATGTTCCTTTACAGGCACATCTTTGATTCCTTCAAGAAGGCTCTGTTCCGCCCGGTCAGAGGCAATGTGCTGTTGGGGGTGGAGCATCCGGTAACTCGCCCACACATCCATTTGACCGCTTTGATGAGTGGCGAGCGACGCCTGACTGTGCATTGGAACCGGGCAGAGACCCCCACCTTTGGGCAGATCCGGAAGCTGGCTGCCAAGCAATTGATGGACAATGGTGCGATCACCGCCCAGCAAAAGGCGGTGCTGCTGGAGGGCAGCCCGCCAGAGGAGCCACATCCCAGCCGAAAGGTATGGAAGACCACAACGCTCAAGAGGACGTGGAAGCGCCCCTCGGGAGCCACGTCGCATGCCAAGGGCAAGAAGGTCAAGGTGGCCACCGAGCGCGATTCAAGCGACAGTGACACTGCAAACCGAAGCCGAGTTCCGAGCTCCAGCAGCTGAGGGGCGAGCTCACCGAGCCCTGCCACGCCTTGCGTGCGGCGAGCTGAAAGCCCTGCCGCCTGGAGCAAGCTCACCTTGCTCGCTGCTGCTGCGGCGAGCTGAAAGCCCTGCCGCCCCAAGGCGAGCTGAAAGCCCTGCCTTGATCTGAGCTGGCTGATTTGCGGTCAGGTGCTAGTAACGGGCTTCAGTGATCACAATCTCGGTCACTGTCTAGCATCTGCAGTTTTTGAGTAGCCTGTGGCTTGGGCGTGTGAAGAATTGCTTGCGCATTGATTTGCCAGCATGCAGGAGTGCAAATGCAATGACACACAGGCATGACATCTGTTGAAGACATGGCACTTTTGCAGCATGGCAGGGCCCTGACTGGCTCGCCACTTTGAGCAGGGCCCTTGAAGCTCGCTCACATTGCTGCGACTGCTGAAAGCGTTTGTGGATCTATAGGTTTCCAGCCCTTGGCCATGTCGGGTTTTGTCAAAGAAGTTGGAGAGATTCAAGACTACTTGGCAGCCCGCGGTGCATCGGCGGCCGGTCTGCGAGAGCAGCAATTTGCCGTGCTTTTGTCGCGCCTGGAGCGCATGCGGCTCACACCACCAGAGGCGGCAGAAGCCCTGAGCATCATGCGCGCCTCATCCCAATGGACCGCCGATCAGATGGAGAAGTTTGGGGCTTCCCTGGACCGGTGTTTGCAGCACGCCAAGCCGGCGCGACGGCAGATGCAGCAATGCCTCAACTTCGGCCCATACTTCTCGCGGAGGACTGAGGGTTTTGCGGGAGATCGATAGCTATTGTTTTGACTTTGTTTCACAGCGATGTGAATGTTTCTGGTTGAAGTGTATGGTATCACAAGCCTGATGAAGATGTCCAGCCTCACTAGAATGTGTTAGCTATATCGGTTGAGCTTCAGCCGCATTGATCCCATCACTGCCAATCAGCTTGTTCTCACTGCCAGCTTGCTTTTGACAGTACTTTATCACCAGCATGGATCCCATGCGTGAAATTCAGAGTTGCTAGACACGGTCCCATGAACAGAAATCAGCTTGATGAATAGAATGTGAACATTCTTTTGTGGAGTTTGGGTGTGCTTCTCCCTTGATACAAATCAGCTTTGATGAGACGAGAGTCGAATTACTCATGGCCAGACAGCATTTAGTTGTCGACAATCACGTTCGTTTGCGGTTTTTGGTGCTTTTCTCTGCCAGCACCGATCCCTGATGCAGCTTTGATGAGTCGAATTATCCATGGCCAGAACGCAGCTAGTTGTGGACAATCACATTCTTTTGTGGTTTTGGGTGTGTTTCTCCACCAGGGTCAATCCCCTGATGCAAATCAGCTTTCATGAGTTATGAATCGAAGAGAATCACATTATTTTCTGGTTTTGGACGTGTTTCTCCACCAAACTCAACCCCCTGATGCAAATCGAATCACCCATGGCCAGAACGCATGTAGCTTTGGATAATCACATTCTTGGGTGTGTTTCTCCACCAGATCAATCCCCTCACGCAAATCAGCTTTGATGAGTCGAATTGCCGCTTTTAGTTGTGGGCAACACCAAGCATCGATCCCACCAACGCAAAAACAACTGATGAGTGATAGGATTCTCGCTTCAGTGTGCTTTGTTAGCTTCTAGTGTGGTATGCCACCAGCGTTCCATCCGTGCAAACCTCTTGCACAAATGGGATTGCCGTTCCCAGATCTGTCAAGTGCCCCTGCAGGGACCTGGCGGTTCTTGGATCGACCACCGTTCCGTTGATGGCCAAGATTGAGCAAGTCAGCACGCGCATGGTTCGTGTGGGGTTGCATCTACCTAGCGAAGAAGGAGCGTGGCGCGGTGTCCTGACTGCCAGCTTGCAGGCGGGCGTCGAGGCAACCACGCCACAGAAACAGCTGCAGCTTCTTCAGGAGCTTAAGAGGGTGCTGAAGCTGCGGCTTCGTAGCCTGCCTGCAACCGACCTTCTGCCAGAATTCCCTGCGCACGTGCCGGAGTCTGTGCTGGCCACATATGACGCGGACGATCCACCTGCAGGGCAAGGGCTTCAGGAGACCTCCAGCGCCACCCCGTTGGCCCTTCGACGCACCAGCAAGTTGATCAAGAGCCAGGATCCTTCCCAGGAGCTGGCCACCAACCAGAACAATCCTGCGCAGTTCATGTCCTGCTTCCTTAAGTTCATGGCTTCCATGCAGGGTGGTGTGGCAGAGGAGATCCCCTCCCTCCAGATCTTTGCACCCAAGAGCAAAGCTCCCAAGGCCCTTCCAAATACGGCTGCAGACAATCCAGCTCCTCCGTCCTCCCAAGCTGCTTTGCCGACTTTGCCGGCGTCTACGTCGCTTGCCAGCACATCCACGTCTCCCACCCCTCAGTCCACCACGGCCCCTTCTGATTCGGACTCGCAGGAGAAGACGCTGCTCTCCCTTCCTCCTGCCCTTCCAGCGATGGACCCGGCTGAACAGGCAGCCATGGTGACGCAAGCGCTGAAAGAGCGCGAGGCTGCCAAGAAAGCAGACAAGAAGACAGCGCCTGCGAGCAAAGCAAAGGCAAAAGCAAAAGGAAAGGCAAAGGCGAAGGCAAAGGGGCAAGCAAAGGCGGCGCCAGTGGCAAAGACACATGCGAAGGCATCCCAGCCACCCAGAAGGCAGACCAAAAAGAACAGGACCATCACTGACCTCACAGTCGATGGCCGTTTCATCCCGGCCTGCGTTCGCAAGAAGCGATTCGCCACCGGGTGCGGCAAGTGCAGGTACGTTGCAGGCTGCACACCCTCCTGCTTTAGGGGCAGGACCTTGTAGATCAGTTTCTCGGCAGGGGGCGTGCGTTTCTTGGCTCTCATGCATCGGTTTTGGGCCACATTTTGACACATTAATTCCCGCGTTTGGGGTTTCTCCACATGCAGTTCCATAGACGTAAAGTGCTGGGAGCGCACGTTCCATCAAAGAACGCTGCCCGATGGAGGCAGCTTGGGGCTTGGGGCATTTTTCTGGGTTGGTCAAAGTCAATCTTCAGACCTTGTGCCAATTATAGTATCAACCGTTCATTTCCCGGCATCACGGGTTACATCAGGAAACCCTACATTTTGAACAACCCAGTCAGCACGATGTAGTGCCAACCAGGGGTGTCATATTGATGGCAATGAGCTTACCCATGCGGCGTGTGTCAAAAAATGATCCGAATGGTGGCCGGTTGCGAAACTACCGGTGGCTCGCATGCTCCAGACTTCAAAGCACACATGTGCCAAGAGGAGTGGCTGACTGAATCTAAGTTGCTTGCACGCACCTCGACCAGCTCAAGGCATTAACTGTCAGGAAGCGACAGGGAAACGAAAAGCAAGGGACCGGCGTGAGAGGGGCGTGACTTCAGGTTTGCTTTTTCTTTCATTGTTCTAGGGCGGCAGCAGGGCTATATATGAAAGCTCGCGCTTGAAAATGAAGCAGGGCTGCGCATGGATGTAGCTCGCTCGCTCGCAATGGTGCACGCAGGGCAAGTGCTCGCGCACACCGACACGAACATGACATGAGTGGAAGCTCCCGAGATCAAGCTGGGGAGATTCTGACCTTTGGGAACCAGCGCACTTATGTGACACAATCTGCTTTGGCATCCATCTTGGACCATGTTCGGCAGCACGGGCTTCCTGAGTCTAGCTCAAGACGAACAATCAAAAGAAAGCGGGAAGAAGCTTTGCAACCTGATACCCCGCTGGGGCCCCTTTGGGCCAAGGCAGAGCTGACCATGAACGATGGATCTGTGGAATGCTTCCCCATGATTTCCCCAGCAGCCCAGTTGTCCTTGGCCACTAGCCGCAGCGTTTCCTTTTCCAACTTTATTTCAGGGCTGCCTGGAAGCTCTTCAAGTGCTCCGTTGCGGCTAATCGTTTATTGCGATGAAGTCGTGCCAGGGAACACCCTGAAAGTGAACAACAAGCGAAAACTTGTATGTTTTTATTGGTCGATATTGGAAGCAGGATCTGCCTTACATAACGAGCATATGTGGTTCAATTGCCTCACACTGCGTACCTCTCACGTACAAAGGGTTGCAGGTGGACCGGCACAAGTGCTTCGAGTGGTGGCATCGTCCTTTTTCAAATACCCGTTCTCATTTGCTGATGGGTTGCTCCTACCACTTGCAGAGGGGCAGGGTCGAAAGCTGATACACGCAAAAATTGGAATCATTACTGGCGATGAGATGGCCTTGAAACAGATGCTCTCTTTCAAGGGGGCCTCAGGCCTGATGTTTTGCATCTGTTGCCAAAACGTTTGCTCTGCGGCTTCGAATTTGCACAACCACGACTCCTCAGGCACATTAGTTCCTGGCACAGAATGGAACACCAACAAGTTCGTTTTGGCGAACGATGTGTCAATCATGCAGTCAGTCCGGCTCTTGCGAGAATCGAAGCCCAACTTGACCAAGGCGGCGTTCGAGCGGCTAGAGAAGAGTATTGGTCTTGTGTTTTCCCCTGAGGGCTTCCTCTTCAATGAAAACGCAGTGTCAAACCAGCTCCTGAATGGCCCGATTAGCTGCACCATGTTTGACTGGGTTCACACCTTCTTGGTGTCAGGCACCTGGGGGCTTGAGGTGGGCCTGCTGATGGAAATTCTGGAAAAGCAAGGGATCTTGACGAACGAGAGGGCGCACCAATATTTTGCAGAGTTCACGTGGCCTAAAAGACACGATACCTCTGTCAACAGCCGGGGGATCTTTGAAAAGCGCAAAGGGGCTTCTTGTGGAGAGATGAAATGCTCCGGAAGTGAAGGCCTTGGGGCCTATCCTGTCATCAGGTGCATGCTCATGGAGCTAGTGGTTCAGCCTGCTGACACTATTGTACAGCGATGCTTGGATTCCTATTACCAACTTTGTGTTGTTCTCGACCTCTTGCAAAACATGAAGCGTGGAAACACCACTGGACAAGACTTAGATCAAGCAGCGCGTCACCATTTTTTCTTGTTCCAGGTTGCCTATGGGCCTGAGCCAGTGATCCCCAAGCATCACTACGCCCTACACTTGGGAACTATGCTTGAGGCTCACAAGAACCTAGTGGGCACGTTCGTTTTAGAACGAAAGCACAAAGAAGTCAAGCGCTTTGGAAATCATCATGCCAATGCGTCTTCCGCACCCAGCTTTGAGAAATCGCTTTTGGAATCCGTGACATTGACCGGGCTCCGCTACCTAGACGAATTCGTTCCTCCAGGGAGTGTGGCCCTGATCGCCCCAAGACAGGCGTCCAACAGTTTGGCTGCCCATGTGCGAAGCTTTTTGAATGCGGGTGCATTGGTGGACATCTATGCTTCTGAGAAAGCTTTTTTCAGAGCGCAGGAAACTGTGGCACGAGGGGATGTGGTGCTTTCAACAGTCGAGGGCGCAAACATGGTGGGAGAGGTGTGGATCCACGTGCAATGCGGAAGCTCTTGCTACACATGCCTTTCTCCCTGGATGGCAAAGGGTAGCTGCGTTCAGAAAGTCTGCGCACACAGGAGACGTGGGAATGATGCACTTGTGGTACCGTGAAAAAGCGCCTCTATGGGCTGGACAAGAGTATAGGGGTTGAAGGGTTGCTAGGATGTTGAATTTTGGGGCTACTTCTGCTCTGGGGTCTTGATTCCCAAAATCTTTATAAGGGAACATCTACTTGGCGAGCGACACAGTCCGTAACAACCAGTAAACTATACAACTTTTGAAGGGGATCCCTGAAGTCTTTTGGCCCTTCCGGTGAGGCAGTCACCCTGGTTGTAGTTACAAAAGCGTTTGAATAATACCCCTGTAAGACTACGAAGGCATTCCAAAACCCGACCCTAAACGATGTGTGGCATGCCCACATTTGATGCTCCAAACTCACCCCAAACAAAAAAGAGAAAGAGCCGATTTCTTCATTTTCTATCCTCGACCTCTTTGTTGCCGGTGTCATACACAGCATATATGTATACATAAAGACTATACATGTACGATAGACATACACAAGCATGTATAGACATATATGTGTACATTGCATGCGGTCTTCGCCCAGAACCCCCTTTTCCGCGGGCGCTCGCCCGCCAGGCTGCCGCGGCTGGCCAGCGGGCACGGGCGCCATGGGTGGCCAGGGCAGGGTGCTGTTGGTGTTGCTGTTGGTGTTGCTGTTGGTGGTGTTTATGTTGGTTGGTGCCATGGCGGTGGTGGGGGAGTTGCTGTTGGTTCGTGTTGGTGGTGGTGGCGGTGCGTGCGGTGGCGGTCAGCTGTTCAATGTTGCCAGGTATAGCCTGCGTGCTGTTTGCTACGGGGTTTTGCGGCCCCCATATAGGACCAAAACCCAGAACACAAATATGGGGGGGGTGAATTTTGTTGAGGGGGTCGGTTTTGGTTCTATTTACAACGGGGTTTCCTTTCAGGGGCCCAACCTGTATATAGCTATTTCATGACAACCCATATACCTATAGTGTGAGACATGACATTTGGGAACCAGCCGCGCGTGGCCAAATCAACCTTAAGCCCTCCAGCCCACTTAGATTTAAAAACAAAAAGAAGAAAAAAGAACGGCGGTGGCAATTTACCGCTTAGTTTTGAACAATGTCAAGACTATCGTTTGAAACAAGTTTCGCGAACCGTGTGTGTGTGCGTGCGCACGTGTGTGTGTGTGTGTGTGTGTGTGGCGGTCACACCTCGGAAACAGCACGAGGGTTCCACCACGGGTCCACCATAAATCCTTCACGAGGGTTCCACGAGATTCAGCGAGGGCTTCGGGGTGGTGCGAGCACTAAAAAAAAGCTCCGCGTGCATACTGTTAACAGGATATCACTTGAGCTTGTGTTAGTTTGTGTTTTCTGTTTTTTGTTCTGTTTTTCTCCAGCGATTGTTCCAGGAAAGGCTCGCAAAGTCAACACTGCAGGGATCCTGTCCGAACAGCAACTAACCGACGGAACGCGAACTTCTGCTCATGACGCGTTTTCGAGCGGGTTTACATCTTCCCTTTCACATGCTTGTTTGGCTCAGATGCTTGGGCACAGGAAAGTCAAAAGCCAATGCCAAGCATTGGCGGCAGACGCTTAGCGCATGTGGACACATGAGCTATGTCTGACATAGCAGTGGAGCTAAGTTCGACTTAGCAAAGCGCGATAAGTCCAACTTACCACATTTAGAACAAGTGCTCTAAGTTGCACATACAAGTGGTGCAACTACTTAGTATGTGCCGCAACTACTTGCAACCACACCCGCCCATCCAAGTAGTTCGAGGCCAGGTTCTGCTCGCTCGTCCCTTCACCGCGGGATGTCCTTGCCACCGCAAGCTCTTGTATGTTCCTGTGCACCGTAACCCGTCGGCCGAGAGCTTTGGCTGCCTCGGCGACCGGTGCCAGCAGCTCGGGCTCAGCGCCCGGTGAAGGCTCCTTTCCTTGGGCCTTTGTGAATCCCTTCGGCGGTGTCTTCGGAGCAGGGCTGGACTTAGGCGGGGACTTCGGTGGTGTCTTGGGCTGCACCCGGCGCCTCTTCCAGGGCGCCTGCCCGAAGTTCTCGATCTCCTCCTGGAGCTCCGCGGATGGCTCTTCCTGCTTCTTCTGCGCGAGCTTCAGGAGGCCTTTGAGGATCCTAAAGTGCCGACTGTTTTGGCTTCTCCTCTTGTCTTTGCCAGTCGCACTCTGCCACCACCGAGATCCTGACGACCTAGGCGTGTGAGCGACCTTGGGCTCGGGCTGGATCCTGCCCTCGCTGCCCCAATCGCCCCACACGCTCTCGTCCTCGCTCTGGCCCTTCTGCTCCAGGTCGAAGTCCGTGGCCTCGGGCTCAAACTGCTTCTTCTGCGGCGGGTGGAGGTCCTCCTTCTTGTCCTCGTTGGTGTATTGTTCCAGCTCCTCCTCCTTCTCCTCTGCCCGGCTTCCTCGAGCCGGTTCTGGGCCCCTGTGGCCACTTGGCAGAGCCTCTGGCTCTGAGGAGGGAGGAGATGCAGCCTGGGATCCTCCCCAGTCTGCTTCTGACTCAGCGGCAGGCTCAGCGGACAGGGTGTCTTCTTCTCCTTCACTCGGAGGGGCAACTAGCTCCGGCCTCTCCTTCGGCAGCTCTTCCGCTGCCCCGGTCTCCTCGACCGGCTCTGCGGCTTTGCCTTTGCCGCGAGCGGGCCTCCTTGTTGCTCTTGCCCCTGCCCTTCTTGCCCTTGCTCTTGCCCTTCTTGCCCTTGTTCTCGCCCTTGGGCCCCTCGTACGGCTTTCCAAACCAAATGGACCGTCGAGGCTCACCCGCTACCATCAAAATGCAATATCTCGGCTCTGGGGTGCACTGCGGAGCGCACCCTTTTCTTGAGCCAAAACCACACGGAGTGCAATCAGCGCATTGGGCAATTATGACTATACATATCATGAAAAAAGCAACTCACTTGAAACTCGCATCCAAGGGTGACAATACAACCCCAAAAACAGTTGCCCAGTGACCCCGATAGAAAAAAATGAAACCGTTGGGTCAATGCCATGAGTGGGTCACGGGTAGACCAATATTTAGAGCCCCGTATGGAGTTGATTACCTTTTTGGGCCCTGAACCCACCAAGCGAGAGGGAATTTACGAGATGAATTCAACAACTTGGAAACGGGAAGCCTGGGGGTTGAATGTGGTGTCTGGAAATCATTGAACAAATCATCTATCCATCCGCCTTTAGTTTCTTTTTGGGAGCTCTGAAACCAGCTCCCCTGGACAGCCCTGAAATTCCATGGGCCTGCAGCCAGCTCGTCCCCCTCCCACAGCTCATTTCCGCCAATTTGGTTTGAAGGGCCAAACCTCCTTGGCGTCATAGCTGGCCAAGAGGTTTCTCAGAGCCTCCGGATCCACCATGGTGGCCGCCTACAGCCCACAGGCTCGGAGGCTCCGCGCGCACCCCGCGCAACGTTGGGTGCAATCAACCTTTTTTGTTTGGTTTCCACCAAAATGGTCTGCCCAAAAAGTGAAAAAGGCTGCCCACAAGTTGTGTTTGCCATTGGTCCAGACCCAAGAAAGTGACTAAAGTGCAGGAACTCAGGGGAGTGAGACAAAACCCCGATGGACAAAAACGTTCGGTGGCTTGACCTTCCCCATGTTTGATTTTGGCTTCAAACAAATTGAGGTTCAAAGCCCAATGAAACTACCAATCCAGATCACACATTCAGCGGCACCTGGTAGAAGTTCCAATGGAACTCTTGGTGGACATCCAGTTGAAATTTGCATCGGGGCGTATGTCCACCAAACATGTTCGAGGGTTTAAAAAAGATGCCAAATAAGACCTGCAAACTTCAGATACCCTTAGCAATTGGGCAAGCGTGAGCATCTTCTTCTTCTTCTTCTTTTTTTTTGGGGGGGGGGGATAGGGACACTTGCTTGGGGCGTCTTCGAGGCTCCAGGTATTCGTAAACTGGAAAAAGGGGCCTGCAGGAAAACCACTTGGTGGGTTCCGTTTTATACCTTGTGCAAATGAGCCGGGCCTCTGCTCATCAAATACTGATCCAACGCTATGGTGGACATATGCCGCTACATGCCCGTGCTGGGGAAATCTGTGAGCCGTCGGATCCAATGAGTCCCCCATCTCCGAAGCTCAAATTGACCCTAGACAACCCTAGGACGAACCCTCATATCCAGCCTTTCAATAAAAGTTCCAACCGGCATACCCCAAAAGGAATGCCATACTCTTAGGGACGCCGTACATGTTTTTTTTTCAATAGCCAAGTGAACAAGCCCCCCTTTTTGGAGTACTTTCATCCAAGAAACCATCCAAGAAACCACCCACGTACCAAGCTTAAGACTAGAGTGAAACACGTATAGGTAGCCTTTCAGCCTATTCAGCGAAAGGGCAGCCACCCCACCCATCCGGCCTCCAGGAAAACCGCCCAGCGTTGCCCTGCGCCTGCTTTCCGCCGCGCGTGTCCGCGCTGCTTCTCGGAGTGCCAAATCCAGGGGATGTAGCTCCAAAGCCCATAGTGCTGAAACTCCTCACCAAGGAAACTCCATCCATCTTCTCAAGTCAGAAAACACCAAACAAAGCCGGGGACCGAAGAAAAAAACTGGTGATCCTAGGTCTTCTCAACTTACTTTTGACGAGAAGGTGAGGTCGGCTTTGAGGAAGTGGACCAACTTTGCCAGACTCTGGGTGCCAAAGACAAAGAATGGCACAAAAAGCGGGTGGCTTCCAGCTTTTGAGGGCATGGCCTCGTCTTTCATAGGTCGATGCTTAGGAAATCCAGGCGGCAAGGCCCCCAATGGGACCAATGGGCTGAACTCGGGATGGTTCGCAAGGGAAGCAGAATTGGTGGCGGAATAGAGCTTCACTGCTTGCAGCTTGACTCGGCCTGAGCGCAAGCAAAACTACCAGGGAGCAAACCTCCTGACCTCTGGCCATGCGCAACAACTGCATCCTTGTTTTGACTTCAAAGAGGGAGGCCCACTCCAACAAAAGCGGGTGTTCCCGTTGATTCAACTACGTGTCGTTTTCTTAAACCCAATGCCCGGAGCCACCGGGTCCGGCCGGTCGCCCCTCCTCCTCTGCCTCGTTCATTGGTACCACCGCGGTGTGTGGCCAATTGGCGGCGACGACTGTCGCCATCAACTCCTCCAAAGCCTTCTGCTGGTGGGCCAACCCCTGTGATCGCACATACCTCGGAGATCCATCTCAGTTTCCCAAAAGAGCCAGCAAATGCAAGGTCCTTTTATGTCCTGTTGGTTCACCTTCACTAAAAAGGGTTACCAACATGGTAAAACCGAAAAAGGTGCAAAGGTCGCTTTTGGACTGAGTGCAATTTTTCACTAGGAAATAAGACTTGGGATCCCAAGGACCATTTCACACATGGGGGGTGAACCAATGGCTGACGATTACGGTGCCAAACCCAAGGTTGCCTCAGTGCAAGTCTACCTTGGAGCCGTCAAACCACGTGAACTTAGGCAATCACCAACTGCGACTCGTACGCTTCGGACTTGGCCTCCTCCAAGTTGTTTGGGGTTTGTTCGTGGAGGATGTGAACTCCTGGTTGCCTTCTAGCCTCAATTGGAGGCCACCCTAGCCTCTGAACCATCCCAAGGCACGAACTCAGTGCACGCCCAACACATTGGCTTCGGATTGGGCTTCAAAGGGGCTCTGAACAAAGAAAAAACGCCGCCTTGTGCTTCCCCTAAGCACCACAACGGCCGGGTCCGAATGGTCGCAAGAGCAAGGTGGACGAAAGCTACCCTCCCCTGCAGATGAACATGCAATCCAACAAATCCTTGCTGAGGGAATTTCCTTCTTGGGTGCCCGCCCTTTTGCCGAGTGTACAGGGTGACTTCCGGCTGGGCCAAGGCCGCCCCAACTGCTGCCACATGCAGCCATCGCCAGGCCATAGCACTCAACCAAATGAGTCCGGGCAAAAAAATAACAAAGGTCTCGTGTAACATGGGAAACTTGGATCTTAACCTGGGCTTTTGAAAAATGTTTGGGTTGTCCCTCCACGCCCGAAACAAGTAGACTACCTGTCTGTTTTGCAGAGTCTGGATCGAAGTCAGCCACCTTTGTTCCCAGTTGGTTGGACATGACTAGCAGCGGAAACAATCGTCCTGGTGTGAGCAAACGTACCTGGACTGTTTAGCATGACTTTGACCTGGCCTTTCCGAACATCTACATTATGCCTCTTTGCTGGGTCTGTCCTCCTTATGTTTTGGTATGAGTCCGAAAGGCTGCGATCAAGCGCCAAGGCCCCAGGGTCTACTTCAAACCCAAATTTCCGACCGAGTTGATAGGCCAAAAAAGACAAAGCTGTTTGTTTTCCAATGAAATGGTCTTCCCAAAAGTTTAAAGTCCGGAGTGAGAACCTCGTGGCCCGTTGAATCTGCATCTGGCGCTTGCCGTGCGGGCAGGACCAATGAATGCCTGATCATGGGATCACTCGGAGAACACTCATTGTGACAAACCAACAACTATTATTCCATGGTACCTGCAAGGGAAGGGTATAGTATAGTTGGCAGAGCTCGTTTATGAGGCCCGCCCTCCACCACCCTTCCCATTTCCGTACGTTTATCACTTCCCCCCAATATTCGAGGTCCAACCAATTGATGACAAACCATGCGTTTTCAAGACCCAGGAGGCCCCACACAGAAAATGAGAATAGGCCTGTCCAACACCAGGGCCCCCAAAAGCTAAAAGTTCGTGAGTAGTCCAGTGTGAAGGAACTGCATGTTGAAGCCTATTGGTGTAGATACCGATAACCTAAATCCATTTCATGGAAACCAACAAAAAGGGGGAAGTGTTGCTTAAACAGGTCAGACAAAAGTGGCCCCCACCCGCGTATCAAATCCAGTGGAATCACCGACCAGCTGCATGGCCCTGTCACAGTCGCGTCGTGATATGAGCGCCCAGGCCAGTCCCCGGTTTCAACATGATCCCGGAACCCTCTACGTTGATTTCATCAATTAAGGATAACTAAGGCCAATAACCCCACATGTCGTAGTCGGCGGGGAAACGCAGGTCCCGGAGAACATGGTAGAATCATCTCATTGTTGCCCTTTTACAAGAGATTCCTGAGCCAGATGCGTGAGGCCTTTGAGGCCTTTGCGGGCGGGCTGGGGGCGCTGGGAGGGAGCTTCCTGGTTTAGAAGCTTCGCAGCCACCTTTTTGCGGCACTTTCCTCGGCATCCACAGCTCCTGACACACGCCATGGGCTGATTTACTCAAGCCGTGTAGGTTCCATTTCCCGATTGCCCGGTTTTTGGGCAAGCCACGCCAAGTAAAAAAAGAGGTTCGAGAGCTTCGGGTGAGGTACGTGGGAGACATCAGCTCCAATGAAAAAAATGTGTGACAAGATGGGTGGGAGGGCATGTGATTTCAACGAACGCTGGATGTCAGGGTTGCGCCTTCATGCCAATGCCAATGAACGACTCAAGCCCCTGGATTCTTTGACTGAGGGAAGCCATCCCCTATAGCAACCGCAGAAGCCTGCTAGCTTCAAGGCTTATACACCTGCATCCATCTTGAGTACGGCCGGCACTTGACAAAACTGAATTCCTTCCGGCAAGCCCCGAGCCAGGATTTCGCGCCGGACCGGGTGCAACACAAAACACCCAGTTGCAATGATGGTTGGTAAGCAAGCAAGCCAATGGCACTCGTCCCCGCATCTCCTAAAAGCAAGTAATGCCCACCTTCGCTAAGCAGGTACGCCACGTGTAAGGTATGAGTAAAGCGGCCTCGTGATCCGAAATGCATCGAACACGGCGGCTTGTGTCACCCAAACAAGCAAACACAACATGCAGCATCATACCCCCGTGATCACCATCCCGTCAAATTCACGAGCGAGCTGCACACAAGCTGCATCTCCGCCCGAAATCGGATTGCTGTTTTGCTCCTTGGCTGTGCTGCTTGCCGCCTTTGTGCGACTACCTGACGCCTTCGGGCGCACGGCGCGCAAGGCATCGCGCTGAGCCGCCGCCTGCTTTGACTTGAGCTTGCGGGCCCACAATCGTAGGATGGGGTGCAGTCACTGAAGGAGCTGTTGCTGACAAGCTTCTCACCCCTATTTCCGCTTGGCCTTCGCACGCCGGGTCTGCTCCTCCTCTGAACGGCGCATCATGCGAAGATTCCAGCGTCGCCAGATCTTCTCTCGGTGGGGCTCGTGCTTCGAGAAGAGCAGTCAAGTCGAGCTGCTGCTGGCGCTATGTCCTTGCCAAGCGCAACCAGCAAGTCCAGGTACGCCTGCCTGATCTGCAGCCACATTTGCTCCAGGTGCATGAGGGAACCTTGAAAAAACAGCCTTCCAGGCTTGAAAATCCCACGGGCAGCCCGAAGCCGCAACAAAGGCTCATCCAGAAGCTCCAGATCTATTATGCGGAAGCTGGGCGTGCGAAGCTCCCTCCCAATCCAGTGGCAAGCAGGTATGTTCATTTCCAGCCAAGTCTTCGGCTCTTCTGGATGCCCACCATCTGCAGATTGCGCGCTATCTTTCAGTGGCCCTGATGAATTCTTACGTATGCGTTCCACGATGGATGTGAGCATCACGTGCTTCTCCACTGCATCTTCCAAGCTCTTGACGTAACGAATCTGAAAGCGAAACCAGTGTACAAACACAGTAACAGCATACATGAGCCCTCCATTGCTCAACAGACTGGATATCCTGCGGGTCACGCTTGCTCGCTTACGCGTGTGCTTGCCAGTTCCAAGGTGCGGCTCCGTGTTGTCTTCTTTGCTCAGGTCATCACACAACACCGAGCGATCCTCTTGCACCGTCTTTGCGGCGCGTACGAGGCGAAGGATGTGGATCTGCAACTTCGTCCTCGCTTGTCAGCTCATCGCAAAGTGCCAGGTGAGTGTGATCGCTACCAGAGCTGGAGATGGCGTCCGCAAAGCGCCAAAGACCCATGGCAAGTGTTTTCCGCTGGTTCCCCTGCTCTTGTCATAAAAGCTTCCAAATCGAGCCTTTGTCTCTGGGAAAGGCGCTGGCTCACAATCTTCTTTCTGTTCTTGGCCGTGAGGCTCTTCAGAATTCTCACAACTCGGCTCATCAAGCTGTCCATATCGTCCTTCCGCTGTTTGCCATCTCTTGGTATCTGTGTCGCTTCAGACACACAGTGCTTCGGCATGCGCTGCTTCTGCCGCCTTTGCAGCTTCGGCGGTCTGCGTTTGCGCCCATTGCTCGGCACCTTGTTTGAGAACATCCTGCAGGCTGCACGCCTGCGAGGGCCATGCTTGTCCTGCGAACGAGACCTGCAGTACGGTATATCCACAAAATATTATTATTGCAGCTGGCCGCAGCGGCATACACAGCGAAATCACGTCTGGTGAAGTGCCGAATTTGCACCCTGACGGGACTCTTGCTCAGCCCAGTGAAAGCTGTTGCAAGTAAAGGGCTCGATCTTCCAGGAACCCTTCCACAGTGCCTTCTGTATGGAGGAAGTGTACATTGGCTGACCACAAACCTCGTGGTGGAAAATCACGCTACTGCCAGGACACCGAGCCAGCCCGAGCCCGAGGTCCTCTTCCTCCGCATCGCCAGTATCGTACGTGGCTGGGTCCTGACATATCGACATTGTCAAAACTGTGGTCCCTTTTCGGACTGCGGACTTCCTTGCGCCGCTTAGAAAGTATACTAACATGTACGTTCATTGCTAACAAATCTGCTCTGACCTGGCCACCACAAGGAACAGTATGCTCTCCCAACTTACCGATCCATGTGGTGTAGACAAGTGCATGGGGGGGGGGGGGCCACAATG